>WOXC01009548.1:0-490538 GCA_011680675.1 Gymnobelideus leadbeateri | reverse complement strand
GATGACTACAATCTATATATGGTAATTCACCAGACAACTGATATAGCGGGAAGAATCTAAGAAACTTAAGACCCAATGTGTACAGATAGTATTTTCATCATTGAGGCCTTGAATTTTCTGTGCTTCCTCTAATGATAATTTCCTGATATTTTGCACTGAAAAGGAAGAACTGGTGATTGAAATAGAAACATTAAAACTATTTGCAGGAAATGATCACTCTACCCTAGGATTTATGACAGAGAAGAGAAAAGCCAAGAACAGTATGACCTCTACCCAAAGAAAAGCTAGGTACAATAAAGTTTTATTCAGAGACTTAAATTCTACAGAGGTAGTAGCCCAAGAAGGAGGGGAAGTTTTCAAAAATTAAGATTCTAAAGACAAAAAGATAAGCAATTCCAATGAAAAAGAAAGAAGCAATGTGGATGAACAGAAAACTCATCAACTAACCTAAGTTGGACTTGGGAAATGTATTAAGATTGTATTCTGGTTCAGTTATGAGTCATTTACTGGATTGAGTACTCTATTTCAACTCAGATACTAGAGAAAAACTGAGGATGGAGAATCACCTAGAATTATCTACATCAATTTTAAGTGTCTAAAAAACAAAGTGTATTCAAAATAATGCCAGTCAATTTGGAAGTATGCCTATAAAGGGCAAACTACATAGCACTACTCGGTCTAAGAGAGATCATAAAAAAGGGAGGACCTACATGTACAAAAATATTTATAGCAGCTCTATTTGTGAAGGCAAAGAATTGGAAATTGAGGAAATGCCCATCAAATGAGGAATGGCTGAACAAGTTGTGGTATATGAATGTGATGGAATACTATTGTGATATAAGAAATGACGAGCAGGCAAATTTCAGAAAAACTTGGAAAGACCTACATGAAGTGATGCTGAGTGAAGCAAGGAGAACCAGGAGAACATTGTACAGAATAACAGCAATACTATGGATCAACTATGACAAACTCTTCTCTTCCTAGCAATACAATGATTCAAAACAATTCCAAAAGTTTCATGATGGAAAATGCTATCCACATCCTGGGAAAGAACTATGCAGATCGAAGCAGACTATTTTCACTTTATTTCTCTGGTTTTTCCCTTTTGTTCTGTTTCTTCTTCCATAACATGACTAGTGAAAATGTTCAACATGATTGTGATAGGGTGGTGGGATATGGACGCAAAAAAGCCCTAAGATCATATCTCTGGCAGCTTCCCAATCTCTCTGTCCCTGTCCTGCAAGAAAATTTTCTCTTGTTGCAAAACACATTCTCTTATTAGGGTTCATGGCCCAAGGATTTTTGTCCCTGGATGGCCTAAGGACTCTCCTTCCTGTCAGATCCCCCAAGGTCCACGCCTCTAACAATTCCCTCAATGTCTGGTATATTCCCTACAGTTTCCCATCCATAGCTCCCAAAGATACCTGGACTCCTAGATTAGCTGATTAGCATCCCTAGCATAATATTTTCCCATGCCCCTTTTCCATATAAGCTCCAGCACCATCCTTATTCTCTTGCACCTTCCATTAAGACCCTTACCCACTTTTGCTAAAGCATTCCAATGAACTTTTTGCCAGTTGCCTAAGAGAAGGCTTAAGTAGCAAGTGAATTTATTCTAGGCAACTCTGCCTTGGCATTCTCAGGGTCCTGGCATTCTTGGGGTCCTAGCTTTCCCAAATCTTGTCAATTGCACATGTATAATCTATAGCTTGATGAGGGGGGTGGAAGTGCAGAAGGGATTTGGAACTCAAAATCTTATTTAAAAAAACCAATGTCAAAAACTATCTTTACATGTAATTGGAAAAAGTAAAAATACTATTTACAAAAAGAGCAAAATTAATTGGAAAAATGATGCTAGTGAATATTGATTTTCAACACTAAAAAAGCTAGGGAACTATATACCTCCATTCCTTACCTATAAAATGAGGCTGGGTTAAATGTTCAGTAAGGTCACCACCAACTCAGATTCCATGATTCTTTGAATAATACCTAGCAAAACCTATACAATGGACCTAATTTTTAGCATGTCATAAAAGGTGACAGAATTATGTATTAAAGAATTTCAACATTAAACAGATCTTAAAGATTTATAGTCAACTCCCAAGGTACTATACATTAAATTATTTACCCCAATGGCAATTTATGCCAAAAGAAGTTGACTTTCACTTGGTTGATATCTAAACACACACACACACACACACACACACACACACACACACACACACACACACACACACACACAACTATCTCCAAAACATAAATGTAACTATTACATCGGCTGACCTATCATCTTTAGGATATCTCATCAAGCAACGAATTCATCAACAAGCATTTGTTAAACATGAGATAAGCCCTGGAGATTTAAAGGCAGGAATGAAACAGTCCATGTTCTCAAGAAGCTTATTATTCTATTGGAGGAAACATTATGTACATATATGAGCGTACATACACAATAAAAACAAAGTAATTTTGGGGGGGGAAGACACTAGTAGCAAGAGTGATGACTAGGAAAGGCTTCATGTAGAAAACACCACTGGAGAGGAGTACTGAAGGAAACCAGGGACTCTAAGAGAAGGAGGTGAGGAGGGAATACACTTCAGGCAAGAGGAAAGGGAGAAATAAATGGGATTTCTCTGCTGCAATGGGACCCTATTAGAGACCAGATGTAAATCAAACAACAGTGGATACAGTCAGCCTGACTATCTGGCTTCCTCCAGCTCCTTTAAATAGCACATAAGTAGAAGAGAAGGTGGGATAGCAGGAGTGATCCAAGGGTTACCATTTGACATGGTGTGAGCATCAATAATGCTATCATATCTCACAACATAATGTTCTGATACTAGGACACACATAATAAAAAGGCTAGAAATCTACCAAAATGTACATTAAAACTATCTACAAAAACCAATATATATACCTTGCTATGGGGTACAAATTCTTCCATCATTTTCTTTAAAGGATTTTCATAATCTACAATCATCTGGCCAAGTCGTGGATATTCCCGATCACTTAAAAACAAAATCCAAAAACCAATTTTTTACTCAGTTTAAAGTCAATAAACTAGAATTTTTAATTAAAAAAAAAAATGAACTTATACCTTGCTCCATGGGTCATTTCATGAGCATAATTGTACAATCCAATGATTGCTTTTCTTTCTTCAATTCGTGACAGCAGTATCATTAATGTTGTATACGTTATGATCAAATCAAGGTAGTTCTTTGTTAAATCAAAGTTTACAGTCTGGAAAAAAATTATGATGCTTTATTTTTGGCAACCACAAAACCTCATATGTGCAAACCAAATAAAATTCAGATTTCTATTTCAAATAACTTTTAAGTAAAAAAATTTCCCCTTTGCAAAGCTAATTAATAACTTTTATTGAAAACATGACTAAATTTTGTAAAAACTAGTGAAATAAAATATGTCAACCATTTAGGAACTTTCAAGATGGAAGGCTTGAGAAGGACAATTATAAAAGAAAAGGAAATATCAAATCTCAATTGGGGGGTGGAAAGGATGGTAATTTCCAACATTTTGACATACTAGAAAACTATGCTTTTTACTCTTTCTCCAGTACACATAATTTGTCAACCCCATCTTCGTTTTGTATTGTAGTAAAATCAATTAAGAGTCAATTATTTAGAAGAAGCATTTAGAATTGGAAACATAAAATTAAAACAGTCAATTCATTACTATAAATTTAAGGCAGAGATGAATTATAGTTTAGGGAAACAAAAAGTTTCTAGTCAAAACAGAATATTTTATGCCCAAGGTACAAAACCACTCTAAGCCAAGTACATTACAATGTTTGTTATTCTTGACAACCAACCCCCCCCCCCCCAAACTATTAAATCCTTACCTTCCTCTTAGCTATTTCAATTTACAGCTTAATTGTAAGGACTTTTAAAGTTAAAAGGCTACTGCAGCTGATAAGATCTTATTAAAAAATTAAGATACTTACAATATCAAAGAAGACTTGGCAAACATCAATAGTATTCAGCAATTCACAAACATGATCCTGAAAATAAATCATTCATGTTAATCATTGATATTTTAAAATAACTTTAATTTTAGGACCTTTATTATATAGACATCTCAATGTTTCTATTTGGAGAGACTTCCAGAAACAGTTCACATTTAAAATTTCATTATATAGGATAGAAAAAGCATTATGTACAATTTTAAATTTAAATGCTAATCTCAAGCAATCAGGCTTCATATTAAATTCCATACCTTAAATTCCATAACATCTACAAATGTGAAGTAATATAATGCCAAATTCTTTAAAATCTCGGATTTTTCTTTCTGCAGCTGTGCAAGCTGTTGCTGTAAAATAATCACAAGTATACATGTTATAATTTCTATAGTTCAAAGATGTTTTAAAAATTAATAGCAGAAATCTTCTTTGGGCTATACAGGTGAAACCAACATAATTGCTATATGCAAGCAGAAGCTTTTGAAACTGTAGTCTTAGATAATTCAAGCTTTTTAAACAAACCAAAATATTCAAGATAATAATTGCTAAAAGCGATCTGCAACTGATAGTGTAAGGCTATAAAACAAAATGAAGATTAGTACCTGAACTGAACTATTAGCCGAGCTACACAGAATTGGAGAAAGTTAGGAAAATAGGATTGTAAAATGAGCAAGTTAAAAAAACAAACTAAAAATGTCTGAGCACAAATCAAGATGATGAAAATGGTATTATCTAAGTAGGAAGAAAAGGTGAAGAAGTTTACAAGTAACACTACAAAAACAATATGCTTTGTAAATTTGAACTTACCAAAAAGAACATCCAGGCAAAGCCACGTTACGCATGCAAAATAAAATGTAGATACAAACATAAAATACAGTAACGGTTCTTTGACCAGTTCCACAAACACAATAATACATTAAACAAAAGAAAAAAAAGAAAGAAATGAGAAAGAAGCAAACAGTGGTGTTAAGACAGTGGTGAACATATGGAAGAGGTATATGTGAATACAACAAAAATAATGATGTTAACTTTTAATAAATAGCTTAATATCAAAATTTTATCCCACTTAGTTGATTTTAATATAAACTCTTACAAAGAAATTATCCAATATAAATTGAGCCTACTCAGTGATAAAATTTATAGGAACCTCCATGAGCCAAAAGACAAAAATAAGCTTGACAGCACTCGATATTGCCGCCCAAAAGTAAAAATTCAAACACCTTCTCAAGTCATTTCTCGGGAACCACTTAACATTTACTTCATAATTCTAATTAAAGCCTAGATATATGATGTTCCAACCCACAGCAGATTAGAATCAGTAACTTTGGAAATGGGATATTAGAGTTTAGGCTAACAAGGCTGGGGAACCCGCAGCCTTGAGGCCTCATGTGGCCCTTTAGATCCTCAAGTGAAGCCCTTAGAGAGAATCCAAACTTTACAGAATAAATTCCCTTAATAAAAGAATTTGTTTTATAAAACTTGGACTCAGTCAAACGGCCACACACCCAGAGACCTAGAAGGCCACATGTGGCCTCAGGTTTCTCACTCCTGCACAGAATCTATAAAATTCTCATTTGTGTCTTCTGAAAATTTATGGGATCCTAATATTTAGAGGTCACCTAGTCCAAAATCCTCATGTCCCAGTTAAAGACCAGGGAAGAAACCAAAGAACAGGAAGTTAAATGACTCCCCAGGATGATAAAGGTAGTTAAGTAGCATAATCAAGATTTGAACCCAGATCCTCTGATAGTAAATCTAGTTCCCTCACACTATACAATAATAGTAAGAAAGATGAAAATCTATAAAAAGCAAATTTTTAAGAGCCTTCAATAAAGAGAATAGGGAGCCATTAAGTGAAAGGCAAGCAGCCCTACATAAAATACCTAAAATAATTTAATAAATTGTCATACAATACAATAATATTCGTGATATACTTTGACCCAGCAATACCACTACTAGGTCTGTATCATAAAAAAAAGAAAAGCACCCAAATGTACAAAAATATTTATAAGCAGCTCTTTTTTGTGGTGGTAAAGAACTGGAAATTGAGAGGATGCCCATTAATTGGGGAATGGATGAATAAGTTGTGGCATATGAATGTAATGGAACAGTACTGCAATATAAGAAATGATGAGCAGGCAAATTTCAGAAAAACCTGGGAAGACTGACATGAACTGATACTAAGTGAAATGAGCAGAACCAGAACACTGTACACAGTAACAGCAACACTGCGATGATCAACTATGATAGATTTAGCTCTTCACAATACAATGATCTAAAACGAGTCCAAAAGACTCATAATGGAAAATGTTATGCACATCCAGAGAAAGAATTATAAAGTCTGAATGCAGATCAAAGCAGACTATTTTCACATTTTTGTGTGTGGTTTTTCCCTTTTGTTCTGTCTCTTCTTTCACAACATGACTAATGTGGAAATATGTTTAACATGATTGCACATGTATAATCTGCATCAGATTATATCCCCATCTGTATCCCCATCTTGGGGAGAGGGAAGGCGAGTGCCAAAGGAAGAAAAATTTAAGTCTTATAAAAAATGAATGATGAAAACTATCTTTACACGTAATTTGAAAAAATAAAATGCTATTTCTTTTTGGTTTGTTTTTTCTTGCTTTTTTTTTTTCTGGAGAGGGGAGGGCAGGGCAATTGGGGTTAAGTGACTTGCCCAAGATCCCACAGCTGATAAGTGTTATGTGTCTGAGGCCAGATTTGAACTCAGGTCCTTCTGACTCCAGGGCTGGTGCTCTATTCACTGCACCACCTAGCCACCCCAATAAAATACTATTTACAGGAAAAAAAGAGGATAAAATAAGCCAAATATCTTGGCTATGTAAAAAATAACATACCCTGTAACACACTGCTTAGTATATACTAACAATGGAGTAAAACACATACGGAATCTTTCTAATAAAATATTCATAGTAACATTTTTTGTGGTAGCAAAAACATGAAAATAAAATTAGTTTCCATGAATTAGGCAATGCATAAATAAATTATGTCATTAAATGAATGTGATGAAAGATTATTAAGAAATGACAAATATGGGTGGCTAGGTGGCGCAGTGAGTAGAGCGCCGGCCCTGGAGTCAGAAGGACCTGAGTTCAGATCTGGCATCGGACACTTAATGCACACACAAACAAAACCTAGCCGTGTGACCTTGGGCAAGTTACTTAACCCCAACTGCCCTCCAAAAAGCAAAAAAAAAAAAAAAAGAAATTACAAATATGAGTCAGAAAGAAATACTGAAAAACTTTTAATGAACAAATAAAAGTAAATTCAAACTAGAAACATATTGACTATAATAACGTAAGGGAAAGGAACTATAAATTGTAGCCATATACTGTAATCATGAGTAATTTTGGTCCAAAAGGAGTGCTAAGGATGTGTATGTCCCTCCTTTACTTGGAGAGATGTGGGCTATGAGTTCAAAATTTTGGAAAAGCTAAGAGACATGGTCACTATATCTATGGGTTCTGCTTAACTTGTTATTTGTTAAATTGGAAGGCTCTAGGTAAGGATGGGAATGGAGGTGTAACTGGCAATGACTTTGACATAAAAGCAAAAGACCTCAAAAACTTTTATAAAAAGGAAACTTATAGCACAAGAATTTTACATCATATTTCACATAACAAAAGCATATTCTTATGCTTATTTAGTCATTCCTCAATTGATAGGCATCTCTTTAGTTTCTAGTTTTCTGTCACCACAAAAAGAGTTGCCATAAATATTTTTGTGCGTATATGATTTTTTCTTATATCTTTGATCTCTTCTGGGTATAGGTCTTGCAATGATAGACACTAGCTTCTGAGTATAATTCCAAATTATTTTCCAGAATGATTTGTGCTCATTCACAAGTCTATCAACAGTATCTCAATGTACCTGTTTTCTCACAAGCCTTCCAACATTTATCATTTTATTTTTTTTCTTATCTCTGCCAATCTGATATGAATGAGGTAGAATCTGAGAATTGCTTTAATTTGCATTTCTTTAGTTAGTAATCTGGAGCATTTTTTTTTAGTCCAACATTCATTTTTTTCATATGGCTATTTTTTTTCCTCCTGATGTTCTAAGATTATTTATCAAATGCAGAATGGCTCTTTTTTCTTATTAATCTGAATTAGTTTATATCTTAGAAATGAGACCTTTGTCAGAGAAAATTGTTATGTTGGAGTGTACATATGTAATGGAATGTCATTGTCTTATAAGAAATGAGAAAATAGATGTTTTCAAAGAGAAATAGAAAAACTTATATGAATTGATATAGGAAGCAAGCAGAACCAGGACAATTTATACTATAACATCAATATTATAAAAAAAAGAAAAATTTTGAGGACTTTTATAAACTGATGAAGACTGAAATGAGCAGAGCCAAAAGAACAATTTGTACAGAGACAACAGCACTGTGACAACAGCACTGTGACAACAGCACTGTAAAGACAGTTTTGAAAGCTTTTTAAGAACTACAATCGAGGCAGCCCAGCGGCGGGAGGAGGAGCGTCGAGGCCCGGGAGCCCCGCCGGAGAAGAAGCACCCGTGGCTGCGGCCCTTTCCTTCTGACCCCCGAGCCCAGTCGCTCCGGCCGGCGCTCTCCCGTGTGTGGGGAGAGGGAGCCCATCCACACTCACAGCCAAGATGCCCAAGAGGAAGGTGAACTCTGCAGAAGGGGAAGTAAAGGAGGAGCCCAAGAGGAGGTCGGCCAGATTGTCAGCTAAACCAGTCCTTGCTAAGGTTGAAGCTAAGCCCAAAAAGACAGCTGGAAAGGGTAAATCTGAGGACAAAAAAGCTCACACAAAAGGAAAACAAGCAGAAGCCACTAACCAAGAGGAGAGTAAAGAGGACCTGCCTACAGAGAACGGGGAAATGAAAAGTGGAGAGGTTCCAGTCTCTGATTCAGCAGGGGAGAAAGAAACCAAATCTGAATAACATCTTATACCAAGTGTTTTAACAATTGTCCCTGTTACCTCCCTTCTTGTACAATTCAGAGGAATATTTTTATCAACTATTTTGTAAATGCCAGTTTTTTAGTAGCTCTGGAAACACATTTTTAAGAAGGAGGCAGTCCCACCTCATCACATTAATTTTTTAAAACATTTAGATAAATATAAGTCAATCTAAAGTGGCTTTATTTAGAGTCTTGTTTAAAGAGTTAAATCATGTGCTGGTTGTCAGTTTGGTTTTTTGCTTGTTTGTTTTAATACAACCAGAAATTACTAGAATGTTGACTAGGAAGGTGTATGTCTTGTGCATTGGCTTAACATTCCATAGTCAGTTTTGATATCATATTAAATGAAGCAATTTGGAGCTGTGACCACAAATTTTAAAGCTCTTATTTTAACTAATCTGTATCCATATTGTCTTTCGGTACAATTGGTTCCTAAATAAAACTGCTCCCTGGTGTTGGATCTCCCTTTCAGAATTGTGTGCTATCTGTGACATTGTCATCTCTGATAGTGGTGGTACAATTTTTTTCCAGTAACTTTGTTAATGTGCTGTAAGAGACTGGAAAATGTGTATGATGAGCGTAGTTTTATCAAATACAGAATTAATGGAACTTTGCTTTGTAAAAGACCTGATACCTTATCCATATTCAGGATGCTGGTATTTGATAACCTCTTTTTGAGAGAGAGTTGCCTCCAAACTTAAAGTAAGAAAGTCACTGGAATAACAGTTCAGAAAAAAGATTGCAACTACATAATTTTTAGACTTTTCTAGCATTTTTTAAATGTACAATTTATTCATAGTGTCTATGTACTGATTACCAAATGAACTAATAAAATCTTGATTAAAAAAGAACTACAATCAATACAATGAACATCTAACTCCAAAGAACCAGTGATGAAACATTCTATGCATCTAATGACAAAAATGCTGATAGATTTAGGGTACAGAATAAGATATCTATTCTTGCAGACAAAGAGTGAGGTAATTTGTTTTGCTTAATTATGCATCGCAAGGAATCTTTTTTCTTTATTTTAATCATCTGGGAGAGAAATTTATTTCTACTGATTAAAAAAATAAAAGATAGGCGATGTGTGTGATGTCACATGCACTTTCAAATGAGGTCACTGTTAGTTTTGCTTAACTGTTTTAATTTTTTTACAAGAGACCTCTCAGGGAGTGATGTGCAAATGTCTGCAATGTAAAAACAAAACACCAATAAAACTTTTTTAATTAAAAAAAAAGTAATGAATGTGGAATTCCTTATTAACTCCACAGATACAAAAAAAAATAGTATTTTAGGACTAGAAAGGAAGAAACTCCAAGTGATTAAATAATTTGCCATAGTTAGACAGTTGACAGTTATTAAACTGGAATCTGATTCCATTAAATTATGCTGAAGGAAGTATTATTATACTTTGCTAAATATGAAGTTATAACTTCATACAATGATGTAAATAACTCAAGTTAAATTAAGCTCTTTATGGGAAGAAACTTTTAATTTTGTTTTTGAGTCCTTCAGCAAGTAGTACAGTGCCTGGAAAAGAGGAAGAAGAAAGATGAAAAAAGGAGAGGAGGAGGAGGAAGAGGAAGAAATTTATATAGCACTTTTTACAAAATGATTTACAAATTTTATGTCATTTTAAACTAATAACCTTGGGAGGCGGGCATTATTATTATCCTCATTTTACAGATGAGGAAACTGAGGCAGACAGAGGTCAACTGACTTGTTCAAGGTCACAAGACTAGTAAGAGTCTGAGGCTGTATTTGAACTCACATCTTCTTGACTTCAGGCCTAGTGTTCTATCCAGCATATTACCTAGCTGCCTCTAATAAAGTAATAAATGCTTACTGGATTGTTAAATCAATTTGATTCCACTCTGTACATTTTATGGTTTTCAAAAAGACAGTCCCACTTACAAATATTCCCTTAATCTTGAACACTTAGTTTAACCTTCAAGAATACTTAATATGGTAATGACCCGATTTGGTTACTCTCTCATCTCCCTACTCTTTCCCACCCCAAAAATCACCAGCTCAAATTCAACAACACATTTTCAATGTGAATCTTGATTTAGCTTTTTTGGGGTAGTAGGGGAAGACAGAGAAGCTCTCGTTAGAATTTTTGCCTTGAGTGATGATTTATAACACAATAAATATATACTGATAGCAAGGGTCAGGTACTATGTTCTGATAGATCTATTCCATCAGGATAGGCTATTATATTTCTGCTCTCTCAAATCCTGAAATTTAAATATAAGAATGTTGCCCAATATGTTTATGTTAATGACACAATAGAACAGTCATGGCATGGAAGGCTATGTGAAAAAAAGATTGATACAAAGAATTTTTTAAACTGATAAGGACCTAAAAAATTACCTAGTTTAACTCCATATTTTATAAATAAGGTAACAGAGGTCCAAGGCAACAGAGGACAAAGCAAGTTATCGTCAGAGTCAGGTCTCTCGATTCCTAAGAGTACAATCTTCTTCACATTATATCACATCATCTGCTTATTTTATAAAGGTTTTCATTTTAAACAAAAAAAAATTAAAAGTAAGTCATAATCAGTTATCACAATCAACAATTACTAAGCAAGTTGTAAGTAACAGCATAGCACCAAGCTTTAATACAAAAATACATAAAATACAGTTATTGTCCTTCAAAGAAAATTAGTTCTAAACCATAATTATCATGACAAATCAGTGACAAAGCACTTTTTTTTATCTATTAACTCCAGACCTAGTATCACAAACTTAAATTAAAAAGTACAAGCTTTTGCAAGCGTTTTTTAGAATATTTCAACAGAGAATGCAGGAAATGTAAGAGATTCACAATTTATTCCTCCAAGGAACACACACCCACACACAATTCAGTTTGCATTTATTAATAGTCTTACTATGTATGATGTACTGTGCTAAGTGCTGTAGATACAAGACAAAATATAATCCATACCTACTAAAAGCTGAAAATTTTACAAGAGATAGTCACAAAAATCATGGGTCAAAATGTGACAAGAGAAAAGAAGTTTGTTTTTTTTGTTGTTGTTTTTTTGGAGGGAGGAAGGCAAGGCAATTGGGGTTAAATGACTTGCACAATGTCACACAGCTAGTAAGTATCAAGTGTCTGAGGCAGATTTGAACTCAGGTCCTCTTGACTCCCAGGGCCAGTGTTCTATCCACTGTGTGACCTAGCTTCTCCTAGGTTTGTTTTTTTTTTTAAGTATTTTTAAGAAATTTGAGGGAGAGATCACTTCAAGCTGGGAGAAGGAAGGTACTGTCTAGAGGAATAGGAAAGAAGTCAAACCTGGAAAGGGAAGGATTTCAAGAGGAACAAGGTGATAGGGAAGAATCACCTTATGAAGGTAAATAAGCTTTGCCAGGCATAGAAATGGAAGAAGCAAAAAAATGAAAATAAAAAATGTCAGAATAAGTGGCTCATCCAATGAATGAATGAAAGAAATGAAAAGTGAATGAATGAATTGGGGTAGGAAGCATTTAAGTTCTTCCTCTATGCAAAGTACTGGAGGTACTAAGCACTGGAGATACAAACAGAAAAAATACTCTCAGCTCCCAAGAAGAATCTCATGGGGGTGGGGAGGGTGAGATAACACATATGGAATATTTTAGCACCAAATCATATAGAAAGATCCTATTATCCTTGGGGTATAGCAAAAAAGTAGATGGTAATGTTCTTCCTTAATATTATTACCTCTAATAAAATTATATCAGTTTCAAATGTTGAATAATTTGATGATGCCAAGGACTTTGGTGATAGTAACTTTCTTTTCTAAGTCTTCAATAAATGTGGCTATAGCAGTTGCAAGAACAATTACAAGACTATATCTCCATACAGACTGCTTCCCAGAATGATGGTTGTGGGCACTTAGCTTTTCCAAAGCATTGCTTTTCCAAAGGCTTGTGGGTCCAGGATCCTGGCCTGTCTCCATTAGGGTCTGAGGAAAGATATAGTAACAGTGGTCTGACTTGCTTTCAAAGAGCCTTGCTGCCTCATCTAGTCTGCCCTATGAATGGCATTTGGTAAAAATGCTAGGCTCTCCTTCTTAGGAGTTGATTCCTTGAATGATAAATGTAAGGGCTGGACAGGAAACAGGACTGGTGGTCTAGGCAGCACTTTTTATAAACTGTGGATTGCCACCCCATATAGAGTCTTGAAAAATTTGACTACAATAAAAGGTTTCTGAATGTGCAATGACCAAAAATTAATTAAAAATCAAATGCAAAATGAATCTGAGGTGTTTCTGGCAGGGTTTGCCCTTGTTGAATCTTGTAACTTCACTGCAGTCTTGCTTCTGAACACAAAGCATGCTCACTTTGCACTGTGCATGCCCTCATGAAAAGAAGTTGTGAGTGGAAAAACTTTAAGAAGCCCTGGTTTAGGGAATGCTGTTACTCCCAGGGCTTTTATATTTAGCTGATTATTAGTAGAAGTTCATCAGTAACTGTTGCTGGTGGCAATGAGGAAGACGTACCTCTTCCTCACAATGACCTAGAATGGGGGCTACAGAGTGTGGTTTCAAATAAGGTCCAGTAGCTTTGGGACCCTGTCATCCCCAATGCTCTTGGATTCAGATCATCTCCACTGAAGTCAGAATGGAGATGGTAGTCAAGCCAGTGGTAGTGGTTTGACTTGTCTAATATCCAAATCTGCAGAAGGTGAAACAGTTTATTCAAATAGTGACATTAAGACAGATAAGGATACGTAGAGATCAAACTGTGGTGATGAGAAAGTAAACTGTGTAAAAGGAGAAATGAAGGTCCAGGTACAAAAGCTGCTGCAGTTAGAAATGACAGCATCAAAAAATGACTAGATGACAGCCTAAATGCTAAAGCCTAAATGCCTACGATAGTAGTGCTACTTTTGAGATAAGAATTAACTCAGTTTTGACTATATTAAGTTTGAGAGGTCAAATAGAAATATCCATTAGGTGGTAGGAAATACTGGACTGGCATACTGTCAAGCAAAAGATACAGATATGAACATTAATAATATAAAGGTGATAAGATACACATACATATACACACACACACTCTCTCTCTCACACACACACACACACACACACAAACTATTACCAATCATATGGCAGAATACTATAACTAATAAGAAGAAGTGAATGTCAAACAATTTAAGTTTCACTCATATTCAGCAAATTGGCAAGGATAACAAAAAAAAAATAACAGAGTTGGAGAACATGCAAAGTTGGGAACACAAATACATTATTGGTGGACCTAAGAATTGATACAAAATCATTCTGGAAAGCAATCTGAAAGAAAGAGACTACAATTTCCACATCCTTTGATTACTGATAATTATATGTCTCAAGGAGATCAATAACAAAAATAAAGGCTGCACACACACCAAATATTTACAGCAGGACTTTTTGTAGTAGATAAGTGCAGGAAACAAAGCTAATGTCTATCAATTCATGCATATGAATTGAACTAAAAAATTCCATACAACTTCTATATAACTACCAAAGCTGGTTCTTTCTCTGAGAGGATAGCTCTTAGGAATCATTGGCCTCTCTCCATAGGACAGGTCCAAAGGTCCATATACCTTCTATGCTTCTATGTATTGATTTCTCATATTTGGACCAACTAGACCCAATGACAATAAATGCATTTTAAACGTGTGAAATGAAAAAAAAATGGCTAAGCAAAGTATGATACATTAATGTAATAGAATATTACTGTCCTGAAAGAAATTATGAATGGAGAGAAACATGGAAAGACTTACATGAACTAAAGCAAAACAAATTAAGCAGATCCAAAAAAACAATATTAAAATTTACTCCAACAATATAAGTAAAAAGAACCTCCACAAAAAGTCTGAATGTTGTGAAATTATTAAAAGATAACAAGCTTGGCCACAAATAAAGATATATGAAAAGAAACATTCCTCTCCTCCCCCTGGCTTTGAAGAAGTTTTATTCCTTGATGTTTTAATCAGTTTTATCGGAGTTAATCCCCTTATTCAAAAAAAAATTAAAAATTTTATAAAGGATAGGTCTTGAGGAGGAAGAGGGAGAGAAATGCAGAGTAAAATCTAAACAATATAAAAACAAAATATCAGTCAAAACCTACTTTTTAAAAAGTTAAGGGGTCAACAACAGTGTCAAAACGTAGGAAGATTAAAGTAGACTATGCTTGCAGCTTTTAACAAGGTTAGTTGACCTAAAGATTATTAACAGAGTTTAAATTTTTTGATAGGGAAAACAATGACTACTTAAAAGAATGGCAAAACTTATTTGAGATTTTAAAATCTGGCTTAGTTTCTATGGAAAGAAGTAAATTCAATAAAATTTTGAAAAAGTTCAACCACAGAAAGGAAAGACCAAGATTATCTTCAAATCTACCTCTATAAACAATGCAAGTTATACCTAGGCTCTTTAAATGGGACATACTAAAAAATTAGCAAAATGTCTTGAGAAGAAAAAATATTCACTATCAGAAGGCTCTGTTTCATGCTTCAGTCTTCTCCTTCCACCCCTGCAGCCACTTTTCTCTCACATTTTAAGGAATACCTCAGACCAGTCATCCTTCTTTCTCTAGACTTTGAACCCTTCTGATGTACAAGTACCTCCCCTCTTTAGCTCCCTTTTATGTTTTCTTCCTCCATCAGACTCTAAGCTAATGGTGGGCAGCAACTGTATTTTTGCTTGTAAATGAATTTATAATTTATCCTTTTCAATTAACTGGAATTCTTATTCATTTGTATAGGCAAATTGCAAAAGTAAAGCACATTTTATTTGAAATATATTCACCTCTATCATTAATAAAAAGAAAGTCTTCATATATACCAAATCCAAAATTTTTATTTAGAGCAGTGGCTCCCAAACTAATTTGGCCTAGCACCTTAAGGTGCTAAATTACTCATAATTCTCCTGGAAATTTATTTTCTTTAACTTTAATGGTTTGGGTTTTCTTTTCTTTTCTTTTCTTGAAATTTGAGACACCTGAGGGTTACTACCACCCCCTGCATCATTCCAGTATGGTGCCCCCACCCCCCACCCCCAGGAAGCAGTATTACCCACTTTGGGAACCTATGATTTAGAGAAACACTTTGGGTGAGAGCAAAAAAATCGAAAAGATGTCCATCATATGGGGAATGGCTCATCAAACTGGTGCATCAACAGAATAGAATATTACTACACTGTAAGAAATGACAATTGTGATAAATGTAGAGAAGCATAAAATTATTTATATGAACTGATGCAGAGCGAAGTAAGCAAAACCAAGAAAACAATAAACACATCATTCCCACAGATATATCCTTGACCCCATTCCACTTGATCTACTCAAGCAGAATGCCCCATCTACACTCTATAATCTTCAATTTCTCCCTATCTAATGTTTCCTTCTCTACTACTTCTATAAACCCCCATCCTTAAAAAGACCTCCATTTGAGCCTACTACACAACTAGCTATCATTCTTTATCTTTCCTCCTCTTCAAATTTCCTAGAAAAGGTGATCCACACAAAGAATCTCTATTTCTTCAATTATAAACCCTCTGAATCTAGCTTCTGAAACTCAACTGAAACTCCTCTCTCCCAAATCAGCAATGATCTCAACTGTCAAACTAAATCATTTTCTCTTAATCCTCATAGTTTCTGACATCTTTGCAGCTGTTGATTATCCTCACCTCCTGGCTACTCTTAGATCTTTATGACACTTCTCTCTCCTGGTTCTTCTACCTATCTGACTGTTCAGACCCTAGTGCAATTAGTCTAGTACTCAGGGTCCAAAGAGCCCTAGGAATTACAGAGCCACCTAGACAATAAGTAGTTCTTCCAGCCCAGTCTTCACCACCATCAAGAGGAACAAATCTTAGCACTGGCCCTGGAGTCAGGAGAACCTAAGTTCAAATCTGGCCTCAGATACTTAACACAAAAATTAGCCATGTGACCTTGGGCAAGTCACTGAACCCCATAAGCCCTCCAAAAAGAAAAAAAGAGGAACAAATCTAATAGATCTGGGGGGGCTCTGCCATCCCCTGCCACCTCTAGACATACAACAAACAATTGCTGAGCAAATGTCATTGTCAGGTAATGTTGCAGACATAACTAATAAAACCTAGAAAATAAAGCTTTAAAAACCAAAGTAATTGGAATTGTCACAAAGTTTAACATGAGAAAAAGAAATGGTTTTATCCATGGAAAAGGCATCAAAGAAGATGTTTTACTATCTGCTTCACCATCTGTCCTTCACCTAAGGACAATCCTATCTGGCTTGCAACTGAAGAAACTTCAGTATTTTAATCATAATATGAACTCCTTAAGGGCAAAGAGTATCTTGCTTTTCAAATTGCAGCCCCAATTCTTGGTCCAGTGCTTTCCACATAGTAAGCACTTGATGTTTTTCCTTTGATTTATTTGTTATTATCACAAGATTTGCTCTTATAAAACTACATCAATGTTGAACCATGGTGATATTTCAGTTTGACTACAAAGGTCTTTATTCTTGGGGGACAATGGAGCATACAGGCTGTTATATGGTACTCTCAGTTCATAACTGATCTACATTTTTCCATCTCTGATAACAACAAAGATTTTGAGAGTTGGAAGGAACCTCAGTGGTGATGCAGTCCATCCCATACATACAAAGAATCTCCACTATAACATCCCTGACATGTTTTTGCTTCAAGGTCTCTAAGGAGTAGGAAACCACCACTTCTCAAGCATTACATTTTTAGATTATCTTTAATGCCATTTATGATACTTAAGCATTGCTAATATGCTACAGCATATTTGAAAACTGTTACAGGTCATGATTGACAGTCATACAGCATCACTAGAAAACACATCCACTGTATAACTGATATGGGTATTTCTACCAATAATGGAAACAAATTATCTACATCTACAGATCCTGTGTAATTCATGTCCATATCCTCCATCAAACATGCTAGGGACTTCCTTTAGATCTATCAGAATTTCATAAATACCAATGGAGCACAAGAACTGTCCAGGGGTTCCATCTCTCCCTCTTGCTATGGGCCCTACCCATTTTCCACTTGTACATTTCTCTGACAACCTATATGCCACTTCTTTCATGTTGCAGCCTACTCATGCTAGCTACTATCTCCACTGCTCTTACGGTGATATCAGTATTAGTTCTTCAGAAATTGTAGTGTTTCAATGATTTGCAGTCATAGATCACTAGCAAAAGAATACTGATGCTCAAAGATGGGATTTTTTTAATCAGGGAGATGTTTAGAACCATTAAAAGAACTACATCATTTGCCAAAATATATTCTAGCCTTTACTTCTTCTGTTAAATTTTGGGCACACTCTCCATCCTAAGTATACCTGCTATAGGAAATTATTTTATTTCATTCTCACAGAAATGTTATAAAGCTGGGAAAATTAAGTATATGGGCAGGAAGTTAATACTGATTCTTCAATTCTTCAATCACTTTTCATCAGTAACTTCAATCAGTAATCACTTAAATGATTTTTTTCCATTTACTAGATATCACTCCCCCTTCAGATATCCTAAAAATAAATTCCTCAATGCCTTTACTGTCATCAGTGCTGAAAATGGTTGGCTACGTAACATTTATTCTACTTAATCATGAAAATCAGGCCTCCTGCATTCATGTTGTGGGGGTTCTACTGTCATCAATGCTGAGAATAGTTGGCTACACAAGTCTGTTCTATTTTTTATGTTTGTTGTCTTTCCATTTTAACTACTTAGGAGAAGATCTGAGTTAAGTCTTATGCTGAAGTTTCCAACTAATTTGTGAAGTGATACTACTAGATTTTCTTTAGTTTTTAATCTTGAACCGTATTTTTTCATCTATTTTTCACTCTTCTATGACCAATTCTACTCTGAAAAATTAAGTTGCATATTTGTGCGTAAATTTATTTAAAGACTAGACATCCCTATCTGCCCAGTCTAGAAATACAGCAGTCACTCATCAGGCCCAATCTCACTTTGATTCAGAACTGAAGCTCCAACCTGTGCTCAGTTTTAGCCCTAATACAATGCAGACCTGCCAGCCTCAGGCTACCTAGCAGCAGAAATGACAGGTAAGTGTACCACTACACCTGGCCATAATTAAGGCATATATTGACAAATTCAGAGGATTTACTCTAGTTTTTAATAGAATTTCCATAACTTTTCAAGCTTTCCAACAACAGTTGGTGTGTAGGCTATCATTATCTTTATGGTGATCTTTCTTCTTAAAATTATAAGTACTATATGTCATAACCTAAAATTTTGCAATTTTTAGTGTTTCCTTATTCTTTACTTAAAAAAACAAAACAAAACCATCACACTTTAGGAATGTGCCAAAACAAATGACTAGGTGATTCAAATAGCTGAAAACTAAAATCTTTTTAGGTGGAGAGGGGATCTAAAAAACTAGTCAACAAATCAAATTTTCTTTCCTAAACTACTAAACTTTAAAAAACAACCACATGAGGATTAACAAGTTTCCCTTCAGATGAGAATCCTAGTCAGGTAAGGATGTTAAATTTTCTTTTAAAGTATTCCTGACTTTGTTCCCAGACGTTTTGTTCTTTCCTACTCAAGTTAACTTTAACTGAGTTGAAGTTCTAAGTTTTCACTAGTTCCTTTGGTAACCTGGAAACCAGGGCAAAAAAAAAAAAAAATCAAGGAGGTGGACAGCAGAGAGTAGCAAACAGCATTGAAGCATTTCCACCTTACTTTGTACAACTGGCTTATTTCTACGCCTAGACTTCTGTAGATATCACAGCTACATGGTCCTCAGGCCTACTAAGCACTTTCCCTAAGGAAATCCTCCTACCTCCTTCCCCAACAGAATAAACTCCTTGAGGCCAGTGCCTGTTTTTGTCTTCTACTAACAGCATATTATATATAGGACAGACACAAAAAGTATTTAAATAAATGTCTACTGAATCAGAAAACCAAGTGTCCCATGAAATGTTTTTGTTGCTTCTTGATTCATAATGAAAATCAACTCCTTTTTTTGTATTTCCAAGAAAAATCTGAGTCGTTATCCATCCATTTGGCTACAACTTCTTTATGTCTTCTGGTTTCATTTATAGCAAGAATTCATTAATTAATATGCTCCATATATAGTGTTTCCTACTAGTAGATAAATTTGTCTCTGCATAAATATGTTATTAATAGTCTACAGATCTAAAAACATTAACATCCTCTACCCTAACTTCTGCCACTCTGCAAACTCACATAAAGGGAAAGGGGCCACATGAGACAGAGGGCCCTTTTGTATAAATAATCCAATGCTCAGTATATAACCTATTCGTGAAATGCCTTGCCATAATAGGCTGGTTCTTGGGCAGCTAATATATTTTGTTATGAGGAGTACACCTTAAGTCTTTACTGAACCTAGGTCATGTTTATGAGAAGCAGGGATATAAAGAAGCAGTATAGCAAAACTTCTACAGAGGATTTCCTATTATTTAAAAATAGCTTTAAAATTATTTTTATCTTCTAGTCATCTGAAACTTAGTTACATATGTATGCATGCATGCATATATGTATGTATATATGTACGTTTATGGTGTCCTAAACACTTTAGTGCAACTTAAAGCTTTAATAGCTTAAAATAATAATATATAAATATATGCAAAACTATATATAAACTTAGGTCTTAACCATTTTGTCCATTTAATTCTTTCCTCCCCCAGAACAAAAATACCATATACATTCTCCTTCCTATGACAATTTTTCTAGTTGCCCAGATTCATAACTTCAGTCATCTTAAAATCCTCGATCCCAAAAGTCCCAAATATTCAATCAGTAGCCAACTCTTTTCAATTCTAACATTAAAATATCTTCCCTATCAACCCTGGTCTCTATTCACATAGCCACCATCCTATTTCAAGCACCCATCAATGCTCATTTTTTAAGTGTTAATCTGGAGTTTGGACTTAACTTAAAAAATGTAATAAGCTCACGGAATAAAGATTCGTTTCATTCTTTGTACTTTTACCCCCTAACACTAGAAAAGTGCCTAGCACACAGAAGGTACTTTACAAATACTTGTTGGTTGTTGCTTTGTAATTTCTCTAGCCAAGTTCCTTTAAGCACCAAATCACCTAAATGGCTCCTCCTAATATCTCCCATTATTACCCACCCTATCATCTTGTTACAAAAATCTTTTCATGACCATTTCACAAACTACCCTATGAAGATAAGAAAAATCCCCATGAGCAAGGGCTTATTAAGCTAGCACAGAAATGGAGTGAAAGAACTATTAAAATAAACTCAACAACAAAAAAGAAACCTCAATGTTTCCTTGAAATGACCTGCAAAGGGTCCTAGTTGCAAAACAGACATCCTAGTTACAAAAAGTTATTCCCTAATGCTCTCTACATAAATGAGAGAAAAGGAGACAGAAAATCCATGGCTCTTTCCCTTTTCTTCAAGTTTCAGTCAACTTTTTCTAGAAACATTCCTATAAGCACCAGTGAAGCTAGATGATGATCACAGGTACAATAACTAGCATTTATACAGCACTTTAAAGCTTAAAAATGTACTTTATATACATTATTTCATTTAACTCTCACAATAATCCTATGAAGTAGATTTCATTATTATCCCCATTTTACAGATGGGGAAAATAAGCCTGAGAAAGGCAGTTTTACCCAGGATCAAACAGCTAGTAAGTGTCTGAGGCAGGATTTGAACTCCAGTACTCCTGGCTCCAAGTCCAGTGTTTATATCCATCATATTAACTCATTTAATGTTTTAAAATACAATTTAGGGGCGGCTAGGTGATGCAGTGAATAGATCACCGGCCCTGAAGTCAGAAGGACCTAAGTTCAAATCTGGCCTCAGATACTTAACACAAAAACTAGCCTTGTGACCTTGGACAAATCATTTAACCCCAACTGCCCTCCAAAAAGCAAAAAAACAAACAAAAAAACCCCAAAACTACAATTTACATGTATATAATAACTTCATGAAGTTTTAACTTGTAATACAAGGTTTCAATAATGTCATCTATTCCATTATACCACTGTATTTAGTAAGGCTCTCAAATCTTTGGCACTGGTCCCTTATTCACCCTCTCCATTTTCCACAGATATGCCTTGAATAATGTTTTCTTCCAGAAACACCACTTAATCCCTTAACTATATTCAGGAAGTCTTCAATTTACTAAAAGACTTTTGTTTTAAAAGTTCATTTGAAGTCTTTTTTTTTAGTGCCTATTTTTAAAAAAACAATGTTGTAACTGCCAATTAGGTTCCTAAGTGAGTCCTCAAAACCTAACCATCTTCCCTCCTCCCCCATCACGTCCAAGTGTTAGCAAAAAGTATTATTTAAAAATTATTGTTGAAGGGGAAGGGATTTTTATCAAGAATTCCAGGAAGCCAAAGGCTTCTGGATAATATGTTCATCACAGGGTATATACTTCCTATGAACTCACTGGACTCTTTCAATGATGTAACAAAGTACTGATGAATACTGAAGGGATCAACTAAGGTGCAACTCTCTACCTCTTGTTTAGAGCTTTCTTAAAAATGCTGGGATGATCTGATATACTCTCTGGGATGTTTTTTCTACCTGTTCCTCTCCTAGTCTGGTCTTGACTCCATTTGTTTTGTTTTGTTTTTTAATATCCTTCAATAGTCTTATTCCTTCCCTTTCATTTAAGCTAGATGTGTGTGTGTCTGTGAGAGAGAGAGAGAGAGAGAGAGAGAGAGAGAGAGAGAGAGAGAGAGAGAGAGAGAGAGAGAGAAATTTGCTCAACTCAGTAAGGATCCTGGAATGATTCTACTATTTTGTTATCTTGTTATTCCAATTATGTTATAATCCTTTCCCTGTTTAATGATATTTTAAGTGCTTGATCTTGGACTCTTGGTTTTAATATTATACAATTCAATCCAATTACCTGTCTGTGTAGCTAAACCTGCCCATACTCTTATTGAGGCAGACCATCAAATAGATGTTTAATAACAGAACATACTTTGTTAAAAAAGCACTCTTTCTGATCAACTGAAAGAGTAGAAAGCCTTTGCTCTAGCAAGATGCCTACCAAACAACATTATAATCTTATTCTACTGGATGTATTCAGGGGAATAAAGGAAGACCTATTTGGGTTGAAAAATCCAGCTCATTTCAATTCACTACTTTCTGGTACAAACTTGACAAAAGACTCTTGAACATCTTGCTTACAAAAGTGTAATGTTGATACTGTTTATAAGGAAAGGGCATTTTAAAAGTTATTGATGTAATACTGTATCTTAACACATAATAAAATTAAATAAGAAATAAGTGGCACCATGTGCCATGGACTCATATAACTATTTTACCAGCAAGCTCAAGAGTTGGTTTTTTGGTGCCTTTTTCCATCTGACTTCAATCAACTTCCCCTCTTAAAAAAAAAAAAAATGATTCCCAGACTCTCAGAACAACTAAAGGAAAGGATCCCAGACCTTTCCCTCCTCCCTGACCTCCTAAAACAACATATCAATCTTTTTAGGTTATTTTAAAAAAGGAATACTATAGAACATTACAAGGCAACAATCAGGGAGCAAATATTGCAAAAAAAAAAAAAGGGGGGGGAAGGCAACTATAGGATTACAGACATAGGTCTTTCAGTCACTCTTCCATACCTATTATAGCAAACTAAAAATGGATCTTCTTTACCTTTCTTACTCTCCTCTCACTAGTTGGACACATTTTTCTACTAGCAATTCCTCTCCCAGAATCAGTCCATTAGATATTACTTTAAAGTTCCATTGCATGTCAAATAATTTGATATAACAGGACAGCAAGTATCATAATCCACCTAGAATCTACTTCTCCAACCTTTAATCCTGAATATGCCAGTACTGATGATTTCTATTACAACATGCTATTATTGCAACAGGCAATTCTGATGGGCTAAAGGACTTTTTGCAGTGCCTATGTTACCCAATTTTCAGGGGAAAGTATTTTTTTCCATCAGATTCCAATGCATTCCAACACATTGATTTTTAATGTAATATTTAATTTATGTGTGCAGACATCTTATAAAGGCAGCATTACACTGTTAGAGAGCAGGACTTAGAATCAAGAAAACAGGTATAACAGAAAGAGTGCTATAGTGAAAAGAACACTGTCTCAGGAGTCAAAGGACCTGGGTTTAAATTTAAATCTTGCCTCTGACATTTATTAACTTGTATGACCTTGGGTGAATCACTTAATGTCCCTGGGCTTCAGTTTCCTCAATAGTAAAATGATGGGGGTTAACTAGATGTAGATGGTCTCTTAAATCCTCAATTCCAGTTCTAGATGTATGATCCTATAACCAAAAGAATATACAAGAAACATTCTTTTTCTAGTTCTATTCTAAGTAGAAGTTGATTTATATAGAACAATGTACCTTTTTTTATTTTGGCTTAAAAAAACAAATACCACCTTTTAACTTTGCATAAAAGCTGAAGGGTCAGGATTTGAACCTAGGTCTTTGAATACTTAGCCAGTATTCTTTCCATGTATTAATCAATTGAGAGACCTGGCCAAATACCACCTCTAATATACGGCTGTGTGACCCTGGGTAATTCACTTAACTGTTCAATATTCTAGGCAACTTTTGCTATTCCTAATTTTGCATGTATTGCAAATCTAAGGAATGAAATCTGAAATAATAACAGTCTTTCTAATGTGAAATAAGAAAGGCATTTCTAAATTAGTTTTTAAAAAAAATAATTATTGGGGTGGCTAGGTGACACAGTGAATAGAGCAACAGCCCTGGAGTCAGGGGGACCTGAGTTCAAATCTGGCCTCAGACAGTTAACACAAAAAACTAGCCATGTGACCTTGGTCAAGTTACTTAACTGCATTTGCCCTGCCTTCCCCCCTCCAAAAAGCAAAAAAAAAAATTATTATTACAGCTTGAATCTCATTAGATAGGTCAGTTAGGTTCACCCAGAGAAAATAGTTCTTTGTTCAAATTGCAACTCAATCAAATGTTTCACTAAAATATAACTTTGGTCACATATACAATACTGACCAAGCACTAAATGTGAATGGCCAAGTCCAAGACAACTGAACAGCTCAGCACAGACCATCACTATTATTAGAAACACAGCACGAAAAAAAAAGGTCATCCTACTGACATCAGATCAGTAATATTACCTTTGATACAAACAGAGATATTTAACTAAGTCTTATTGGGATGATGCTGTTCACATTCTTCAATAAAATTAAACAACTAAAAATATTTTTACTCTTGAGTGCGATTTCCCTTGTGTTCTTAAAGAAACAGTAACTTCTTCAAAGTCATTCCGTGAAATGCCTGTAGTTACTATATATAGTAATATATATTATATAATAGTATATAATAAATATTACTATATAATAATAAGACTAATAAGAGCAAATAATAAGAAGGGATATGACATACAATAAATAGGAATCTGTTCTAAGAGATCAAATTAGAGACAGAAGATGTGGACTCAAAGCCCTAAATGGCTATGTGACCTGACTTGGTAGCTACTATATAACCTTAAGAAACACACAACCTCAAGAAGAATGAAGATTGCTCCAATAATGGGAAATAAGACTGAACTTATTTTAAGTTTCTGTTTCAGAAAACACAAGCAACAATTTTCTGGATTTTCACCTAAAATTGCTTCCTTTCTTCTAGTAGCTTTTACCAGCTATAAGAAGAAACTGGCGATGAGACTCAGAATAGGACAGAAATAGGCCAAATACAACATATAAACCTATCTGGTATTTGGCCAAACAAGAATGGTATATGGCATATGGTAGGAAACTAACAAGTACTTAGAAGCAAATAAACTATGGTGATTAACAGGGATGATTCAAGAGTATACCAGACGAGTTCTTCTGGACTCATCAGCAAATAAAATTCATAGGTTACTCCTCCTATTCCTTGAATTTATTTGGTATCAGAACAGTGGTGATGTTAACAGAACCTTAAAGTCCAAATATAAACTTTTTTTTTTTTTGGAAGGGGGAAGGTAAGGCAATTGGGGTTAAGTGACTTGCCCAAAGTCACACAGGAAGTATGATCAAGTGTCTGAGGCCATATTAGAACTCAGGTCCTCCTCACTCTAGGGTTGGTGTTCTATTCACTACGCCACCTAGCTGTCCCCACTATTTTTTATATATCATTAATATTACCTTAAGTTTAATGTAGACAGATATAGGTGGCATGTGTGTATGTATGCATATGTGTGTATGTGTATATGTGCATACGT
This sequence comes from Gymnobelideus leadbeateri, assembly GCA_011680675.1. Lineage (NCBI taxonomy): Eukaryota > Metazoa > Chordata > Mammalia > Diprotodontia > Petauridae > Gymnobelideus > Gymnobelideus leadbeateri. The sequence continues at coordinate 464,416 of WOXC01009548.1, read as the reverse complement.
GTACACACACACACACACACACACACACACACACCCCTTTCATTCCTCAGGACACAGATACAAAGCAGTCAATATTCAACTTAAAATACTAAAGACTATCTCAAAGCACTATACGCTAAGGGATACTTCATTTGACTTTGGGGTTTATGTGATACTTTACAGGAATCTGCAGATAAAAGCTGCAGAAATTCCATTCCTATCCCAAACTAATCTAGCACTCCCCTCTTAAAAAACCAAAATACAAAAATCCTAACCTTTCTTAATAATTTCTACCCAAAGAATAAGGATCCTGTTGTTTCACCAAACTAGTGTGGAAGTATAAAAGTGTTCAATAAGTGCTTGCTCATCATTAAAAAGTATCTTAAAGGCAAAACTGTCTAAGCATTTCAAGATGTAAATTTTAAAGCTTATTAATAAACACTATTAACAATATACCACTAGCGCTGGGAAAAAATAAAAATGAAAGATGTTGATAAAAAGTTTCAACCACACGAATAATAAGTACCAAGACTGTATACAAAACTGAGTGCATTAGTAGGAATAATGTTGATTAAAGTTTCAACCACACTAATAATAAGTACCAAGACTATATACAAAACTGAGCGCATTCGTAGGAATATAGCAAAATTTCATTAATTTAGAGTCTGGAATTATCTGAACAAGAAAATCCACTAAATACTACTTTCTATTAAAAAGTAGTCACTAACTAAATTAAGAGTATAAACAAGCACTTTCAAAGCACCTACTTATAACCAGAAGCCAACAGGGCCAAAAACCAATACTTTTAGCTAATAATTATAGATCATATTTTATCTATTAAAACAGGATTTCTACTTTAGGGAACACAGTGTGATCCTAGAGTTATTTTATGGACATGAAAATATAAGATTATTTTCATAAATCATTATAGAATTCATAATTTTCACTTTTTCTGACAGTCTTCCTACCTTACCACCGAATTTGTGAAGCTTTACTGCAGAATGTGAAGTTATCATGAAGTTAGTTAATAGAGAAATATAATCATTCCATATACAAATCAGACTGAGTAAATAAGAATAAATAAGTAAATAATTTAATGTATATCATATCACATTAAATAGAAACTATGATAAAAGATCAAATTAGAGACAGAAGAGAAGGGTTCAATGTACCAGTACTGAGACATCATAATTATGTGACCTTCAGAAACACACAACTGATTGTGGTCTTAATTTTTTCATCTGTAAAAGGGATATAAATATACTTGCACTATTTACCCCATAGAGTTGTTATGAAGATCAAATTGTGTGTGTGTGTGTGTGTGTGTGTGTGTGAGATAATGTTTTGTACCTCTAAATCGAAATTAAAATAAAATTGAACTTACTGAGGAACAAAATTCAAGAACAGATGTATAAATACGAAAGAATAACTGAAATATGAGGAAATAAAAGGACTAAGGACTCTAAAATGGAAAGATTATAAAGGAAGCAATGTTTAATATGGAAAAACATGGAAAAAAGGAAAATCATTGAAAGTAATAAAATTATTTTCACAAAGTATCCTACAATTCATTTTTTACTAATTCCATATCACTTTCTCACTTTTTTTCTAAATGTAACCATGTAATGATTATTTTAAATTATTTTATGATTTTTACAATTTTTTTTTGTTCCAGATCTAAGGTTTTATCAGTACAGGGAACTCAGCTCCAGGAAAGCAATTCCTAACCATTCAGATGGGCCCTGCTCTGCAGCTGATACTTTGAAAGACTTGCCTAACAATGAAAAACTAAAGTAATTTGCCTGGGTTCACTCAAACAAGTATATCAAGAGACTAGATAGATGTGTAATAAAGTCTTCCAGATGCAGAGACCAGGTTTAAAAAAAAAAAATTCATTATACCACACTGATGCTCATTCACTAATTCTAGCTTATGGAAAACATGCACACTTATATACAAAAGTATCCATCAGATGCTATTCTGGATAAGAATATACTTAAGAGAAAACAGTCTCATTTAATAAGATAAAAGGGATAATAAAGATACTTGCTAACCCAATGTTTTTTCCTAATATAGTATTTGTTTTTATAATTTAAATGTTATAGATTCTAAAATTACTAGAGGAACAAATATACCTTTCAAATAAACAAAAAAATTTCTAGCAAATGTATGAGTTAAAAAAACAAAGCATAATAGTTAGTTTTAACTAAAATGAAAATTTTCCGGTTAGGTATTTAAATATATTTTTATTCACTGCTCTAACTTTGCAAGAAAAAGTAATTAAGTACAAAATTTGCCTCATATTCTCTGTCCTAAAAAGGCAGTATGTCATATTTTTCTGCCTCAGAGAAACTGTTTCTAAAAACCTACAGAAGCATGGGATTAATATATGAAAAGGAAATAAGAAACATGATAAAGATTTAAAAAACAAAAACAAATGACTTGAGGGTTTTTCTGAGAAGAGATAAAATAAAATATTATGAAAGTGGGATTAGTATACTTACATTGTTGTTTCGAGTCTCTACAGCAGGAAACTTTCTGACTATGAATTTCACAGCAGATTCCAGGTTTTTGTCAATTAAATATGATGGTTTTGCTTTTGGGTCTCCACATGCCTATAATAAAAACAGCAATAAGATAAAATGTGAAATATAGCTAATATCTAAAAAACAAGTAACTGTAGTAAATCTGCAAACAAAAACTAGAAAGATATATATATTTTAGTGAGCAGGTGATAAAATGAATAGGCAAAGTGCAAGGATTGTCACAGCTGAAATATGCAATGGGAGACAGTACAGAGATGTTCTTCTACTGAAAAAAATGCATGGGAAGTTTCAAAGCAGTTAGCGCAGAACAGCAGTGAGGGGAAAAGCTCAGTCCTAAAAAAAGAAAAAGATATTTTACTTCTATTTGAGGTAGGATTGTATTCATCTGAAGCTAACAAACTGTTAGAAAATTAAATGTCATCTGTAGAATACTAGGTATGTTACTCTATGTGATTAAAAATAAAAGCAATCAATGTTTAAATTTCTCTCTTTTCAGAATCTTTCTCCTTCATTTAACCAGTTCTATGGCAGTATAGCTAGTTTTGGAAGCTGGGAACTTTTAGGATCATCTTTATAATGCTGAAGTGTTGACTGCTCTTCTGAACACATAAATAGGTTATAGATACTTTCTAGCAAAATTATTCTATTTTTAATCTCAGAGAAGCACAGATAAAACAAAAATATTCAGAATTTCATTTGACCACATCATAAGCATTATAGCATTTTCTGTGGCCAAAACCCCTAAATATGTGTTAGAACTGTGTTTCTAAACAACAATGAACACAAATGTGAAAGAGAATCTTGCATAATGCTTCATAGCTTAAATTTCTCCAAAAAGTAACAGAATGTTTGGTAATTGGATACTGAAAATTATCTTCCTGAAGTTAATTTTTGACAAATTATACTTATATTTAATGTCTCTCAGGCTGTATTCCTATTGCATATAAAAGTAGGTGTAGTCTTTCCCAAGTTTTTCTCTCTATACTGCATGTGAGGAAACTTATTTAATTTTCCCTCTCTTCACTGATTTCTATGGCTGTGTTGTGGATTACAGAGATAGAAGTCATGAAACATGAAACTGATCTGAAAGCGGGCAAGCGGGCAGAGGGAAGGTGAAAAGCTTTGCAAACCTTCCAAACTTGTCCTTGCTGGGGAAGCATTGTAATAAAAAGAGAGAAAATTACATATAAACAAAGATTGTCAAACTATGACATGCGTTACGTTTCAGTAGAGAACTAATGCAGTGCAGATCATGGATAGTAACAACAACTGTAAGGTTATATAGCATGTTACAATTACCAACATTTTAGGATACATATTTATATTACTAGTGCTATATTTCATGTAAATAAATACTGGGGATTTTCTCAGAAAGTATACCAGTTTATTATAAAGCCTCTGTAAACCAATAAAATGATAGTGTAAAGGGAAAAATTAATATACTACATGCAACTAATGAAAACAGGAAACTATCAGTGAAATTTTACATACCTTAAAAAGAACGGTAGCCAAGAACAAAAATAAAACAGTTATGGGTATTTCTTAAACTCCCATCAAACTGAAGAGATTCTGTTCAAGCATCACCTAATTTTCCTTTCAAAACCAATTCTAAAAGTATAAAATTAAATGTAAATATTTCTATTTTCTCCAAATGAAAGCTGGGATGCAAGTCAAAATTACTGTGATTAACCAATATAGTCACACGAAACAAAGTTCGAAGAAATCTCTAACTTGGAAATTTCTAACAATGCTAACATCAGATTACAGAGTTTCCCATTATTTTATCTTAATTATTTTAAATATATGTTATTTTCATTTAAAATATTCTGGTATGTCTTTTAAAACTTCTAATATTTTATCTAGTTTGTACACCTGCTGCTACAGATACCTACCTAGTCTCAGAAAATACATAAACGTACAGTAATCTAGAATGTTTAGAATGCTATCAAGGAAAAATCACTGTTGATTCAACAAACAGGGGTGGCTAGATGGTGCAGTGAATAGAGCACTGGCCCTGGAATCAGGAATCCAGCCTCAGACACTTAACACAAAAAACTAGCCATGTGACTTCAGGCAAGTCACTTAACCCCAACTGCCCTACCTTCCCCCCTCCAAAAAAACAAAACAACACAAAAAATTCAACAAATATTTACCAAATGCCCACTATGTGCCCAGATGTCTAGGTACTGCTATGCACAAGTAAAATAAAGACAAAGCAACATAGTCTTTTCCCCTTAAGGAGCTTACTTCTCAACAACTATGGTTCAATAATTCCCATTTGTATGTTTTAAGTTTTTTTTCCCAAAATAAGCCTCTGACATAGGTAGGAAAAGTATCAATATCCCTATTTTATAGATTTGGAACCAAGAAATTTAGTAACTTATTAAGCTAGTAAGCAACTAAGGAGCTATTTGAACCTAAGACTATTGAGTGCTACACTCTTTCTACTATGTCATACTGCCCTATATATGTAACAATATGAACACTGAGGGTGATGTTCATAATGACAACTTTGAGATAGAGCAAGATTTTGAAATATCTTCCCAAAAGTTAAAAAATGTATGTATATAGTAACATTAAATGTACTATAATTTTTTTTTAATGAGTGACTCATGCCATAGTACAATGGTACAGTACAGACACTGCTCTATTTGGAATCAGAGGAAAACAGTATTTATTAAGAACTTATTGAGTGCCAAGAACTAAGAATGAAAAGACATAAATGGAACAGTCCCTGCCACCAGGGAATTTACATTCTACTGGGGTGAAATATCAAGTAAACAGGTGAATAAGGATATCTCAAAACACATGATAATAATTAATCTTCCCAAGTCAATTTACACACTCCTAACCTCTAAAGCTCTTCTAAGCTCCCTATTTACTATCCACCTTGTCACACAACCTTGACATCAACTCAACTCCTTATTCACCCCACATATCCATATGTTGCTAGGTTTTATTTCTACCTTCACAACATCTCCTGTAAACAATCTTCAGTCACAAAGCCACCTCACATCTGGCCCTCATGTCTGGACTATTTCAATAGTCTTCTAACCAGTCTCTCTCCCACTCTAATCATCCACTCAAAATGCTAAAGTGACTTTCCTAAAGCATAGGTCTGTCCATGCCTCCTCCCTGATAAAATATAGTGTCTCCTTATTACTTTCAAAAATCAAATATAGGGGTGGCTAGGTGGCGCAGTGAATCGAGCACCAGCCCTGGGGTCAGGAGGACCTGAGTTCAAATCCGGCCTCAGATACTTAACCCAAAACTAGCCATGTGACTTTGGGCAAGTCACTTAACCCCAACTGCCCTATGTTCCCCTCTCCAAAAAGCAAAAAAAACAAATATAAAGCCTTCTATTTGGCATTCTAAGCACCTGACCACTTCTTACCTTTCCAGTTCACTTTTTTAAAACTTTCCTCCCTTCCACATGCTCTACAATCTAACTACAATGACCTACTTGCTATCCATTATATATTTAACATCAACTCTCCTTGCCTTTACAATGCTAACCCCATGCTTAGATTGCTCTACTACCTTTAAGACTCAGCTCAAATCTGATCTTTTGCTGGAAACTTCTTTTAGTCAGTATTTCCCTACCCTACCCAATTCTAGCTGCTAGCAGCTGGTACCCTTCCCCTTGAAGTTACTTTCAATTTACTCTGTGTATATATCTAAGTTATTTAGTCTCCCTCATTAGAATGTCAGGTCCTTAAAAGGGCAGCTCCTGTCTTTGCTATTAACCATTTAGCAAATGTTTTAATAACAAAATATATATGTGTAGTTTTACCCATTAATGCATGGATGAGTCAGTGAAGGTCTCTTTCCTATGGGCTCTGAGAAGGAAAGCTGCACAAGAACACTCGAGGCATGGCAGGCAGGGTATGTTAGCATGTGCAAATGTAAAGAGAAGGGACATGTTGAGTACAAGTGGCCCAGTTTAGCTAGTATTTACACTGAAGAAGAGGACATAATGTGTAATTAGTCTGGAATGATAGGCTGGAGAGAGACTGTGAAGGACTTTAAATGCCCAGAGTTTGTATTTTATCATAGAGACAACAAGGAGATACTGAAACTTCTTTGAGCATGAAAATGAAAATATTTGATAAACCAGAAATCACCATTCCCCATAATAACTCATAAATGCTTAACAGAAAAGAATTGCCATTTTGTTTTTAGTCATTTTCACCTGAGTCCAACTCTTCATGACCCAATTTAATATTTTCTTGGCAGAGATACTGGAGTGGTTTACCATTTCCTTCTCCAGCTCATTTTCAGATGAGGAAACTAAGGCAAATACAGTAAAGTGACTTTTCCAGGGTCACATTGCTATTAAGGGTCTAAGGCCAGATTTGAACTCAGAAAGATGAGTCTCCCTGATTCCAAGTCTGGCACTCTATCCACTATCTGTCTTTAGCAATTGTACAGACACAGTGATGAACTTGCCTCACACTGAACAAACTAGGCAAGAACGAAATTTTAACATCAACATAAGAACTTGCTTAAAGTGAGTTGAGTTTCTTTTTCTTAACACTTTATAAGCCTGGCATAGCTAAACATAATATACTAGAAAACCTCTTTAAAATTTTTTTTTTTAATTTAAACACCAACCCCCCGAAACCTAGAGCATTTCCACATAGAAATGAAACTATAAATTTCCAGTTCATGCCATTTTTCTCCATTAGAATGTTAACACTCTATGTTACCACCACACAGCTCCTCACAATAAAATAAATTTATCTTCCTAGGTTTCTCTGGACTTTTGTGTTTGAATTTAAAGTTCCTATTCAACTCTGGTCCTTTTCATAAGAATGCTTGCAATCCTCTAGTCCATAAAAGTTCCATTTTTATCCCTGAAGGATTAGTCTCAGCTTTGCAGGATCAAATATTCTTGATTATAAATCTATATATAATTCTCTGATCTGAGTTCATATCTTACCTCAGACACTTCCTAGTTATGTGACCCTCAGCAAGTCACTTAATCTCTGATGGCCTCAATTTCTAATAGCACCCACCTCAGAATATGCTGTTGCAAGCTGTCAAATGAGATAATATCTATAAAGTACTTAGCACAGTTCCTGGAAAATAGTAGGTTTGCCTTTAGTTCCTTGATACATAAACATGTTTTTTTCTGGATGTTTGTATTTGAAGCTGAAGGTTTATATTTTGGCTACTACATTCCTGAGACTTTAACTGCTGGAGGTTTCTTTTAGGAGGTGATTGGTGGATGCTGCCTATCTTCATTTTGCCCTGCAGTTGTATGAAGTCAGATCAATCTTCATTTCATTTTCATTCATTATTTCTTCAAATATAGTATCTGTGTGCAGTTTTGTTTTTAAAATTATGGTTTTCAGGGAGTCCAATGATTCTAAAATTCTGTTTCCATTTTTTGATTTTGTTCTAATATTTCTTGTCTCTCATGGAATAGCTGATTTCTATTTGGTCTATAATTTTCAGGAAGCCCACTACTTGGGTAAGGTTTTCCATGTTTTCTTCTATTTATTCTTCTTACAATTCTTTCCTAAAGAGCTTTTATATCATTTTCTTACTCTCACTTTATTTTCTCTATTTCCCTTTTGGTAAATTCATTTCTCTCCCTTTCAGTCACTGATTGAAGGTGTTATGGAGTTACTTTCTCCTGTTAGCCTGGATTCTGGAGCATCTCTTCAGTAATTTTTTATGATGGTCAATTTCTTTGGGTTACTCATCTCTCCAGCTTTAGTTCCTGAATTGAAGCTTTGTTCCAGGACCAGACTCCAACCCTTGCTGAGCTTAAGTAAGATGAAGATGATGGAATAGACCTGCTTTGCCTTATCCTGGGTCACCCAAGTTCCTTCGTTGACCTCCATCTCCTGGGGTTTGACCTGCCTCTTCATCTCTCCCCCCAATCTTTGAGGTTCATCGATGGATCTTAAGGGCCTTCAAATGTCTCTCGGGACAGAATGCCAAGGACCAAAAAGCCTGGAGTCCAGTGTCCTAATGTCTAGTATGTGTCATACTGAACACTACCACTTTTGAGAGCTTCCAAGATCCCTGCTATGGATCTCCAATCACTCAAGCCTCAAAAGGTGGGGGAATGGCATCTTCTCTTGCAGGCTGCACATATTTCTTAACCTTCTATGACCATACTGTGATGCTATAGGCTTGTTTGCCTTTACTTGATGCTGGCAGCCTCGTTTCCCATTGTCCACACACTTCTGGTTTACTTTTTGTGCAATTCTGGGGTAGAAGTCATTTACTGCAGTTTCTCAATGGATTTCTTGATCATTATTTGGACTGATGTGAATTTCAGGTTTCTGCTGGAGTAAGTATATGGAAACTGAGAAGTCTACCTCTATTTAAGCAACCATCTTAATGAGAAGACTTTCAAGGGCCTCTGAAGATGACTATTCATGCATGACACTCACATATATCTGTGTACACTGATAGACAATCAAAAGCAGAGCTTCTAAAAAATGATCATTTCACTTATTCTAAGAGTTAAGTACACTATCTTCAAGCACTATGTTCTAAGAAAATAACTTATTTGTTTCAAACACTAATGTTCAAAATTATATCCTAGATCAAACCTTCAATTCATACATACTGTAAAATAGTACTGTAAGTAACATTCTTGGGGGAGGGAGAATGACAAACCAACCCACTCAACTCATTTAAATTGTTTTTCTCTACATCATATATTAGAGGTTTTTAATCTTTTTGTATGTCATAGCCCACTTTGGCAGTCTAATGAAGGCTCTTTATCAGAATGTTTTTCAAATGCATAAAATACATAGGGGATCACAAAGGAAGACACTTATACTGAAGTAGTTATAATTTTTTTTTTAAGTTTTTAGACTCTGAGTTAAGAACCCCATGCCAAAGAGGTTTTTGTGTCGGAAATACTTTCTATGGCTGAGAACAAATGCTGGTGTCTGTGTTTCGTTACAATAACATTACTACAATTAGAAAGGTACATCGTGTTTAAAATTTTTGCATCTATATTCATTGGGGGAACTGATCTATAATTTTCTTTCTCTGTTTTGATTCTTCCCAGTTTAGGTTATCAGTACCATATTTGTATCATAAAAAGAATTTGGTAGGATCCTTACTTTGCTAATTTTCCCTAATAGTCTATATTGGAGTTGATATTTCTTTAAATATTTGATAGAATTCACTTGAAAATCCATCTGGCCCTGGAAATTTTTTCCTAGGAAATTCACTGATGGCTTTGTTTAATTTCTTTTTTTGAGATGGGGTTATTTAAGTATTTTACTTCCTCTTCTGTTAATCTGGGCAATTTATATTTTTGTAAATATTCATCCATTTCACTAAGATTGTCAAATTTATGGCATAGAGTTGGTAAAATAGTTTGTAATTACTGTTTTAATTTCCTCTTCATTGGTGGTGAATTCACCCTTTTCATTTTCTTTCTTTCTTTCTTTCTTTTTTTTGGCTTTTTTTTGGAAGGGGGAAGGTAGGGCAATTGGAGTTAAGTGACTTGCCCAAGGTCACACAGCTAGTTTTTGTGTTAAGTGTCTGAGACCGAATATGAACTCGGGTCCTTCTGACTCCAGGGCCAGTGCTCTATTCACTGTGCCACCTAGCTGCCCCATACCCTTTTCATTTTTGATACTGGTAATTTGATTTTCTTTTTTAAATCAAATTAACCACAGGTTTATCTATTTTATTGGGTTTTCCCCACCATAAAACCAGCTCTTAGTTTTATTTATTAGTTCAATAGTTGTCTTAATTTTAATTTTATTAATTGTCCTTTGGTTTTCAGTATTTCTAATTTGGTATTTAATTGAGAATTTTTAATTAGGTCTTTTTCTACCTTTTTCAGTCACATTCAGAGATATAAAACTCCCCCTAAGAACTGCTTCTGCTGCATCCCGTAAGATTTGGTATGTTGTCTCACTATTGTCATTCTCTTGAATGAAGTTATTGATTGTTCCTATGATTTGTTGTTTGACCCACTTATTTAGAATTAGATTATTTATTTTCCAATTAATTTTAATCTATCTTTCCATGGTCCTTTATTATACTTAATTTTATTGCATCATAATCTAAAAAGGATGCATTTAATATTTCTGCCTTTTTCTGCACTGGATTGTGAGGTTTTTGTGCCCTAATACACAGTCAATTATTGTGTATGTGCCATGTACCACTGAGAAAAAAAGGCATATTCCTTTCTATCCCCACTGAATTTTCTCCAGAGGTCTACTATATCTACCTTTTCTAAAATTCTATTCACCTACTTATACCAGGAATGAGGGTTGGTTCAATATTCGGAAAACTATCAGCATGACTGATTATATCTATAACAAAACTAACAGAAACCATATAATTATCACAATAGATGCAAAAAAAGCTTTTTGGCAAATGTTCCAAATCACTATTGATTAGAAAAATGCAAATCAAAACAACTCTGAGGTACCACATCACATATATCAGACTGGCTAACACAACAAAACAGGAAAATGGTAAATGCTGGAGAAGATGTGGGAAAATTTGGAACACTTAACACATTGTTGGTAAAGTTGTGAACTGATCCAACCATTCAGGAGAGCGATTTAGAACTACGCCCAAAGGGCTTTAAAAATGTGTATACCCTTTGCCCTACAATACTACTTCTAGGGCTATATCCCAAAGAAATCGTAAAAATAGGAAAAGGACCCACATGTACAAAAATATTTATAGCAGCTCTTTTTGTGGTAGCCAATAACTGGAAATTGAGGGAATGCTCATGAATTGAAGAATGGCTGAACAAGTTATGGTATATGAATGTAATGGAATATTATTGTGCTATAAGAAATGATGAGCAGGAAGACTTCAGAAAAACCTGGTAAGACTTATATGAACTAATGCTGAGTGAAGTAAGCAGAACACTGTACACAGTAACAGTCACATGTATGATGAGTGGCTATAATAGACTTAGCCCTTCTCAGCAATACAAGGACCTAAAACAATTGCAAAGGACACATGATGGAAAATGTCCACATCCAGAGGAAGAACTATGGAGTCTGAATGCAGAGCGAAGCAGACTATTTTCTTTTTTGTTTTGTTTTTTCTTTTTCATGGTTCCTCCTGTCCTAATTTTTTCTATACAAAATAACTAACATGAAAATATGTTTAATAGGAACGTATATGTAGAGGCTATATCAAATTGTATGCCATCTTTGGGAGGGGAGAAGGGAGGGAGGGGAAATATTTTGAAATTTATGGTAGTGAATGTTTAAAACTAAAAATAATTTTTAAAAAAAAGGTACATTCTGATTATATAAATGAAGAGAGAAGGCAGGAGAGTAAGTAGTTAAAAAAAACTAATCAGAATACTCCAATAAGCAAAGCTTAAACTAAAAGGAATCCATTCCCTCCCAATTCTGTACATTATATCCCATTTTTCTTAGTTGAAGCTCCAACTCACATTCACAACCTTTTAAAATTTCCTCTTTAATGTCTCACTATCACCTCAAATCCAACATGTTTAAAAACCAAGCTTATTTTTTTAAGCTTATTCCACCCCTATAAAATCAATCTTCCACCAAATTTTTCTTGGCCAATGGTTGTACTACTTTCCTAGTCAAACAAACTTTAAGTGCTTTTAGAGAAGCTACAGATAATATTTTTAAAAGGAGCCTAAAATTAGGCCAGAAAAAAAATAATTTCTGATTGGCAATCAAACACTGTTCACTAAAACTGCTCTTGTTGATCCATTTGTCCTTCCTTTACTTTGTTGACCTTGAGTTTAATAAGGTCTGAACCCATTATATCTTCCTTGCTTCCTGCATCTCCCAGACAGTGACTTCTCTACCTGAACTTTTAATACTTTCTTGTCCTCTACAAACATGAAGTACTGACTCACAGGGGAGGTTGCTACAAATCAAGATATTTAAACAGAATTTCCAATAAGATCAAGGAGTGAAACAAGGATGTCTACTATCACCCCTCTTATTCAATTTGGTACTAGAAATGTTAGCAGTAGCAATAAGAGAAGAAAAAGAAATTGAAGGAATCAAATTAGGCAAAGAAGAGACTAAGCTATCACTCTTTGCAGATGACATGATGATATACTTAGAGAATCAAGTAAAAAACTACTTGAGATAATAAAAAAAAATTGGCAAAGTTGCAGAATATAACATAAACCAACATAAATTCTCAGCATTCCTATATATCTCTAACGAAATCCAACAGCAAGAGATAGAAAGAGAAATCCCATTTAAAGTTATTGTAGATATTATAAAATATTTGGGAAACTACCTGCCAAAACAAACCCAGGACTTATATGAACACAATTACAAAACACTTTTCATACAAATAAAGTCAGATCTAACTAACTGGGAAAACATCAATTGCTCATGGCTGGGTCAAGCTAACATAATAAAAACGACAATTTTACCTAAATTAAATTACATATTTAGTGCCACACCAATCAATCTACCAAAAAATTACTTTGTAGAGCTAGAAAAAATAGCAGCAAAATTCATTTGGAAGAACAAAAGTTCCAGAATATCAAGGCAATTAATGTAAAGAAATGCTAGGGAGGGTGGCCTAGACATACCAGATTTTAATCTGTATTATAAAGCAGCAGTCATCAAAACTACTTGGTACTGGCTGAGGAATAGAGTAGTGGATCGATGGAATAGACTGCGTATATGAGACTCGCAGCCAATGACTATAGTAATCTACTGTTTGATAAACCCAAAGATCCCAGTTTTGGGGATAAGAACACACTATTTGACAAAAACTGCTGGGAAAACTGGAATATAGTACGGCAGAAATTGGGCACAGATGAATATCTTAACACCATACACCAAAATAAAGCTGAAATGGGTGCATGATCTAGGTATAAAGGCTGATACTATAAGCAATCTGGGAGCGCAAGGGATAGTTTACCTGTCAGATCTATGGAGAGAGAAAGATTTCATGATGAAACAAGAGTTAGAGAGCATTATAAAATGCAAAATGAATAGTTTTGATTAAATTGAAAAGCTTCCATACAAATAAAACCAGTGTTACCAAGATTAAGAGGGAAGTGGAAAATTGGGAAAGAATCTTTACAACCAGTGTTTCTGATAAAGGCCTCATTTCTAAAACATACAAAGAACTGAGTTGAATCTACAAGAATACAAGCCACTACCCAATTGATAAATGGTCAAACAATATGAACAGGCAGTTCTCAGAAGATGAAATTAAAGATATCTATAAGCATATGAAAAAATATTCTAAATCACTAGTGATTAGAGAAATGCAAATCAAAACAACTCTGAGGTACTACTTCTCACCAGCCAGATTGGCTAAGATGACAAAACAGGAAAATGATAAATGCTGGAGAGGATGTGGAAAAATCGGAACACTAATGCATTGTCTGTGGAGTTGTGAACTGATCCAACCATTCTGGAGAACAATCTGGAACCATGCCCAAAAAGCTATAATAACTGCATACCCTTTGACCCAGAAATACTTGTAGGGTTATATCCCAAAGAGATCAGAGAAGTGGGAGGAGAACCCATATATACAAAAATATTTATAGCGGCTCTTTTTGTGGTAGCACAGAATTGGAAATCAAGGGGATGCCTATCAATTGGGGAATGGCTGAACAAGTTGTGGTATATGAATGTAATGGAATACTACTGTGCTATAAGAAATGAGGAGCAGAATGACTTCATAATAACCTGGAGAGACTTCTATAAACTGATGCTGAGTGAGAAGAGCAGGACCAGGAGAAATCTGTACACAATCACAGACACAACATACGTGTGATGACTAAGTTCAACAGACTAGGCTCCTCTCAGCAATGTAAGGTTATATAAGACAACTCCAAAAGACTCATGATCAAAAGAGATATCCATATCCAGAGAAAGATATGCGGAGTCTGAATGCAGATTGAAAAAAACTACAGGCTGTGTTTTTCTTGTTTTGTTTTGTTTCCTCTTTCCCACTGATCATTGCATCAGTTATAATCCTTCTTCATAACTTGACTAATGATTAATGTGAAGATATTTGGAGATCCTATATTTGAGTGCATGCCGCCATGATGGGAGGTGAGGGGGAAGAGAGAGGGAAGAGAAAATTTGTAACTCAAGGGATTGTGAAACTGAATGTTTTAAACTAAAAGTAAATAAACACCAATTTAAAAAATTTAAACATAAACCACCATTATTGTCTCTATAGAACTATGCTGTTCAGTTAAATAATACATATTTTGGGAAACAAAATGCCTAACATTTGTTTGTTGTTGTTTTACCCATGCCAGTAAGTGCTTCTAATTAGTAAGGGCCTGGAAATGAAGAGGATTTTTTTCCCTATGAATTTGAAAAATAGTCAAAAGAAAGGAGTTCATCTACTGCTATACCAATATACTGTTTCAGTTTCACTTTGGTACAGAAAAAAGAGTACTAGATTAGAAAGAGTTCTAGTCCTAGACTCTTCTACTAATTAATAGTCATGTGACTATGAGCAAATCATTTCACCTCTTATTAAATGGTCTTCCATTTCCTCCCCAAAATGAAGAATCTTGAGGATTTTTTCCAAATCTAACACTTTTTAAAGACAGAATTAGAGTGGTTCCATCTGACCAGAGTAAAGTAACCTCTCTGAGATCCAGTTTCCTCATTTATAAAACAAGGATAATACCTGCACTATCACTAGCAAAGAGAAACATATATCTCTTTTGTAACCTTTGAAGAAGTACAAAAATATGAGTTTAGGAGCTTATATCTATAATATTTATCAGATCCCCTCCCTGCAAGGTCCAAGACTTAAATAAATAATAATAATGAATGAATAATTATTAATATTTATTAATATTAGTAAATTAATAAAAATTTGCACTTATATAGCCAGCCACTTAGAAGTTTTGCAAAGTGCTTTACAAACACAACCTTATTTAATCCCACAATAATCCTGTAAAGGAGGTACTATTCTTATATCCATTTTAAAGATAAATAAACAGTATCAAAGTAACTTGGTCAGAGTGACATAAGCTAGAAGGGTCCAAGATGGGATTTAGAGTATAGAAGACCTGGGTCTAAAGACCCAGGTCTTCTATACTCTAAATCCAATACTATTAATTATGTTATGCTACCTGTAGCTCTCTGGTATCAATGGCTTGAGGCCTAATACTTCATAGAACAGAATGTTAGAGATGGAAGGGCCTTCTATCACGTAGTTCTACCCTTTCACTTTACAGGGAAGAAAAATGACTGGGAACCAGAAAAACTATATGGTCCACCCAAGGTCACATAACTAGCTAGTGGAATAGTTGGGACTTCAGAAGTCAGGTTTCAAGTACTAGTCAAACGTTTGTTTATTCACTGTCAATGCATAGATTAAGTATACTTACATTTCATCCCATTTTCTTATTCCTGTAGATCATTTTTAAAGAAAATAACAATCCTATCACACTAAAAATGGACATACATTTCTGATCAGGACACACAATTTTACTAAGAAACATATAAGAAAATATTTTAAATTTTTAAATGATTAGTCTTTCAAATGATTTTTTAAAGTTAGTAGCACTTACAATTCTGAAGTTATTAAATCTTAAAACTGCACTAAAACTTTTGGACATTCTATGTTTATTGCCCACTTCTGCCAAAAATGAAACCTTGTTGAGTCTTGTAACATTCTTTTCAGAAAGAGATAAAAAGTATTTATCACTACTCCTAGCATAAATGGCATATACTCTGTATTACAGAGTATAGACTTAAACCTTACCCTGAAGTTCAAAGTACAGGAAGACTAAAAGGAACCAATAAATAATAATAATAATAATAATGATGATGCATTTTAAAGGGAAAGGGCATTTCTCCTCTATGGGATTATGAGTTTATGGGATTATAACTATGGTCAGGGTTTAATAAGAAAAATTATCATGTTATTATCCTAATTTAACAAAGCCTGTGATACATGTAATAACTAATAGCTTTTTCAGGTTTACAAAGCAACAACTGTCGCATTTGACCCTCACAATAACCACAGGAAATATAGGTAGTAGAGCTATTTTGTGCTCCATTAAAATAGATGAAGAAACTGAGGTTTAGCGAAGTTGTGTCTTGCCCATGATTATTTATCTAATAAATGTAATAAATGAGATTCAAACCTAGATGTCTTCCAAATACAATACTCCTTCTACTATATTTAGTTGCTTTTTATGGGAATGGACTAATTCAAATTTGAAAGAGTGATCTCCAAGCACAAAGGATAAAAGTATGGCCAGTTTGGCCATAAAACATACCTAGGTTGCAATGTAAGAGGACAGGAGAAGAGACTTTGCTAAGGGCAAAATTTTAGGACAGTCATTCATTTGTCCAAAAGATTTTTATTGGAAATTTACTAATATATGTACATTCTATTAAAATATTATTAGGTATCTACATACAAAGACCTGTTTTTTAGCAGTTAAGTACACTACTCTGCTGAACATATACAGAAATTTATATTTGGTCCAAAGGACAATGTAACCAATGTAACAGTAACCAAAATGACAATTAAAACTGTGCATGGAAAAAAAAGAGTTTTTATTAAATCAATCTTCCTTCAGTGCAGTTTTATCTTCACTTTGTACTACTGAATTTTTTGCAATAGGGAGTACTGCAAGAAGTTGCTAATATATATACATATAGATAGATAGATTGTATCATTTAGAGCAAACTGAAATTTGAAATAGTCACATTTATTTTCTGCAAAATCTCACTACAAAGGCTACATGATGTACTTATAACTCTTGGTTATGACTATTTTAAATATATTATGAAGTAAGAGTGGCAGCACAGAACAGTGCAGTGAGGGAGTCAGCCTCAGAAACAGGAAAACCCTATCCCAATCTACTATGTGACCAGTACTGGAAACCTGACTTTAGAGAAGTCATTTAACTTCTCCATTCCCATAGGCAAAAAATTCTCACACTAATTAGCAAAGCAGTTGTCAAAGGGCTTTGATTAATAAAGTTTTCAAATGGAAGTTTCCTACACCAAGAAGATCATAGGCAATCTACACGCCCTAAAAAGAAATCCAACTTACTAAGCTAAATAAAAAAGAAAGTTCATCTGAATTACACATTTTTAAAATAAATGTAACTTTCTTGCAATCATATGCAGAATAATTTTTAAATACCCACAACCAACTCACTAACAGGAAATAAAAGGAAAGTTCATCTGAACTAGTTTTGTTTTTTAATAAGATAGCTTTCTTGCAATTTTATGCAGAATAATTAAAAAAAAAAAACCCATAATGTGTTGCTGAGGACAGGTATACCTCAACCTGCTTTTTAATAATGCTAGCATTTTTCATTTTTATCACTTTAAAGTTTGCAAAGAAATGTACATATATTACCTCACTTTACCCTTACAACAAACCTGGGAAGTAATTATTATTGTTATTCCCATTTTATAGATGCGGAAATTGAGGCACAGTTTAAGTGACTTGCCCAGGATCATATACAGTAAGCTCAGATGCCAAATTTGAACTTGAGTCTTCTTGACTCTCACTGTGATATCTTCACTTTGCAAAGCACTTTATGTAGGTTAACTCATCTGATTCTCTCAACTACCCTGGAAAGTAGGTGCTATTGTTATCACCATTTCACAGATGAGGAAATCAAGTTAAAACAGTGATATTATATTTTGCTTAAAGGTTTAAAAAGTGTTTTATAAATATTATACCTGTAAAGTAGGTATTTCAAATAATTAACTCCATTTCATGGACAAGGAAATTTCAGTTCAAGTGACTTGACCTTCCAAACATAGCTGTTAAGTGCTAAATGTAGAATGTGAACCCAAGTCTTCCTGATTCCAAGTTCAGCACTTAATTACCAGAGCACAGCAAATGAGTACGTTAGTAAGAATCAGCATAGCAATTCAAGTACTTTAAAAATTTACTATTTTCAAAATTTTAAATACTGTTCCTTGAAGGAGTCAATGTTGGGGGAACGGGTCATGGAAATATGGACATACTAAAAAGTAATTTGGAATTCTGCAAAGAGTGACTGAGATATCTATACCCTTTAATCCAGAATTCTGCTACTAGGCATCTACCCCAAGATGGTTAATGACAAAAATAAAGGCCTCATTTACACCAAAATACTTATTGCTGTACTTTTTTATGGTAGCAAGGAACTAGAAATAAAGAAGATGCATTTTGACTGGGGATGACTAAACAAATTGTGGCACATCATTGTAATGAAATATTACTTGATGAAAGAAACTCTGAACATGAAGTAATTCATATGAACTAAAGTCATATGAAGCAGGACATGTAAAACAAAATACATAATGACTACTTCAATATAAATGGAAAGAACAAAAACCACTTAAATTGAGTGTTGTGTAATTATAACAATTAAGGTGGGTCTCAAAGAACAGATATGAAAAAACTCTGTTTTAAGGACAGACTTTTTTTGGTATTTTGATTATTTGGTTTTTCCCTTTTTAATTCTTCATTAGAAAAGAAGGCATGCCAGTGCTCTAAATCACTACTGATTAGAGAAATGCTAATCAAAACAACTCTGAGGTACCATATCACACTTCTCAGATTGGCTAACATGATAAAACAGGAAAATGATAAATGCTGGAGAAGATGTGAGAAAATTCAAACACTAATGCATTGTTGGTGGAGTTGTGAACTGATCCAACCATTCTGGAGAACAATCTGGAACCATGCCCAAAGAGCTATAAAAATGTGCATAGCCTTTGACCCAGCAATACCACTTCTAGGGCTATATCCCAAAGAGATATATAAGTGGGAAAAGGACCTGTATGTACAAAGAATCTTTACAACCAGTGTTTCTGATAAAGGCCTCATTTCTAAAATATACAAAGAATTAAGTTGAATCTATAAGAATACAAACCACTACCCAATTGATAAATGGTCAAACAATATGAACAGGCAGTTCTCAGAAGATGAAATTAAAGGTATCTATAAGCATATGAAAAAATGTTCTTCATCACTAGTGATTAGAGAAATGCAAATCAAAACAACTCTGAGGTACCACTTCTCACCAGCCAGATTGGCTAAGATGATAAAACAGGAAAATGATAAATGTTGGAGAGGATGTGGAAAAATTGGAACATTAACACATTGTCTGTGGAGTTGTGAACTGACCCAACCATTCTGGAGAACGAGGACCCGTATGTACAAAAATATTTATAGCGGCTCTTTTTGTGGTGGCAAAAAATTGGAAATCAAGGGGATGCCCATCAATTGGGGAATGGCTGAACAAGTTGTGGTATATGACTGTAATGGAATACTACTGTACTATAAGAAATTAAGAGAAGATGGACTTCATAATAACCTGGAGAGACACATAAAATGATGCTGAGTGAGAGGAGCAGAACCATATTGTACATAATTAGAGACATATCATAACAGGGATAACTGACTTTGATAGACTGGGCTCATCTCAGCAATGCAAGGTTATAAGACAACTCCAAAGGATTCATGATGGAAAAAGCTATCCACATCCAGAGAAAAGACTTATGGAGTCTGAATGCAGGTTGAAGCAAACTACTTGCTCTCTCTCTTTTTTGTTTTGTTTCATTCCCTACTTGTTCATTCCATTGGTTATAATCCTTCTTTACAACCTAAGTTTAATGTGAAGGTATTTGTAGAACCTATACTGGACTGCATGCTGCCATAGAGCGGAGGGGAGAGAGGGATGGGGAGAAAATTTGGAACTCAAAAGCTTGTGGAACTGAATGCTGTAAACTAAAAGTAAATTAATTAATTAAATTTTTAAAAAAATTAATAAGGAAAGCCTCATGGGGAACAGGAATGTGGTGGGAAATTGAGGTAATGTCAAAACAAAAGATACCAACTTAAAGTATTTTTAAAATACATACCTCCTCATATACTATTTATCTGCCTAACAAATCTTCATCATAAACCAGTTAAAAATTAACCAGAAATTTCTATATATTATTGGCAAGAATACTTAATAAAACTTTGTATCATCATCTTTGATATATAATTTTATACTATATTTCTACTGAATATTTTCAGAATTTGATTTAAAATACAAAAATATGAAATATTCCATTTCAAAATTAAGGACAAAACATATTCCAGGTGGGTGGCAATTTTATAAGTAACTCAGTAACTGAAGTCCTTCACAGAAATTCTATCCTGAAGACTCATCATGATGCTAAGATGACTAGGTTCTTTATGTTTATTATACTGTGGCCCAAACTCAGGTAAATTAGGCATTCAACTGTATAAGCTTTAAGTTTGGATCTTAGATGAAGAACTGGTTGACTAAGTTTGGAAAAGCTCACCATCGGAAAAGGGACTAAATGACGGCATGTTTTGGTCTCAACAATTTTCAAAAAGTTTTCATTAAACATAACACAGCTATGATTTGCATCTGTAGAGTGAGCATACAAACCCCCAGAATCACACACCCACCATATAATGAAATAAATTCTAGAACTAGGAAAATTAGCAAAAGTTAAAAAACTTGTATTTTCTTTTCTGTTTTCCTTAAATAGAATATGTATTTTCTACAGGTTCAAAATAATAATTTTGCTTTATATCCACTTCTCTAATTTTTTTTTTCAGTAAACACATTATGTTAATTTTCTTTGGTACTGCTTGATCCTATTTATATACCCAAGTTTTAAAAATTTTGTAGGTTTTTAAAGCACAATTATACCCAGAAAAACTGTACTAAGTAAAAGTTAAGATGTATTAGTTTAAAATGAATAAATTTTCAAGAACTGAATAAATTTATACATATTTTAAAATCCTCTTGCTAGTTCTCATTTTATGAAATCTCCATGACTAAACAGAAGCTTCTATTATTAATACTTGCTCTTGTCCATTGAAATATGATAAATAGGCTCTCTATCCAGACACTACACAAATTATTAAGAAAAAAAGTCAGTGGTAAATGGGAAAAACCATTCCTACGAAATAAATGGATACTTCTTTGTATGTGTATATCTAAAAAGCTCTGATTCACTTTTCTTCCTGATACCACAGAGAATTCTGTAAAACAGAAATTTCACTCATTGGTTTTAATTATATATGGACTGAAAATCATTAAAATGTGTCTTTGAGGGACCTGGACTTGATACCAGAAAGACTCAGATTCAAATCCTACTTCAGAAACTTACTACCTTTGTGACCTTGGCAACTGATTTAATCTCTATGCCTTCTATGGTTCTTCATCCATAGAATGGGGGCTTGGATTTGAAGTACTCTATAGCCCCTTCCATTTTGAAACCTACAAACCTTAAAATAGCAAGGCTCTAGAAAGTAGCTGGCCACAAAACTACTTAAGAAGGAACGATCCATCACAGGTCAAAAGTGGAGCAAGTAAAAAGCTCTCTCTATTATTCTATTTTTAAAAGGTTCAGAAAAGAAGCAAATTTAAGCATATTAACTTCTCTACTTCTATAAATTAAACCATACTTCCTCATTAACTGCCTCTGTACTAATCATTAGCTTACAGTTAACTCAGAACAACAATTATACAAAATACCAAACTAGCCATAATTTTAAACAATGAAATCATACATGCTCATTGTGGTCTAGAGGTGGCTTTTGAAAACTATACCAATAGAGAACAAGCTGTGGCAGGTTCTACCCCATGCTGGAAAGGTTTCAAGAAAAGTAGTCCTGGCAACTATCAGATTCAGTTTACTTTCTGAGGACCAGTCTATCACCAGTAGGTTGGCCACCTAGTAATGAATCCTCTGGCCATGAAAACTCACAAAAAAGAAAAATACAAAACGGCCCTCAAGATCCCCTTTCATTTCTGCACTGACAGTGCCAGACTGGCAGAAGAGAGGCCTAAGAGAAGATTCTAATAATCATGCAAATTTTAGACCAAGTATTATATTATACTAGCTAAAATTAATGCTTCTAAACAGAAGTTCCTCATATACTGATCATGCTTCTACAGGAATTAAATCATTTTAATTTTGATCCACTTGCTAGAAATAAAACTAGACAGCAAATGGAAGCTGAAAATAAACGTAATGTCTTTGGCAAACAAAAGAGTTGGCAGAAATGGTTTTTATCATTTCTTCAAAGGCAACAAGAAATGTGACTTCATGGGAAATGTGATCATCTGAAATTGCAGTGCTTATGATAAGCACTTGCAAAATGATTGCTGCAATAATAACTGCAGTTTATATGAAATCATCTCATGTAGAAGGTGAAGAAATAAAGAAATTTTACTTTATACATAGCAAAGGTAGACATTAAGAAGGGTAGCAACAAGCATAGCGGCTCAAGAAAGAGTCCAGATATTTGAAAATGGAAGGTAACTTTAGAGGGGATGGTGTTAATAGATGCAAAAGACATGAAAGACATTATGAGCTAAGACTTAAAGAAGCCAGGGATTCTGAGATTCAAAGTTTGGGAAAGAGAGCATGCCAGGCATGGGAAAGGACTAGTGCAAAGGTAGAGTTAAGAGATGGAGTGCAAGCAATAGCAAGTAAGTCAGTATGGCTGGATTGTAGAGTATGTGGAAGGTGGGAAGAATGTAATTAGATTGTAAAGGTAGGAAAGTGACAGGTTGTAATGTAATGTGATAGGTTCAAATGCCAAACAAGTGGGAAGTCCCATATTTGATCTTAGAGGTATTAGGGAGATACTGGAATTTATTTAGTAGGAAGATGACATAGACCTTTAAGAAAGTTTTTTAGCAGCTATGTGGAGGGTAGACTATAGTGAAACAAGGCTCGAGGCAGGAAAATCAATTAGAGGGCTATTGCAAGGGGCAGCTAGGTGGAGTGAGTAGAGCATCGGCCCTGGAGTCAGAAGGACCTGAGTTCGGATCCGACCTCAGACACTTAACTCACACACAAATAAAACCTACCCGTGTGACCTTGGGCAAGTTACTTAACCCCATTGCCCTTTAAAAAAAAAAAAAGAAGGCTATTGCAACAGCCCAGGTGATAAAAGCCTAAACTAGGGTAGTAGTTGTGTGAGAACAGAAAACAATGTATTTAAGAGATGTTATAAAGAAATTACAAGACTTAATAACTGACAGATTCAACATTACAAACCAGGATGACAATGGAATGATACTGTTCCAGACTACTACATGCAGTTAGATGAACAATTCACAGAACTGGTCTATAAGTATACATATTTTGGCCAAACCCTAAGAACAAATAATAAAATGAAAAGGAGGCAAGTAGCTATACTATCTTTAGGAAATTTTGTGGTGACTTTAATAGCCCCAATAGACCCAAGGTCTATCCTTTAGATATCAATGTTCTTCTTGCAAAGCTGTATAGTTCTGGAAGGCCAATCTCCAAAGAATTAAAGGTATGGGTCACCCAGAGCACAATGGAAGTTGTGAGGAAAATACAATGTATTCCAATGAAAAATAAATGGTACAGGAGTAGTCATATAAAGATATTATCAGAGAAATGTATGAACAGAAAAGGAGGAAACCAATACTATAATAAGAGCAAAGAATAACAGCTAGATTGTGTGGTCCAGTAGTAACCATTAAATGTCAAGAAATCTAGAAAAAAAGGCCCTCAGCACATCAGGTGCATTAGAATCATTTACAGGAGTACATGGAAAAGAATTACAAAGAATAATAAAAAACAGCTGGGCTTTGATGGCCAAAATTCAATAAATTAGTATTATGTGCCTTATTTGTGTCAGACAACTAGGCCCTAGGGGATACAAAAACAAAAGAATAATAGTTCCTGCCCTACATAGAGAGATGATAGATACACATGTAAAAGAGATACAAGGTAACTTGGGAGGAAAGGGAAAGCACTGGCATCTGGATCTTGAAAAAAAAACAAAACATAACTAGGGATTATAGGCACAGGTAATGAGGCAGTACATTCTCTTGGGCAGGGAATGGAAAGAGCCAATCCGGCAAAAATAGGAGATTAAGAATCATACATGAAGAATGGAGTTTAGCTGCACTGTAGTGTGCATGAGAATGAACAATACAGAATAAAGCTTGACAGGTTAGGAAAGGCACTGTTAAATGCCACAGAATTTATATTGGATCCTAAAGATTACAGGGAGCCGTAAGAGTTTTGTATGAAAAGGACCTCATAATCAGACCAGACCCTTAGGAAAATCACTTTGCCATCTTTGTGTATTGAATGGGAATGGAGAAGACTTGAGGCAAGTGGATCAGTTAGGATGTTGAAATAATCTAGGGAAGAAGTGATGAGAACTTGAATTAGGATGGAAACTAAACGAGCAGAGAGGTAATGGATGCAAGAAATAATGTAGGAATAAAATGAAAACTGACTAGGCAAGTCAAAGCAGTTGCTGACACTCGGGTGTGAACAGCAACATTGTAAGGATAATCAACTGTGAAAAATTTAGCTACTCTGAAGTAGCTAAATGAAGAGACAATTCCAAAGGAAATGATGGAAAATGCTATTCATCTCCAGAAAGAAAACTGATGAATTAAACTCTAGAATGCAAATTGAAGTTTACTTTTTAAACTTTACTTTTCTTGCCTGTATTTTAACATGGTTAATATAGAAATGTTTTGTATGACTTCACATGTATAACTGACATATTGCTTGTCTTCTCAATTAAGGGGGAGGGGTAGGAGAGAATTTAGAACTCAAAATTTTTAAAAAGGAATGTTAAAAAATTTTATGTGTAGTTAGGAAATATTTCACAAATCAATAAGCAATAGATAGATAGAAAGACAGATAGATATGTTTTAAAAAAGAATTAGTCACTCCTCTGCATCATAGCTACTTTTATTCTTTATTTGGTCTAAGTTATCCAGTATAAATAGAAAAAAACCCCACCATTTTTAAAAGAAAATGATTTTTTAATTAGTTATGAATTTCTTTAACAAGATAATTTGTTGAAGGAAATATATTTTAGGTTTCAAATGTATCAAGAGACATTCTTTTCTTCAGTCTAAGATAATTAAATCAATCTTCAAGAAATTCTCATGTAAACGTTCTACCTGTGCACAGTATTTTCCCAGTAGGGAAGAAAGGCACATAGATGGCAGAACCAGTGCAAAAAGTCTTGCTGCTGAGAGATAAAAAACTATATATCCTCTATATAACAATCCTCTCTTCTGCCCCCGCTGCCCCGCCGCCCCCGCCCCCACAAAAAGAAAAAAGTAGCAAAGGAAGAATAAGGTCTGCTTTGTAATATTCCTTCACAACCTATTTTCTTTTTTCTATACTAAATAAGGAATGAAGAAGTCTTTTATTTTGCTGCCATTCTTCATTTTTTTTTCTCTAGGGAAGAACAATACTCAAAAACAGGGGCCAAATATTACTTTTCTGACAGATTACAGATAAAATAGGAGGGAAAAATAACAAATGATAAAGACTGGCCTATAGTTAAGGAGACCTCAAGAACACTAATGCTTAGATTTTAGTCCTTTTCCACTACTCCTTAATATAGCTAAAGCAACAAATAAACTCTTAAGGTAAAATACACAGATGGTATAGTAAAATAGAAGGAAAATAAAGCTATGAGACTGGAAATAAAAGGTAAAGTCTTTTTAGCTGGTTTAGAGAGTTTACTTATTTCTTTCTTTCTTTCTTTCTTTCTTTCTTTCTTTCTTTCTTTACTTTATCTCTTTCTAAGAAAGAGACAAAGCTCTGGAATAAACAGGTGTAATTTCAACCCTTTCTAGGCACCAACAGCTGCTTTAAACTTGATGAAACTCCTAAACAAAATGACTGCCTTATATTTATAAAGTGTTCCATAATATTTAAAGTGATTTCACATATAGTAGAGGCAGTCAGATATAGCGGACATAAAGCTGGCTGGTAAAACTTGGGTTCAAGTTCCTCCTCTGACACACACATCCTGAGAAGTAGGTTTATTTAACTTAGTGCTCTAGGAAACTTTCTAAGACTAAGTTGCAGAAAGGGGCTGGCCTACTTTTGTAGAAGTTTCCTCACCTGGGAGTTTCCTACACTAATAAAATGATGGTCCACTTTCTAGTCTTATTCTTTCACATACCTATCTCATCTGATACAGCAACTCTGAAGAAAGCAGGACAGGTCAAGTATGCTCATTTTATAGAAGAGGAAAAGTGGCTGGCAATAAGAAAACATGCCAGTTACATTAAACTAAGGTTTAACCTTAAGAATGAAGTGAGATGAGAATAATGGAATTTGAGAGTTAGAAGAGACATTAAAGATAATTGTATTTCCTTTTAATACATGAAAGAATGACTTAAAATGTTAAATCATATATTTTTTCCCTGTTTTCAAAAGGCTAGTATTTTTGTGTGTGTGCTTCCTTCTGGTTTTCTTACACTTAATACAACATTTAAATAATACATGATTTCATCAGTGTACTTTCATTCCTTCCACCAAAGCAACTTACAACTTTTACTCGCCTCGATGAGTTGCAATAGCTAAAAAAATTCAATATCCAGCTGCCGTCTCTCTGGTTATGAACTTCTTCAACTTTAGCTAAGCTAATTATCAGATAACTAGACATACAGTCAGCACAATGATAGGTCTGTATGTAATAGGTCTTTCTAACTTAGTTAAGTAGGACCTGCCAGAGTTTATGTGCTACTGGAGTAGTTTCCCAAGTGCCAGGGGTCACATTTCCACACCAAGATGAAGCACATTAGCACTTCAGGGGAAGAGTTTTCTCACATTTCAAAATGATGAAATTTTCTTTAGAAATCAAATTTCATCCATTATTAATGTTGCATACAGAGAAGCATACTTTTAGTGTCTGGGACAATTTGTAAAGAAAGTCTATCTTACTACAGATACTATTTTTCTAATTTAGTAGCCTTGCTGAAATTATATTACAGAACAGACTTCAAGTTGTAATGTAGCCATTTATTTGCAAATCTACAACTGCTGAGCAAATTATTTTCTTCATATTTTGGAAGGATTTTTACTATTTCAACCACTTGCTGGCAGAGAATTATAAATAATTCTATGGACAAAAAGACTAAAATTCCACATGATATACTAGCATTCACATAACAATATTAATCAATAACAGCAAACCAAAATGCAATCACTGTATAATCTAAAGCAATAATTTTGTACAGAAAACAATGAAATAAAAATAAAACTATAACTATTTCCTTTTGTCATAAATCAAAATACATAACAAAAACAAATTTTCAGATCTTATATATTCTGAATTTTTCATTTCAGTAAGTTTTAACAGTAAATGTAATAGTACTCCTTATTTAAGTAATGATGTTATAAAATTTGTAATGTAATATAGGCACTTAAAACATCCATAATTTAGTTTCCTAATGTTTAGTTTGTGAAAGAAAACATTACAAAGTCTGAGTTTACAATGTAAAAATGTTTATAGTACACTAAGAATTTCTATTAGCCAAATCACTTTTAATGTTACTCTTACTTCCTCTTTTAGAAACCATCAAGACCATTTCCTTTAACCACAATACCACATGTCTAGTACCTTCTAGTAATGTTTGACTTGCTATTTCTTCTGACTTCTAAAACTAACACCCAAGTTTCTTATGAACACTTGTAAGATTCCACAGTAAATTCAGTTCAATGTAGGGTGAATAGCATGGACATATACATTAAATTATCCCGAACCTATTTACTTCTAAGAATTTATAATAAATTAGCATTTTGAAATTAGAGTTCTATTTTGTTAAGGAATATCCTTATGACAAATGTTAACAAAAGTCATTAAGATTTTTTGCTGCTTACATATATTTACTGGAGTTCTTAACTCTTTCTGTATCATGCAGATTTTTAGCTATCTGTAGAAGGCTATGGCCCTCTTCTAAGAATAATGTTTTTAGGTAGGATTACAAAGTAGGCTAATTCAATTGAAAGATGTAAATTTTTTTTCTCAATGAAGTTCACACCTCCTTAAATTTACTGATGCACCTATAACCCTAACCCTAGTTAAGAACCCTTGACTTATCAGATTTCACAGACAGCCAACTCATACACATGTTGAAGAATGCTTTTAGACACATGTTGATGTTCCAAAATAAGTAATTCTCACAAAAACACTGCTTTAAACAACAGCTTTTTAAAACAACCCCATTATGAAATGAATTATAGAAACATCTTTTTAATTAAAATTTAAACAGGTTAAAATGTTTATCTTAACATTACTAATTCTTGAAGAAACGAGTCTTAGTATTTAAAATTAACAAATAATCTTGAAGCAAACAGTAATAAAAGTCTGAAACCAAGTATGCATATAATCAAAATATTAGGAACTTAATTGAAATAGCTAATCCCCACACAGATTAATCTCCCATCTCTCTAAATAGCAAACTTGACTTAAGTTTCCAAAAAGATGTAATTATTTTGGTTTGTTTCCCCTGGAATATATAAGCATAATGTTGTGGATCAAAACAAAAAGCTGCCTGAAGCTTTAAAACTGTTTTTTATTAAACTACAGGCCAACTTGCCTTTCCTGGACTTTCTAAAGACATCAAAGCAATGGGTAGCAAACAGCTATTCAAAACGACAAAGAATATTTAGTAGTAACAGTGGGTAATACAGTTGTAGACTTTGTTTTAGAGACATAGCGAACTTTTAAGAGCGGCCTTTAAAAAAAACATACACACGAACCTAGGGTTCCTCCAAGTGTGTATAAGTTGAAGGGGAAAGGAAGGTGGCAGGAAAAGCAAGGTTAAGGCTGTTATTCCTGTTCCAGTGAGTCACAACTCCTAAGTATTAGGAGAAAATTAGTTCCACCCTCACTTCTCCCTCCTCCCCACCTACCTACAAAAAAATGCAATCACCCTAAGATGTTAACACCCTCTCAAAAGGCTATTCCTTAGCAGCCCGGGAGGAATTGAGTGAGAATGGGTGAGGGTTATATGGTGAGCTATTTCCCTTTCCATCTATCTTCACTCTCACCCCCTCCCCAAAAGCAAGGAACGACTGAAACATCTGGGGAGTGTTGGGTGAGCCCCCCATGGACCTTTTTGCCCCCCACCCCTTCCACTTCTCCTGGGGCCGCCGCAGTTCCAGAACAAGCAAGTTCCCTATCTTCCCCAAGCATCCCCACCCTCCAGCGCTTTCCGGTCGAGCTCATTCCCCAGTCCCGGTCACCCCGCCCCCACCGCTGCGCTGGGGGCGAGCAGCAGCTTGGGGGGGGAGGGAAGCCCCTTCCCACAGCCCGAGGCCGGCTCCCCAGGGCGGGTGGATGGCTTCTGGTGGCCTCCTCGGCCAGGCTGCAGGGGCCCTGGGCCGCGGCAGATGTGAGGCGCCCCGGAATCCGCAGTTAGGCCGCACCGGGGCCCAACCCTGACTCTAGGCTGGGGGTGGGGGAGACAGAGGGGATTTTCTCCCCTTGCACGCGTCCTTCAGGCCTCCCTCCCCCGAGCCGCCTCCACCCTCCACCTCCCCGTCCTCCTCCGCCTTAGCCCGGCCCGGCCCAGCCCAGCCCTCCCCGAGCCGCGGCGGCGGCGGCCGTGGGTGCCGCTGACGCTCCCAGCCGACCTCCGCCACCGCAGCAGCCCTGGGGCCTCGGCTGTCCATACCTTCTTGATGTTGTAGAGGCGGGTAAGCATGCCGATGCCGCGATCGTTGAGGATGGTGAGCTTCTCCGCCAGCTTCTGCTGACTGGGCTGCAGCACCGAGCGCGACATGGTGGTGCCGCTGCCGACCCCGCTCCCCAGACAGCGGCCCGCGGCCTCCGCGCTCCCTCCCTCGCTCCGTGTCCTCCCGTTCGCTCGCTCTCGGCTTCCTCCCTTCCCCGCCCGCCCTCGACCTCCGCCTCAGGAGAGTGCTCCCATGGCCCACCCGCCCCAGCCCCGCCGGCCAGTGAGCACGGGAGCCGCCGCCGCCGCGGCCGCTACTGCTGCTGTGGGAGCTGCTGCTGCTCTCGCCGCTGTCGCCACCGCCTCAGGGTCCCTTCCCCCGGCAGCTGTACACCGGCTCCCGCTGCCTGCCCGCCTACCTTCCTGTCCGCCCGTCCTTCCGTCCCCACCCCCGGCTCTCCTTTTCACCCCACCCCCCAGCTCCGAGCCGCCTTCCCCTGCTCCTCCACTAGGTGTGGCGGCGGCAACGGCAACGGCGGCGGCAGCGGCTCCGCGTCTCCCGGCCGGCCCAAAACGAGGCTGCTTCTCGCAACCCCCCCCACTCCCAGGCGCGCACCCGGGTCACCTGATCCATCTCCTAGCGCCCCTCGGCGGCTGGAGGAGGAACTGCAGGAACAGCAACACGGCTCTCACCCTCAACCCTCCCTCCCCAACTCGATAGGGGCGGAGGAAGGGGGAGCTTTGAGCCCTCCCTCGGAGGCTTGGCCCCATTCCTGCCCAGTATTGCTTAGCAGGTGGACTCCAGGACCCTTGGGGAAGAGGGGACTCCAAGGGGTTATGGCAGTGCTAAGGTCAAATTCATTTTTTGTTCCCTAGTCTCCCGCCCCCTTTAGCTCTCCCCCAGAGTAGCAGAGAAAGCTCGACTCCCATGCCACCCGCAGCGAATCACCCGGGGCAGAAGCACGGGGGCGGGAGGTTGTCCTCGAATGTCGCTTCCCAGGGAGTGGGTTGGTCGCTCTCGGCACCTTCCCCCCACCCCTCTCACGCCCCCACCATCACTCCCACTCCTCTGACAGCAGCTCGCAGCTGAAAGTCGCATATGGTGCCCCTCCCCGAGAGGCTGGGATCTCCTCCTCGCTCTACTCCTTCCCATCCCCCCCTCGCCTAGAGAGCGCTTGCCTCTACCGACCCGCACTTCCACCCCGCGTCTGCTTGAGAGATGGAGTCGTGACCTGGAATCTAGAACCCAGGCAGGGGCGAGTGAGCGTGCTGACTTTCCCTTCATCCCCTTCCCCCTTCATCACTCCGAGCCCCTTTTTTGAAAAGAAGCTGGGTTGGGGGTTTCTGGGAGGATTCCCCAATGTTTTCCCCAGCCAGGTCAGTTTCAGCTCAGCTGTTCCAGTAGCTGCGCCCTCTGGTCAAGAACCTTAAATTCCTGCCCCAAGACTGAGCCGTG
This sequence comes from Gymnobelideus leadbeateri, assembly GCA_011680675.1. Taxonomy (NCBI): domain Eukaryota; kingdom Metazoa; phylum Chordata; class Mammalia; order Diprotodontia; family Petauridae; genus Gymnobelideus; species Gymnobelideus leadbeateri. The sequence goes on along the minus strand of WOXC01009548.1, from coordinate 433,008 downwards.
AGCAGAGAAAATAGGGAGAGGAGTGGTAGGGAGGGGCTGACTTTCCAGCCCGACCGCCTTCATATTTTTAAGCTTATACTCCTCCTGTTGTTTTAGTTCTAATTAAATTTGTCTTAATGACAACATATTGTCCAGGCCTTTAGTCAAAATACAATCTTAACAAATACAGTAGACTCTAATTTAGCAAAGATGATATCTCTAGAGGTCCTGGGAAGACAGATCCTTCATTCCTTCAACAGTTAATGATTTTTTTAGAAAGGGGATAATCCCTGCACAGGCCTTCCATGCCTTAGTCCTAATTCCCATGAATTGCCATGGCTAGAAAATTTAATCACCTGGTGGCCAGATCTTAGTAAAGGATGAGTCTCTCCACATAGCTGAACTTCAGATAACAAATATGCCTTTAGAGTTTTATGTGAGCTTGGACTTTACTGGAATGGCCTTAAAAGAAATCCAAAGAAAACTCCAAGCCAAGAGAAATAGGAATAGGATTTTATTGGATGTGGAAGAAAAAGAATTCTATTTAATTAGCAGTTTTTCTTTTTTTTTTTTTTTTACAAAGGCAAACATACCCACTTGTCCCCATTTGAATCACCGTTTCACCTTCCCATATTATATTAGGTTTTCTAAATTCTCCAAGAATAGTTCAGTTTGGATGAAATGTGGAGAGAAAAATAAGCCAGCAGTATCTCAAATTCAATGTGAATAAAACAACTCAACTTTGCCCTCAATCCCATCCCTCCTCCAAATTTTTCTATTTCTTTTGAGAGCAAAAATAATTTTCCTATGAGGCATATTTAGTCTGAATCTTCCTGGATGTCCTCTGTCCCTCAACCTTGAATTTTCAGTTAGTTGCCAAATCTTCTTGATTTTACCTCCACAGATCTCAGATCCATTCCATCACCTCTGCATTCACACAGGCCACCAACCTAGGTAAGGCCCTTATAAAAATCCTCCTCCATTCCACCACTATTGCAATAGCCTTCTAATTGGTCTCCCTGAGTGTAGTCACTCCCTTCTCCCATTTATCTTCCACACAGCTGCCAAATTAAAAATTATCCCTTCCACATCAAAGAGATTAGGGACACAGTGCCCCCAAGATCTAGAAAACCTGTGTAAAATTTTTTGGTCCTCCCTTCATACCAAAATATTGTGATATTAAAAGATAAAATATGAGTTTTCATCTGGTGTTGTTTTTATTTTAAGTTAAGAAAAGTTGATTGTTTTGTGCAAAATAAATGAATGGCAATAGATTTTTAAAAATCTTATGTACTACTGTGTGAAACTCTGTATAATATTTCCCTTAAATGTGCATTATTTTACTTGTGAGCTTTTTGCTGAATTAATCTGAAATTTACAAGCCCTGGATTTGCTACAGAATGAAGTTATTTTTTTTTAAATTTCTAATTTTGGAGATCATGCAGAAATCAGAACTCTTATGGTGGTTTGAGCTGAGGGGTGAGGAAGGAGGAGGGGATTGTCTCACATGCATATATGTATATACATTCCAGAACCTTTTTTAAATGTAAAAGCTGTACATTTCTGGGAAGTTCTGAATTTTTGTCTTTTTTTTTCCTTCAAGCATTTTGCAGTGAGCTTCTTTTACGTATAGCAGATAATTTGAAGGAATACAAAAATATGTGAAGTTCATTTTTTTAAAAAAACCACTGTATATCACTGGTACAATACACACAAAAAAAACTTTGATAAAAGGAAATAATAATTAAAGGCCTCCATTTTAAATATCATTCATATATATACCTTGGGGATGAGAGCCATATACTTTTTTTTATTAATTTATTAGTTTAGTTTTAGTTAACAAGATTCAGTTCCATAGTTCCTTGATTTTCAAATTTCCTTTACCTCCCTCCCCCCAACCCCACGACAGCATATAGTCCAGTATAGGATCTGCAAATACATTCATATTAGACATTAATCCAATTACAAAGGCGTATTGTACTAGGTGGGATGAAAAATGGTAAAGAATAAATAAAACCAGGGGTGGCTAAGTGGCGCAGTGAGTAGGGCGCTGGCCTGGAGTCAGAAGGACCTGAGTTCGAATCCGGTCTCAGACACTTAATGCACACACAAACAAAAACCTAGCCGTGTGACCTTGGGCAAGTTACTTAACCCCAATGGCCCTCCAAAAAGCAAAAAATATATATATATTTTAAAAAAATATTTAAAGAATAAATAAAACCAAACAATGAAAAGAAAAAGATCACACACACACACACACACACACACACACACACACACACACCTAGCCATGTGACCTTGGGCAAGTTACTTAACCCCAATTGCCCTCCAAAAAGCAAAACAAAACATTTTTTCCTCAGAAAGAAATGTCATTAAAATCTGAGGCTTTGAAACTCACCTACATGTATAATGCAAAGTCCACTGTTGGTAGTGAACTAAGAATAATATATTTTATCATGCACCTATGATTACAAGACAATTTTAACAATTGTGTGTCCTTTTATATTTCCTTTGGTTCAAGATTATTTGATATCTTACTGTGTGAATTAGCTTATAAAGTTTTTATGAAAAGCTGCTTATGTTGTGATGATTTTGCTGCAGCTGAATATTTGTATATAATAGTTTTCTGGGAAAAAAATAAAGCACAAAAGGATGCTTAGGCCCTTAGGAAATACTTAGGAAACTTATTTTCTTTTCAAGAGCATTATAGGAATCCCTAGTTTCCCTTACCATAGCATGAATATTCCTGACAGCTCCTGTGGTGTTAAAGATTTTAAAATATCTCACTTCAGTTAAAAGAGCTTTGCTAATGTGTCCCAGGAATATATAGAGATAATTAAAATTATGATATGTCTTTAGAGAAAATGTGGGAAGCAGATGATAGCTCCATATTTACAATAGTCTTGGCAAGAGTTATCAGACTTGGATATCTTAGGTATGAAATGTGACTTTATTTAATTTTTTTTTGTCAGGACCTGTGATTTCCTTGGCATCAGGAACTCCCAATGAGGAAACTACCTCTAACAATGAATGAATGAATGAATGAATGAATGAATGAACACTGTGCTAAGTGCTAGGGATAAAATAGAAAATTAAGACAATCCTTGCTCTCAAGGAGTTCATGTTCCAGAGAGAACCTTTAAAGGAGACTTCAGCTGCAAATCAGCTGGGAAAGCCCCATGGTCCTTGGGGTACAGCAGCATTGCATAGCAGATGGTAATACTTCTTCTTTAATGTCATTTCCACTTATAAAACCCTATCCATTTCTTATGTTGGACTTTTGACAAAGCCAGGGACTTTGTTATTAAGAATTCTGTTTTCCGGGGGTCTTCAGTAGTTAAGGCTTCTGAGCAAGCAAAGGGCTACAGCATCTGCAGATCAGTAGCCTATTCACATCTTCTTAAGAGTTACTTCTAAATAATGAATGTGTGGGCTGGGCTGGGGGGGAAAAAAGGAGGTATTGCTCTTTCCAAGGCCTAGGGAATGGAGAATTTAAATAATTTTCTTAAGGCACATGTGTCAGAGACAGGACTTGAAGCTAGATCTTCCAGATTTGGAGGCTATCTCTCTATCCACTACACCAGACAAGGCCAATTGTTATTAGAACAATTCTTATGTAAAGTATTGCTCCTTTCTTATGAGGATATTTTATCTGTTGAAACAATTATAAAAAGGACACCAATGCAAGAAACACAGAGAAGAACAGTTTGAAGAGTTCTTAGGACCAGATTGAAAGCAGCACCTCAGATAAAAATATTGAGGACTGGAAATAAAAGCTTGCCCCTTTAATGCAAATGACTGATTATAGAGACAACTATAGGGCATTGTTTCCCAGCCACTGATTTGAGTATGACTATTTTCAGAACTATGGAGTGTATTATTGGATTTTTAAAATTCTTTCTAATCTGTCATTTTTTTTATATTTCCAGTTTACTTACCTTTTACTGTTATCCATAAGCTACACTGGCTTCTTGCTTCTCTTTGACCACTGCACTCCATCTTCTATTTCTGAGACTTTTCACTGTCTCTCCCCCAAACAAGGAATACTAATTTTCCTCACTTCCACTTCTTAGTTTTCTTAGTTTCCTTCAAAAACCAGTTCAAGAGGCAGCTGGGTGGTAAAGGGGATAGAGCACCAGCCCTGGAATCAGGAGGACCTGAGTTCAAATTTGTCTTCAGACACTAAACACTTACTGGCTGTGTGACCTTGGGCAAGTCACTTAACCCCAATTGCTCTGCCTTTCCCCCCCACTCAAAAAAAAAAGACAAAAACCAGTTTAAATACAACCTTTAGCAGACCTTTTCCAGTACCTCCTACTACTAATATCTTCTCTGAGATTACAGTCTATCTATTTTGTATGTATCTTTTTTGTACCTAGTTATTTATATTTACTCTCCTCCATTAGACTATGAGCTCTCTGAGGTCAAGGACTGTGTGTATACTTTTATTTGCATCCCCAATGTTTATCATATTGCCTAACACATGGTGAACACAGTAAATGGTTGTGGATTGATTAAATAACCAATTCTTCTTTAAAGAACTATTTGGGGATTATGCACCTATTGCATGATAACTACTATATCTGACAGAAATATAGATTTGGGGTTTCTTAATCTAAGTTAGAGATGGGTCATTACATACAAGGAGGCGCTGATTTTAGACATTAGAAGCCAGATCAGAAGATCATAAGCTGAGAAGCCATCTTGAAAAGAGATAGAGAAGTTGAGAAGTTGTTTACAGAAGTTGTAACATCTGAAAAAGAACATAGAAGCTGATGGAACTGAGAAACTGACAGATAGGTACTAGTGTTGAAACTGAGAACTGATTTAATTGGAGAGTTCTGCTGTTTAGAAAGAGCTGATTAGTATAAAGGAGGAATCCTCTGCTATGGGTAAAGACCTGATTTGGGAGTGGGGGAAGGCTACCTTGCTTTCTAGCATCATCTACATCTTAAGAATATATGTCTTGAAGATTTGCCTACTTTGTCCTTTACTTTGCAAACCCCAGGTTTAAAGGAAACTGATTTTTATTGAAATAGTGTCAATCAGTTTCAATGCCTAATCAAGAAAGAAGATCTGGGAAGCTCTGCATGCCCTAGGTTTAAGATTGCTCTTAGTCGAAAGAGCTTAGTACTGCTTCACTGATTTGACAGTAGGCAAAAAATTGCTTTATCTAGCAGGAGAGTGGAATGGTCTTGATCAGTAGGTGTTGACTGTTCCATATGGAGACTACAGACTTCCTAGCTGGGAGTAGCATCATGAGTTTGTTCAACACAAGAATTTCCCTGTCCAAGTGTCTCACTATGAGATTTCTACAAGTTTGTGTATACTCTCCTCCCACAAACACCGTATGCATTGATGTGAGAGTGTGACCCAGGTTTATGGGCAGACTATTATGTTTTGATTTTTCTTACTTTTGCCTTTTCATTTAGCAAATATAATTCATGTTTCAGAGTTAATAGTGTTGTAACTTATTTGTGTAAATGAGAAGCACATTGATGGGAGACTCAGGATCTATACTGTGGGTATAAACATATGTTCCCCAAATATCAGGGAAAGTGACTGAGTTGTCATTGTATAGCCACCCCTCAAGGAACCAATTACTTTCCTGGTTGGGGTAAGTAAAGTAGGCCTATCCCAGGAAGAGAGAACCGGGAAAGAGTTGGGGGAGGGAACCCTCAGTACCATGCCTTTTAAGAGCTTCCCATTTTGAAGGAAGTAGTATATGAAAATTCAGCTTTTAAAACAAGTTGGGGGGAATCAAGTTGGCAAACATATATTAAGCACCTTCTACATGCCAGGAACCTTACTAAGTGCTCAAGATACAGAGAAAGGCTAAAAGAGTTTCTGTTCAGGGGCAGCTAGGTGGCGCAGTGAATAGAGCGCCAGCCCTGGAATCAGAAGGACCTGCGTTCGGAGCCAGCCTCAGACGCTTAATCCGCACAAAACAAAAAAAAAACCTAGCCGTGTGACCTTGGGCAAGTTACTTAACCCCAATTGCCCTAAAGGGGCGGCTAGGTGGCGCAGTGAGTAAGAGCGCCGGCCTCGGAGTTGGGATGACCCGAGATCAGATCCGGCCTCAGAAAATGAGCACCCACGCATAAATCAAATGACTAGCCGTGTAACCTTGAGCAAGTTAACCCCAATTGCTTTATAAAAAAAAAAAAGTTTCTGTTCTTCATAATTACTGTCTTTAGAAAAAGAATTAACCTTAAGAAATCAGCTAATGAAGTATATTTCTTTATATGCAGATTCTTATAAATACACTTATTGAATGAAGCTAGGCATTTAGGTTAGTACTTCAAGGATCTGCAATTTCATGTGTGAGTACTCTCTTTATCACAGCCCTTCAATAACTTTTAACCTAGCAGATGATCTTTGAGAGTTGCTGTGACCAGAAAAACCTGTGGCCAACTTTGTGATGAATCTCCCCAAACTTAGCTAGATTTATCCTTAACAGTAGAACATCTATCTTCCTACCACATTCAAAGATTTTTTAGTTTGATGAGAACTCCCGAAGCTTGAGCTTTCCTGACAGCTTGAGCAAATCCAAAGTCACCTCTATGCAAGGATGAGAAATCAGAGTAAGACTTTGGTGAAAAATAGCCATATTAGAATAATGAAATCACTTATAGTAGCAATCTTGAAAGCATTTAATGGACATTTTCAGGTCATTTTAATGTTAATCCCAAAGTAGTTTATGTCATTGCCCAGGCAGCTGGTTACAGAAGCCTTTCCCAAAGTGTGGGGTAAAGGATAACAGCCCCTATTTATTACAACCTAGGGTGTCTCTGTGTGTTCATTAAAGTCAAATTCAAGTGTTTGAGATCCACAAATCAATAGAGTTTCGCAGTGTCAGTCTTTAAAAAGGCCACTTGTTCATGATGGAATGGGAGTGGAGAAAATGGCAAATTTGAAGTTACAGCAATAGTATATGTTTACATTTTTCTATCAACACACTTCAGAGACCTTTTTTCCTTAGATATCTTTCCTATAATCGGGACATAGTGTCACTAAAGTGCTAAACTATCCAAACTGCAAAGTATGTTCTTAATCTGAGATGTAGCTCACAGTTGTGAATTTTCCAGGACACAGTTATAAAAAGATCACTATTTTAACTACTAGGTTTAATTTAAGGAAAGGCAGAGTGGAAAAGTGGATAGAGCGCTGACTTGGGTGTCAGGAAGACCTCAGTTTAGTGCCTATTTCAGATACTTACCCATGGTGTAAACTTGGGCATGTCACCTAAACTCAGGGGGCCTTCTTTTCCGCATCTATAAATTGAAGAGGGTTGTACTCAAACATCTCTTTCAGCTCTAAATCTGTGATATATTTCTCACTAATCCTCAGTTTAACAATTTATTCCAATACTGATTTTTTTAATACCAATATTAATTAATTGCCTCTATCTTACTTAGCTTCTTAGATTAGGGTCAGAAGTCTTTTCCAACAAACGTACATGATTCTTTATATCAAAAATCAATGCTTGCCTTTAAGAAGCTTTGTGCTTGGGGGCGGAGCCAAGATGGCAGAGTAGAAACAGCTCATCCAAGCCACTCTGCCCCCACATTCCCCCCAAACGATGTAAAAGGGGACTCTGAACAACTTCTGGAGCCCCAGCACCCACAGAACGACACAGAGAAGCTAAACTCCTGCTGAGGACAGCCCAGCAGCCCTGCAGGAAGGACCAGAGCAGTGGTCTGGGACCTGGCAGCCTGCAGCGCGCAGAGCGCAGGAGCTGAGCCAAGCCTAGCCCAGGTCTGCATGAGCCGAGGTTTTAGCCCCAGGGCGGCAGGGCCAGCAGCCAGCTGGAGGAACCCCAGAACACCAGGAGCTTTGGCGACTCCAGAATTATCAACATAGACTTGCCTGGGACAAAGTAAGAGGTTAGTGTCCTATGGACTTTGCGACTGGTATTAGGGAATGCATCGGCTCCCTCCCCTGGGGGCTAGAAGCCGCTGAGGACAAATGCCATTTTGTAGTTTTCAGAGGCAGCTCCCCCTCCCAGCCTGCAAATTTGTAGGGAGATCCAGCGATCCGTCTTGGGGGGTAATCGCTCTTGCTTTAACCTCCCTGGATCTGGATTGTGATCTAGGGTGGAAGTCGTGGGTGGGTTTACAGCTTGCCAGAAACGGAAGTTGCCCCCCACACGTTCGGACGAAAATTCCTCTAGCTGGCCTTAAAGCCATAGTGTGGCAACAAGCCCAAAAGTCAAGTAATTAAGTGGCAACATGCCAAGGCAAAGGAAACAGAAAAATGCAACCCTAGACTCCTATTTTGGGGGCATAGAGCAGGAAAAGGACTGTGAGGTCAGAAGTCCTGCTCCAAAAGCCCCAGGGGAAAACATGAGTGGGTTGCAGGCCATAGAGGACCTTAAGAAGGACTTTAAAATCAAATAAGAGAAGTGGAGGAAAAATTGGAAAGAGAAATGAGAAGGATGCAGGAAAAGTATGAAATGAGGGTCAACAGCCTGAATGAGGAAAACAACACCTTAAAAAATAGACTAACTCAAATGGCAAAGGAGGCCCAAAGGGCAATGAGGAGAAGAATGCCTTAAAAAGTCGAATTTGCCAGATGGAAAAAGAATCTCAAAAGTTCACTGAGGAGATTCATTCCTTCAAAGTTAGACTGGAGCAAATGGAAGCTAATGACTTTATGAGAAATCAAGATGCTGTTAAGCAGATCCAAACAAATGAAAGATTAGAAGGCAATGTGAAGTATCTCATGGGAAAAACCACTGACCTGGAAAATAGATCCAGGAGAGACAATTTAAAAATTGTTGGACTGCCTGAAAGCCATGATCAAAGAAAGAACCTAGAAATCACCCTTCAAGAAATTCTCAAGAAAACTGCCCTGATGTTTTAGATCCAGAGGGCAAAATAGAGGTTGAAAGAATCCACCGATCACCTCCTGAAAAAGACCCCAAAAAGAAAACTCCCAGGAATATTATATCCAGGTTCCAGAATCCCCAGATCAAGGAGAAAATACTACAAGCAGCCAGGAAGAAACAATTTCAATATTGTGGAAACACAATCAGAATAGCACAGGACCTGGCAGCTTCTACACTGAGGGATCGAAGGGCATGGAATATGATATTCCAGAGGGCAAAAGAACTGGGAATGAACCCAAGGGTCACCTACCCAACAAAAACTGAGTACTTTGTTTCAGGGGAAAATATGGTCATTCAGTGGAATAGAGGACTTTCAAGCATTCTTGAGGAAAAAACCAGAATTGAATAGAAAATTTGACATCCAGACACAAGAAGCAAGAGATGCCTGAGAGGTAATCAGGGAAAAGAAATCAAAAGGAACTTATCAAAGTTGAACTATTTACATTCCTATATGGAAAAGCAATAACTGTGACTGATGATATCTTTCTCACTATGAAAATAATGGAAGAAGGGGGTGTGGTCATATGAATACATATGTGAATGCGTGTGTGTATGGTTACAGTTATATATGGATAGAGGGCATAAGTTGAATTTGTTGGGAAGGGAGAATACTCAAGGGATGAAATTATGAGGTGAGAGAGGAAAGTGGCAAGAGGAGATGGGGAGAGACAGGGTAGTGTAAACTATCCCATGCAGAAGAAGCAAGGGGAAGTGGTTGCAAAAGAGGGGGAGAATAAGGAAGGCTAAAAAGGCAAAACCACATTCAAACTGAATTTGGTTCAGGGAGAAAAATGACATACATAGTAAATGGGATATCTCAACCTGCAGCAGGATAGGGGGAAGGGGGATGGGAGGAGGGATGATGGATGGGAGGGCATCCTTGGGGTGAGGGGAGGTTGGAAGTACCCACTATAAAAGAGGGACAGGATCATGTAGGGATTGGACCAGGTGGGGGTGGGATGAGTGGGAGGGAATTATAAGCAGCCTTGTACAATATATCTACTATGATAATGTTTTGCATAGCTAGACATGTACAACATATACTGAATTACTTATCTCCCAAGAGGGAATGGGTGACAAGGGAGGAAGGAAATGGGTCTGAAATTTGAGGTCATAACATTAAATGTTTCAAATATATATAAATACTATTATTAATACTCTTTTGCTTGTAATAGGGAGATAAGATGTGCAGGCATTGGGATGCAAAGACTCACCTTCCTCTAATGGAAAAGTCAATGGGGGTATGGGAGAAGGTATGGGAGAGAGCAGATTGGAGGAAGCGATATCTTGTGGGATTGCTGTTCTGGGAGGTTGGGTAGGGGAATAATGGGGGGAAAATGATTGTAACTCAAAATCTGGCGGAAATGAATGATGTAAAACAGAAGTTAATAAAGCATTTGTTTAAAAAAAAAAAAGCTTTGTGCTTTCTATTATACTGTTCTCTAATCCTAGTTAAGATCTAAGGGAGGAAGAGGAAATCTATTTAAGACTTTTCTATTCTGAATGTAAATCTCTACTTATAGTTTTTCTCCTATTGGAAGGAATAAATAAGCCTTCTTAAAGCACCTATTATGTGCCAAGCTGTATGCTAAGCCATTTATAAATATTATCTCATTTGATCCTGTCAACAACCCTGTAAGGTAAGTGCTATTATGCCCATTTTACAGTTAAGGAAACAGAGACAAAGAGGTTAAAGCAACTTAGCTCCTTAAGTATGAAACTTAAGTAGCTTACTTAAATAGCCCAGGGTCTGAGGCGGGATTTGAACTCAAGTCTTTGTAAACTTCAGGTACAGCTATTATTATATGAGATAACATTTGTAAAAAGCACTTAATCGTTGCCTTGCACATAGTAGGTATAGATAAATGCTTATCACTTCTCCCTGTGCACTGTGATACCTAGCAAATGGAGACAATTTGTTACTTCTTCTTAAAGCAAGTAAAACACTTGTTTTCCTATCATATTTCTGAGAACTACTTACTGTGACTGGAAAATCATAATAGCACTTTCTTTCATCCTTAAAGAAGCCACATGACACCTGACTTAAAATCAGGGTTCAAATCCTGATTCAGACACTAACTAGCTCTGAGACTCTGGGTAAATCATTTAACATCTTTAAGCCTCAGTTTCCTTAACTGCAAAATAGAGAAAAAGATAGCACTTTCCTCATGGTGTTGTGAGAATAAGAAATAAGAAAATGTATGTAATGTATTTGGCAAAACTTAAAACACTATAAGAATATAAGCTATTATAATCATGGGGTGAAAGAAACACATAGGAATTATAGCAATCAGAGAAATATTAAATTTTATTCACTTACACAAACAAGTGGGGTTACATGGAGATCTAATACACTAAAAATATCTTTAAAAATTACATTTTTAGGGGAAAAATAGAGCAACAAAATGGGAAATAAACATTTTTTTCACAATAGTAACTGCAATAGAGTTATGTGGTGGCCAGAAATTACAATATGGTGTAGATGAAATTAAGATGAACCTAAATGTAATACAGGATGCCTCTAATAGTCAATGGGGATAACAGCACTTATCTCACAGGGTTGTTGTGAAGATCAAATGAGATAATATTTGTAAATGGCTTTGCAGACAGCCTGGCACATAATAGGCGCTTTAAAAAGGCCTGTAACTGATCTGGAAAGTCCCAAAAGAAAGCAATGAAAAATTAATTACAAACCTGATCTTGAACATTCCCAAACACATCTAACTAGGATCTTTTTTATGAGCTATTAGGGTTTTGGTTACACAGTTTACATTTTATTTGTTTTTGCTCTGTACCATCTAGAGGCAAATTTGTCTTTTCCTCTAAAGTTCTTCTTAAAATAAACTCAGTTTTCTCTGTGGGAAAATTCTAACTTAATGAAGAATTTAATTTTACGATTAGTTTTTAATTTTCTCAGCTCCTTTCATGCTGCTAGGAATTCATATGCTGGGGGTTTGGGGTTGGATTTTTTTGCTAATTCAATTTTACACTTATTTTTCTACTTATATAGTATGGTTGAAATAAATGCTGGTATATACAAATATTGGTTTGATCTTTAAAATGGTTTTGATCTTAATTTATATAAACAGGGTGTCCCAAAAGTCTTAGTGTAGTTATGTTTTAATAGCTTATGTATAAAAACATATATGTATATATAAATATATTTTAAACATAAATTTATATAGCCATGTATTTATGGAATCAAAAGAGAATCATTAATTAACTAAACAGTAGATTAGAATATAGACTAATATTTTCAGTAATTCATGGCTGATAAATGAGGTATGACCTCCAACCCCTGCCCCCCTACATAAAGTCAAGGATAGGGAATAAACAAAATAAAGTGTACTTGACAGAAAACACTCTGTGCATACAAGGATACTTCCTGTGGGATTATTAAACATACCAAGAGAATATAAACTGGCAAGGATTCAGGAAGGTGAGCAGCTGGAAGTATATTTGGTAATGGAATCTTCTCAACTGACTCTTTCCCCTACCCAGTCCCTCCATATCCCTCCATCACTGAAGACAGTTATCCTAGGTGAATTGGCTACAAGCATGCTGGATTAGCAGGGAAAGAGACATCACTCATGCTTACAGGGAATAGTTGTGGGGAGGAGAATTGGAAAGAAAGTGGTCCACAATTTCATTGATATAGATAAGGAACTCCCAGAGGAGAAACTCCCTCTAACCAATACAGATAAGCTACCATTCTGCAAACTAGTCCTAGAGAGTTGACACTGAGAGATTGCGTGACTCCTTAGGATTACACAGTCAGTTTATATCAGAGTTTGAAAGTAGGTCCTTCCTGAGTCTCAGGCTAGTTCTCCATCCACTATGGCAGTAGCTCTCAAAGTATAGCATTAAATCAAGCCTCTAAAAGAGTTCTGGAGTGACAAAACCTACAAAAAGATGGAGTGAAACAATTCTCTGGTTCAAAATAACTTAGAAAGACTTCAGGAAAGGTGGTCTTCAGAATCTTCCTAAGGCAATTTGAATGGAAGCCAGGGTGTCCAAACAAACCAGGGGGAGATTCTTAGCCACAACACAGATCAGCAACTGAGATCCCATGGACCTGGCTCAGCAGGCCAGTGGCATAGCAGGCCAGCTCTGAGGCCGCCAGTCCCAATGCAGCAGGCAAACTGCCAGCCCTGGAATCCTGGGTACAACAGGAAGACAAGGTCACAGGCCCAGTGAAGAAAGTCAGTGACCAGGTCCCTGGCCCCCATCAAAAGAAACTTGGGACAGTGCAGCCTGTACCCCAAGAGCAGAGCTCAACTTTGAAAGTCACAAAATAGGCTAGAAAATGAGCAAACAAACAAAAAGCCCTAAACATAGAAAGCTACTATGATGACTGAGAAGATCAAAACACAAACTCAGAAGAAGACAGCAATGTCAATGTGCCTACATATAAAGAAGCCTCAAAGGGGAATATGAATTGGTCTCAAGCCCAAAAAGTTCTCTTGGAAGAGCTCAAAAAGGATTGTAAAAATCAGTAAGAGAGGTAGAAGAAAAAATGGGAAAAGAAATGAGAGTTATGCAAGAGAATCATGAAAAAAAGAGTCAACAGCATGGAAAAGGAAGCACAAAAACTGGCTAAAGAAAACAACTTAAAAATAGAATTGGCCAAATTAGAAGAAAACAATTTCTTAAAAAGTAGAATTGGCCAAATGGAAAAGGAGGTATAAAAGCTAATTGATATACATACACATACACACACATGTATATGTGTGTGTATGTGCATGTATGTATGTGTATAGATATAGACAAAAATATATATGGAGAGAGAGACAGGAGATATGTATCACCCTATGACCTAGTCACATTGGATCCCTTTAGTTCAGAGATTCGACACAAGATCCAACTAGAAGCTGATCAATTTTGCAGGATCTACAGTTTGACCCTTTTATACTTGAGTAAGCAAACTCTTCTGCTGCACTTTTCTTAATGCATTATTCCTGGGTAAAGAACATTCTCATGTAATTCTTTACAAACTGGCAAGAAAAAAGTAAGCCATATAAGAATGTACAACCAGTGTTGTACAACTTCTTCATTCTATACTTATGGATTCACTGTCACTAGGGCTATGCACCATATCCCCATTCAAAAATATTTTGTCTTCTTTAAGGGGGTGGCACCCTTTCAAATATGGGATACCAAGGCTTTGATCTCTGTTTTTTGTGTTTTGAGTTGGGGGAAGGAGTAAACATGGCAACTCTCACAAGGTGAGTGCAGTACTGGGTACGGATTTGAGAAAGTCTTAGGGGAAAGGATGATGGTGGTGACAGCAAATTGCCCTCATGTCAATAAAAAATAGGCTTGCATGCCATCTTCAACAGTCATATTATCAGTTAGTAACATGCTAACCCTTATAATACACAATGATAAATATTTATATTTATAAATTTATTATGTTTTGTCTACATGGGATAATTAGGTGAAACTAGCACCCCAAAATATTGATTTTCCACAAACATTGCCAGAAGTCTGTTTTTTTGTTGTTTGTAATATGGTAAAAGATCTTACCTGGATCAAAAATAAATCTGTATGGTTAGCCAATAACTGCCTGAATCAAATTAGAACTAACTGGTTTGAGTTGGTTGCCTCTCCTAGACCGGTGGTTTCAAACTCAAATAGAATGACCCCTAAAATATACATAAGGATCTCTGTGGGTCACATATTGACTTATAAAAGTACATATTAACATTATCTTTGTTTCATTTTGTTTTAATTTATTTTGTTAAAGATTTCTCAATAACATTTTAATCTAGTTCAGGGAGCACTTGAGAGTTTTGCAATATGCCCTTAGTGAGCTGCATTTTGACACTTCTGTAATTGGCTATGCTTTAAGTACCATCTACCTATTTATCAAGATACAATGGCCTAGCTAGTGCCAGCATATCATGCCTTGAGCTTACCCTGTTTTTGTCCTCCTTCTACCCCCTTTTCTCACCTTACTCTTTCTCTGAGAACACTACTACTAATCAAACCACTACTACTATTGCTAGTGGAAGAGGTATGATAATCTACTGACCTATGGCTCCATCCACAATCCTGACTGCTGATCAAAACACTCTTTCTTGATCACCACTTCCTATGTGATCTATACCTCTAGTTCTTTGAAGACAGAAGCTGTCACATTTTTATATTTGTACCACCTACCATAAAGTATGGCACAAAGCAGGCACTTATTAAGTGCTTGTTGATTGACTGACACTGACTTACTGATAGATTCTATCTGCAAAGAGAATTTTCTTTTATCTTCCATATGCTTGCCAAAAGGTAGCATTGTTTAGAGGAAAGAACATTGAACTAGGAGTTTATAGACATATTCTAGTCATATCTCTACCATTAACTAGCTTTAGGATCTATCAAGATATTAGGAGACACCTTATTTTTCAGAGCTAAGGCCTGGCAAATAAGCTGTGCCCTGAGGTTGGCATGACCACAATTCTTTTGCATCACCCTCTGAATGATCTCACTATTGGTATGTATTGAGATCTCCCCACACTGTCTTGGGTCCCCCACCTCCCTCCACTATGAGTAGGGCTCCAGCACATGTGTCCTTGTTTGCAAGCCCTTTCCCTCACTTTGAAATTAAACTTCTGTTTGATTCCTGACTCTCTTGTCTTTGGCCTACTCTGTTTGGCTCCAGCAACCTACAAGTTAGAGGCTGGTTCAGTTCAGTTGGCAGATCATATACAAATTAATTAACCTATTTGTGCTTCACTTAAAAAAAAAAGACTTGTTTTGTAATTTTATTAGAAAAAATACACCAAAAAAAAAAGTCTCTCTTATCTTCCAGCTGTCAAATTGCAATGAGGGAGGGTCACTGAGTCCTTTCAGAAAAGGAAGGTATTTCCTTGTGGAACTGAAACCTCAGCCCTATTCAACAGGGTTTAACAGAGCTGCTAAGAAGCTGCCAGGTCTATCTGGACACAGCCAGGGGCTGTCCATCCTGCTGCCAGATTCATTTATAAAGTAAGGGATTTGGATTATATATTTTAGATTCCTACTACCTCTAAAATTCCTTGTAGATTTGAGGTGGAAGTGAATCTTTTAAAATTTTATTATTATTTCTGAAATCCTAAGTAAACATTTCCTTTTTTTGTGATTTAATTCCTTCATTTTTCCCAGAGATTCCCAAACTTATTTGACCTACTGACCCCTTAAAAAAATTACTCAGCACCTCCCTGGAATTCTACTTTCTTTAACCCTTTAAGGGTATTTTTTAAAAATTGCATCATTTCCAAAAATATAATTTTTTTGAAGTGATGCATCTTAAATTTAATAATTTATTGTAAATTTGTGGGGGGGTTTCCTGCATTGAAATTTTGATGATGCAATAATTTATCATGTAACTGTATAATATTATGAACAAGTCATTATACACACAAATTCTTGCCCATGCATACTGAACTTCCTGACAATGCGCAACACACTGCCCTGCCAATACTTGCTTGTTAAGACTTTCAGTGGATTTGACCACTGATCAGTTATAACTTGCATTTGGTGTGTTTATTTGGAAAATAATGTAATCATTACACAACAGATAAAATATGCACTAATGGTTTTTTAAAATTTTCTTATCTTCTTTCCTTATGCTTTCACCAACCACTTATTTTATTCAATGTCCCCCCAGTTGCATCAGAGGCTACTATCACTACCCCTCAATTGTTCCAGCACCCCCCAAGGGGTTATATTACCCACTTTGGGAACCTATGAATTCTTCCCCATCAGGACAACTTATGTTAAATAGGTTTAAAGATGTCCAACAAGAAGCTGGAGTCACTTGGAAATAACTTTGAAGAAATAAAATGTTTGGCCTATGATAAAGCCATCATGATCCAGCAGGACCAAATTCACCAAGACATTGCTATCTAAAATCCACTGATTTCCAAGAGCTTGAAGTTCTCTGTCTTTTAGGAAGAGTACGGGCATACTTTGTTTTATTGTGTTTAGCTTTATTACATTTCACAGATATTTCGTGGTTTTGTTTGCTTGTTTTTTTCCAAACTGAAAGTTTGTGACAACCCTGAGTCAAACAAGTCTATTGGAGCCATTTTTCCACCAGCATGTGCTCACATTGTGTCTCATTCTGGTAATTCTCCTAATAGTTCAAAGCTTTTCATTACTATTATGTGTGTTCTGTGATTAGTACTTTGATGTGACTATTATAGGACAGTAAACTCAATAAATGTTGGTTAAGTTCTAACTACTTTATTGACTAGCTGTTCCCCCATCACTCTCCCTGTTCTCCTGCTTTCCTATTTCTTGAGACATTATAATATTGAAATTAGGTCATTTAATAATCCTACAATGGCTTCTGAGTGTTCAAGTGAAAGGAAGAGTCGATCAATGCAGCAAATGTAATTGTCATCTTATTTTGAGAAATTACCCCAGCCATGCCAACCTTCAGCAACCAGCAGCCATCAATACTGAGTCAAGACCCACCACCAGCAAAGATTACTTACTGGCTGAAGGCTCAGATGATGGTTAGCATTTTTTAGGTAATAAAGTATTTTAATTAAGATATGTACATTGGGTTTTTTTAGATATAATACTATTGCACACTTAATAGATGACATTATGATATAAACATAACTTTTATATATACTGGTAAACAAAAAAATTAGTGTGACTTACTTTATTGTGATATTGGCTTTATTTCCATGGTCTAGAACTGAATCTGCAATATCTTCGAGGTATGCCTGCATTCAGAAGGCAACAGCATCAAAAGAACAAGGAACTATGCAAAAAAATATTCATTCTTCCATAAGACCAGGTATGATGGCAACTGGTTCTACTGAGTCCTGAGTTATCCCACCTGGAGTCCCTTCTGGAGGATAGCAAATAGCTGCAGAGTTTCAAAGTCATCTCTGCCAAGAGCAAATTCAATTCAATAAACATTTATTGAGTACCTACTATTAAGTATCTACTATGTGTTAAGTGCTAGAGAAGGAAATGACAAACCACTCTAATATCTTTGCCAAGAAAACCCCAAATTGGATCATGAGGAATTAGACATGACTGAAATGACTGAACAGGTGTCAGTTGGTTGGTTGCTGGCCTTCATTCTTGAAGAGGACCCAAATGACATCACTATGTTAGAGTCAAGTTATAGTGAGTCTGTCTGTGGCTGATCAGACTGATGCTAGCTTGGCATGTTCTACCACAGTTTGGGCACAGATAGTCCAGGTGGGGTGGATTCTCTAAATCTGAGCACATTGTGTTTCTATTAAGCTACTTCAATTCTGCTTTGTTCATAGAACACATCACCTTCTTTGATGAAGGCATGCCATGCTAGATGGTCCTGTGCCAGTGTCTCATGTCTTACAGCTGATTCCAAAGTTCTTCAAAAAGACCTTGAAAATGTCCTTGCATCCCTTCTTCTGACCACCAAGTGAGCGTTGCCTTGTTTGAGTTCTCCTTAAAATAGTCTTTGAAGCAAGAGTATGTTTAGCTTTCGAACAAAGTGACCAGCCCATATCAAGCACCGTGTTGAGCACATGTAAGAAAGACTTTCCCTGTCTACCAGGCACTTACAATCCAACCAGGGAAGACAATTCACAAAAGGAAGCTGAGAGGGGGAGGGACAATGTGGGTATTATGTATGGTAGAATCCATTCGAAAGTGGAGACTTACCTGGAAAGTTCTGATCAGAGCCCCCTGCCAAGGGAGACTTTGGAAGGCTTTATTGCTCTACTCTCTAGCCCTCCAATCAGAGGGGAGAGGAAACTGAGGGAGATGGAAAGGTGTTGAGTATCAAAAACTGAGTCAGTCTGCATGGTGATGAGAAAACCTAGTGTCTCAGGACTCCCCTGAGTCAACAATGAAAGATTTCCACAACATATTCATAGATTCAATGGGGTAGGTAGAGAAACAGACCTCAAAGGTCCAGCTATTTATGTTCTTCCATGACCACAGCTTCTCAGTCCACCTACAGCTGCTCAAATTCTCCAAGCATAGGGGCAGCTAGGTGGTGCAGTGAGTAAGAGCGCTGGCCCTGGAGTCAGGAAGACCCAGGATCAGTTCCGGCCTTAGAAAATTAGCACCCATACATAAAAAGGACTAGCTGTGTAATCTTGAGCAAATTACTCAACCCCAATTGCTTTAAAAAAAAATTCTCCAAGCACTTCTTTGAGAGCAGAGGAGATTTATCACCTGGAGATGGAACCCTGCCCCTGCCAGCTCCAGAGCTATTCACCCTCCACTCCCATTTCCTCCTGAGGGAAGTATATGGGTAGGATTTTTGTGGTTGTAAAAGGTAATATTTAACTCCTCTTTTGATTTTTTTCCCTGTCACCCATGACCTTGAGTGTTTTATTAAAGGAAATACTGGTGGTGAGGGGAAAGAAAGTTACTCTAAATAGATAACTGAGTAACTGAGGGTGGTAGTATGACACAGTAGACTGAGCACTGACGTTGGAGTTACAGCTCCTGGGTTCAAATCCTCCCTCTTTTCTGAACAATCTTGATCAGTTTCCATGGACCTCAGTTTCATCTTCTGTAAAATGATAGAGTTAGTTGGACTTAATTGCCTCTGAGGTCTCTTCCAGCTTGAATCTCTGAGCCTATCCATTTTGTGTGTGTGAGATTCAATCCTACCATTTGCCAATTCAGGATAAATTGTTTAAATAGGTGACCAAGTAACTGAGGGAGGCAGTAGAAAGAGCGCTGGCTTTGTAGTCAGAAGGTTTAGGCTCGGATCTTGACTCTGTCAGTTTTGTGATCTCAGGCAATCCCTCAATCTCTCTGGACCTCAATTTCCTCACCTGTAAAATGAAGAAGTTGGACTAGATGACCTCTAAGCTAAGGGAGAACGCCAGAGCTGTGATGTCATGATCATAATTGCACTTTGTCCAAGGCAAAATGCTAAAATAGTTGCTTGGCATTAATGGAGAGGGCTAAAATTATATTTTGTTTGAAGGTACCACAAATATATGAGAAAAAGCTGGTGGTAGCGTACAAAGTGGAGAACTTGGAGTCAGAAAGAGCTGAATTCAAATACTAATACTAATTAGCTCTGTGACCCTGGGAAAATGATCTCACCTTTCAGTGCTTCAGGCTACTCCCTGGGATTTAATCTAGTAAATCCTATTCTGGTTGTATCTGCATTTGCTGAAGGAGTCCTTTATACTGATGAAATCACAGATCTTTCCAATATAATAAACACAAAAGATAAATAGCATTGCTTAGGGCACACCCAATTTCCAAAGTAAAAAATAATTTATAAGACTTTGGTGTTCTTCATTATGTGTCATGTTGATTTCTAATCAGATTGCAACTTACTTTATAAAAGTTTTTTTTTTTTACATAGTAAATTCTAAATGTTAAAAAAAGAGTATATGAAACAATGTATATACATACTATATATCCTATATCTATATATACATATATACATACATCCTCTTGACTGATCTTAATTACAAAACAGTTTGACTTAAAGTGAATAGGGAAATCTATTTTTTTAAGTCCCTTAATATAAAATGGTAAAGAGTTCAAATCAACAGAGCAATTCATGGTCATATGTTTATTTTAGCACAGAACTACACAGACATTACTCTGCTAGCTCTAATGCTCTCATGAGAATTTCAGTTGGAAATCAAAATTTCACTTTGATAGGGAAATGGGGAAAATCCTTCTGATAACCTGAAAAATCTCAAATGTAATGGTAAGAATATTTTTGTGCCAACACCCTTTGTGGAAACAACAAAACCTGACTCCAAGAGATCTCTTGGCCTCTAAAGGCCCATGAGATGAATCATTAGACAGGAATGAAGAGAGCAGGGCCTGATCTCATTCCTTTTAAGGGCCCTGAATCTAAATACAAATTGAACTTCATTTTTTTTTTTTTTGCTAACTTCTCCAATCTAGACTGATCAAATCATGTCTGGATCCTAAAGTATTCAAATACTACAAACCCTACTAATTATATATATATATACATATATATATATATATTTTTTTTTTTTTTAAAGCACAAGATTTCTATGCCTATTTTTCTAGAGAATTAAGCATGTAATCTCTACATTTATCAAATGAAAGAAAACACTTTTTTAAAAAAAGAACATCACACAGGATTTCAAAAAGTGTCTCTTTTCCTCCTAGTGTGATGTATTACAATTGCCCCTATGGTCAGCTGAATATGTCTTGATTATTCTGGTGTTTTCTTTATCTTCTTTCTTCTGGTTCTTTCTTCTTGTTTTGTTTTAACTACTCTATCCTTCCTACTGCTCTCCCTCTCTAACCACTGAGTGTGTGTGTGTGTGTGTGTGTGTGTGTGTGTGTGTGTGTGTGTGTGTCTCACAGTCTCACTCTCCCATCTCCATTCTTTCTTGGCTCCAATTTCTTCTTCATACTGACAACAGAATAATCTTTCTTCAGTAGAGAACTGATTGGGTCACTCTTCTGCTCAGAAGTCTTCAGCAGGTCCCTGTTAATGACCAAGTAAAGTTAAAACTCTTTTGCCTAGCATTTAAGGGCCTCTACAACCTGGTGCTATCTACCTTTCCAGGTTTATCTAATATCATGTCTTATGCTCCAAACAACTCTCTGCCCACAAGAACATACTCTACATCCTCAGGATCTTGTGCTTTAGCTTAGACTATTCCCCATAATTGGAATGTTCACTGCCCTCCCCCCACCCCATTTTCTTCTGTTGAAATACTCAAATGGGGGGCGGCTAGGTGGCACAGTGAGTAGAGTGCCGGCCCTGGAGTCAGAGGGACCTGAGTTCGGATCTGGCCTCAGACACTTAACACACACAAACAAAAAAAACCTAGCCGTGTGACCTTGGGCAAGTTACTTAACCCCAATTGCCCTCCAAAAAGCAAAAAAAAAAAAAAAGAAATACTCAAATGCCTCTTCCTCCAAGAAGTCTTTTTTTATTTTCTTGATTGTTAATAACTACCATTTTCTCAAGGTATATGAACAGACAGTTCTCAGAGGAAGAAATTAAAGATATCTATAAACATATGAAAAAATGCCCTAAATGACTATTGATTAGAGAAATGCAAATCAAAACAACTCTGAGGTACCACATCTCACCAGGCAGATTGGCTAAGATGACAAAACAGGAAAATGATAAATGCTGGAGAGGATATGGAAAAATTGGAACACCAGTACATTGCTGGTGGAGTTGTGAACTGATCCAACCATTCTGAAGAGCAGTCTGGAACTATACCCAAAGGGCTATAAGTAATTTCATATCCTTTGACCCAGAAATACCACTTCTAGGGTTGTATCCCAAAGAAATCACAGAAGTGGGTGGAAGACCCATTATAGCAGCTCTTTTTGTGGTGGCAAAGAATTGGAAATTAAGGGGATGCCCATCAATTGGGGAATGGCTAAACAAGTTATGGTATATGAATGGGATAGAATACTATTGTGCCATAAGAAACAAAGAGCAGATGGACTTCATATCTACCTGGAGAGGCTTATACAAACTGATGCTGAGTGAGAAGAGTAGAATCAAGAAAAATTTGTACACCATTACAGATACAACGTATGTGTGATGACCAACTTTGATAGACCAGACTCTTCTCAGAAATTTAGGGCTACAAGTAAATTCCAAAAGACTCATAATGAAGAGAGATGTCTACATTCAGAGAAAGAACCAGAAAGAACAGAGTTTGAATGCATATTGAAGCAAATTACCTGCTCTCTTTCACTTTCTTGTTTGGTTTGTTTTCTTCTTTCCCATTGTTCATTCCTTCTGTTACAATCCCTCTTTTCAACCTGACCAATGTCTAATGTGAAAGTATCTGTAGATCCTATACCTGATTGTATGCCCCGGGGCTGGGGGGGGGTGGAGGGCTGGGGAGGAGGAAATTTGAAGCTCAAAGAACTGGGGAACTGAATCTTGTAACCTCAAAGTAAACCAACAAATTAATAAAGAAAGAAAAAAAATTTAAAAACCTACCATTTTCAAATACTGTGAACATTTTATTCTGTGATTCTCCATAATAATAGTAGTTTGTGTTTATATAACATGTTAAATTTACAAAGGGCTTTATAAATTTTTTTTTATCCTCACAACAACCCTGGGGGAGGGGTTCTATTATTATCCACATTTTACAGATAAGGGAACTGAGTCTGAGAGAGGTAAAGTGACTTACTCAGGATCACATAGATATTTAGTCTTTGAGGAAGGATTTGGACTCAGGTATTTCTAACTCTAGGTCCAGCTTTCTAACCATATATGGCTCTCAAATGCACTCATCATGCAATATGGCATATTATAGCTATCTGTGTTACCATATCTTATCCCCTGACAAAACCCTAAGATCCTTGAGAGCAGAACTTTGTCTTATCTCTACTATGGCCTAGAATAGTGCTCTTCATAGTAGAAACTAAATATATACTTGTGACTGATCAGTTGAAACAACGTAAACTGACTTGAATTTAATCTCTTTTAGTTTCTCAGAATTGGTTGTGAGTATTAAGTAGCAAAGAAACCACCAGAATACTTCATTTGGGGGAGAGGGGTGATATTATTGCAGAGCAAATTATTGCAACTGCGCAGGTAGAATTCTGAGGGACTAGAGTAGTGATAGTCAGGATGGTGTTTTTCCTTCCTTCTCAAAGAGGACCAGTGACATTGCATAGGTGATATCTTGACTTACTTGTGAATTCGATTAAAGTGAGGCAGAGCTTTGAAAAACCTTTAGCCTCACTCTTTTCCTCCAGAGTCATAGAAGTCCAGTGGCAAGACAAAAGTCAAGATTACTGGGGATGGCCCAGGATGCAGTGGGGGAATTTGGCCTTTCTAAACAAGGTCTTTCCCAGGTTTCAGTCTGTCTGAGGCAATGCCAAATTAATGACTAAAGGGGCTAGGTAAGAATTGAGAGAAAAGATGGCCTAATTTATCATCACACAAATATCAATCTGGGAAGGGAAGACCATCGAAATTTCTGGCCAAAACAGAGAATAATTGCTATTTACACTCATTCTAAGCCATCAAACCTAAACAATGAACCACAGAGACTGGGGACTAGAGTTAGGGGGCTATTATTGGTCATTCAATGACAGCCAGCATGATTTGAATTTAAAGCTTCACTTGAAACACAATGGACTTTTTCAAAGCCTGTTTCTTCAAAGTTATATTTCAAAAAATCATAAATTAAAACTGCACAGGACAAACAGTAAATTGTCCCAACTTTTAAAAAATAATAATGAATGTTAAGATCTAGCCGTCAATCCCCCTGATATCTTACAAAATATAAGAAACCAAAAATTATGTTCCTATGGACAGAGCACCCACATGTAAGGATATGGTTCCCCAAGTAGAGAGAGGGACCACATAGGGAAGAAAAAGGAGAAGGAGAAGGAGATGGAAATGGAGATGGAGAAGAAGGAGAAGAAGAAATAGCAGCATTCCACAACTTCTGCTCAAATCGGCAAGTTGGATTCCCAGAGGGTAGGTACAGCAACTCTCAGGGTTCTAAAGATAATTCTCAGAGACTATGCTTCTCCTGGCAGGAGGAATAGAGAGTAAGGGGGTATGATAAATATTGCATAAATGAAATCATACAACCTAGTAACTAGTTGAATGTGAGAGATGAAAGACGGAAGAATCAAAGATAACTCTAAGGTTTTTAACATTGGTGAAGAATAGTGTCAGAGAGAAATAGTGATGTTAGTAGGACAAGCAGGTATAAGGGAAAAGATAAAGACCTTGGTCAGGACATATCTAGTTTGACATATTAGTGTTAATGGGCCATCCAGGTGAGATCCTGGATATCAGAAGACAGTTCATGACTGGAGATATATCTGGATTTGGAAATCATCTGCATAGAGTTGGAAGTTGGAAATGAATGTTTGACAAAGAAAAGAGTCTAGAGAGAAAAAGAGAGGGAATACCCATATTAAGGAATGAAGAAGAGAGTGAGAGAACTTCAAAGGAGACATAAAACAAGAAATTAGAGAGATAGTAGGAGATGCCTCTGAAGTCCAGACAGAAAAAAAGTATTGAATAGGAAGGGGTGTTCTGAAACTGTAGTGAAAACTGTAGAGAGACCAACAAGGCAAAGTACTGAAAAAAGGCCACTGGATTTGGCATTAGATCATTAGCCACCTTATAGAGAAAAGTATCACTAGAATGGGGATTAGGGTGGTATATGTTATAGAAGCTGGATTCAAAGAGTTGAGGGGAGAGTAGGTAGTGAAGAAGTGGAGGAACCAATAGCAGACAGCTTTTCAATAAATTTATAAGTAAAGGGGAAGAGAAAAATGGGACAGTAGCTAAACAGGTTAAAAGGGTCAGGCAGCTGTGGTTAACAAACAAGCACCTATTGAAGAAAGATGAAACTAGTAGCTAAAATGAGGACTTTGGGTTGTCTGCAAGTTTCAGCTATCTAATGTACATTTTCCTTCTCTTATATTTCCACAAATAATATAGAGTTGACTAAATCCTAAATATAACGTAAGGTTTCATGTGGTAATACTGCAGCTCCCCCACATCACAGGAACCACAGTCATGTCACCACAGAATGATTCCAGAATATAAATTCACTCAGAGAAACCTGCTTCTAAAGTAACTCCAGCCAGCTTTTTCAGCTTTAAAAGCTGTTATCCATAAAACAGCATATCTGAAAATCTGCTGCTAGTACATGCTGTTCACACAAAGCAAAATGACACAAGAAAGGGAAGTATGATATTTGAGGTGCTCACTAAGATGGAGAGGCTTCACATACAGATCCTTAGGAAATCAGACAGGATATTTTAGAGGCAGTCTAGTATAGTTCAAGGGGTGCTGGACTTGTAGTTTGGAGATATGACCTCATTTTGAATACTAAATCTGATCCTTGCTTTGGGACCAGGCAAGGCACTCAACCTTTCTGAGTCTGTTACCTCATTTTCAGTGTAAGGATAATAGTACCTTGTAGTAACTTCTTTAAAAGGTTGTTGTAAGATCAAGTGAGTTTATATATGTAAACCATGAAGAACTATAGAAATGTCATGTATCATCATCATCATCATCATTGTTACAGAGGCACTTAAGTTGTGACACAAACTCCAAAACAGTGGATCTGGAGTTAGAAAGTCATGAATTCAAATCCAGTCTTATACACTTAATAGATACATAACTGGGCAAGTCTTAGTCTCAGTTATTTCATCTCTAAAATGGAAATAATAATAGCACATAAATATCAGTGTTGCTGTGAGGATCAAATAAATAACATTTTAAAAGTATGTTGTAAACCATAAGATGCTGTATAGCTAGCTGTTACTATTATTATTATTTTTTGTCTAGCATTGTAAATGTCTTTGGGAATACTGAATGAGAATGGACATTTAGCTCTATTAGCCAAGGACCTTTGGCTTCTTTACTATTGAAACATTGTATTGCTGCTAAAAAAAAAAAACAGGCAGGGACACAGACATAATCCATATCATCATTATCACTTAACATAATTTAAAGTTATATAGCTCTTGTCATACTGGACTGGAAACTATTTACTAGAGAATATGCACAGATACATATATGTATATATATGTGGATGGAGAAAGAGAGAAAAGAAGAAATGAGGGGAGAGGAGAAGGAGAAGGAGGAGGAGAAGAATTACAAGAAGAAGAAGAAGAAGAAGATGGATGGATGGAGGGAAGGAGAGAAAGAGAGAAATAGAGAGATTGATTGAATAGAAATTCTTACTTTGATCTGAATAAAGAAGTATCTAGGGAAATATAAAAAAGGAATGTTTTGTGTTCTATTAGAGAATGAATTTTCAATCTTTTTTGGGGTGTTCTGGACCTCTTTGGTATTCTGTTGAAACCTATGGACCTATTCTCAGAAAAATGTTTTTAAATAAAGAAATAAAATGTATATGATCACAAAGAAAACCAATCATATTCTAACACAGTTTTAAAAAATATTACAAAAAAACAAATCGACAGATTCCAGGTTAAAAACCTCTGTGATAGAGAAAGCCAGTTATTTCTGTTATTTATTTCAAATGTTAGTTAAAGTTTCCATGATTACTAATCATTATAGTCTTAACAGAATAACTTGTATTTTATGTTCTACAATAATAAAAATATAGCAACCTGACTCATTGCATAGGGAAGGGGAAGGAATATTTAGAAATCAGGATGGTGTAAAAATAAAAGATGTCATCACATTTTTTAAAAATGTGACAACCTTTAAAAACAATGGTTAGATTACCAGTATTACCTAGTATTTAAACTAGATCTCCTATAATCATGAAAAACAGTAACAAAATTTGTTAAGTAAGAGAAATATATCTATGTATTTACTAAACAACTAAACAGTTGTGTTTCCATTCCCTAAATGAACAGCATCAATAACATCATTCACCTATGGTTTCCCTGGACTTTGGTATCTTCTGAGAAGACTCACTGACTTCACTGTGCTAAGGCATTGGCTGGAAGGACAAAAGAACCACATATTGAGTATCTGTACTACTTCCATCCAAGTAATTAACTGCCTTTGAAGGGTTGATATTCATGAATTTAACAGGCCTTACCCTACTTAGCCAATCCAAGCTGATATTTCTCACAGATGCTTGTTCAGTATGCTTTGCTCTCAGGCAACTGCGTGGTGAGCTAGAAATCTGATTATGTAAAAAGCTTTTGGCTTCTGTCCTCTAGTAGGTATAGACAAAAATGAATTTAGAAAATCAAATCTTGTTCAAGGTCAGAGTGAAATGTTTTGTTGATTAAAGTTTATTTTCAGTATCAAATGAGAGTTGGCTAGCTATTTCCATTATTTGATGTGGGAAATTAAAAGAAAATTCTGGCATACAAGGTCTGTGATATGATTTCTGATTTTTTCCCCATTTCTTGCTTCATGATAATTGTAGGGGGGTACTTTTGTTGTTGCTATGAGTTATTGCCTTGGGAAATCCAATTCATCTTATTGCAGAGCAGAGGAAATCAAACTTCTTACATAAAGGCTGTTTCTGGAACTACTTTGACAATTTTCTGTCAATTTTCTTGTATATAAGACTGAACAGCTAGGTCTGGCTTGTACTTCTCTCCTTTGGTGGCTTTCACGAGAAGGACAGGGATACTCCCTTATCCACTTATCCTCCATGATTCCTCCACACCTCCTTGACCTGTGTTCTTGTTCTTCAGTAGCTTTCCTCTATATCTATGTTCCACAGAGAATTCACCCAAGAGGCTGGAGGCCTTTCTTCCTTTCATTCTTTCAAGATCTTCAGAGCACCAAGGTACTCTTAAGATTTAGGACCTGTCACCTTAAATCTTTTTTTCTTTTTTTTTTTTTGGAGGGGGGAAGGCAAGGCAATTGGGGTTAAGTGACTTGCCCAAGGCCACATAACTACTACGTGTGAAGTGTCTGAGACCAGATTTGAACTCAGGTCCTCCTGACTCCAGGGCTGGTGCTCTATTCACTGAGCCACCTAACTGTTCCCCACCTTGAATTCTTACTGTGTGATCCTCCCACCTCCTATACCAATCACAGTCATCCTTAATAATGACCTTTCAGCAGCTTCTCACTTACTGGGGAGGAGGAGATGTGACTAGCAAGTTACCTATTTGAAAAGAAAGAGGCCTTGTTCAAGAGAGTGTTTTTAAAATTAGTCATTACTTTGCCTCAGCCTACCCTGCCTCTTGCTTTTGCTTTGACCTATTTCATGCTGATTCTTCTAGCTTTCTGAATGGTTTTGTTTCCTGTCTCCTGCCAGTCTCACCTGGTAGATTTGGTTCTCTTTTGGACTTTTGGCTTGGCCCAGCCCTCTCTGGTTTTCTCTCTTGGACTGCTGGCTTTCCTTTAGAAAGGATGGCTATATTTTACATTTTCTTTCCTTTTTGTGTGTCAAAGACCAATTTGGCAATCTGGTGAAACAAATGGACCTTTTCTTAAAATAATGTTTTTAAATTCATAAAATATATTAGAGTTACAAAGGAAACCAATTACATTGAAATACCCCATTCCTATGGACCAGAGATCTAATAATGTTGTTCTCAAATTAAATTCCTTCCTCTACTTCTGGAAATTGATGGCAGAGCCATTCACAAGTTTTCCAGGAGGAGGTCTTAGACAATGTGGTGCTATAGCAACAGTGGGAGTAGATTATCAGTAGGCCAAGATGTCCTGCAGGGAGTGAAGTTAAACACCCTTACAGCAAAAAAATAAAGAGGCAGCATGGTGCAGACAAAGGAGCATTGGATTTGGACTGGAATTCTGCATCTGTCATGTATTACTTGCGTGACCTTGGTCAAGTCATCAAACTTCTCATGACCTTAATTTTCTGTAAGTTGGAGATCTTGAACTAGGGGACTTAAGACATGCTTTTCATATCTGAATCCATGATGGTTTTGGTTCATTGAAAGTGACTTCATAAGCCATGGAGAACAATTGTCCTAGAAGTACAGTAAGTGTCCCAGAACCTTTCACCAATGAAGCAAAGGATGTGCCAGGGTTTTTTTGACCTGTGCAGTTGTTTATGGATCCTTGAGAACTAACTGCATCTTTTTTTTTTAAGGGATGAAATCAAGGCAATTGGGGTTAAGTGACTTGCCCTAGGTCACACAGCTAGTAAGTGTGTCAAGTGTCTGAGGCTGGATTTGAACTCAGGGCCTAACTCTAGGGCCCATGCTATATTCACTGTGCCATCTCACTGCCCTGAACTAACTACATCTTGAGCTTGTGTCTGATACCCCAAATGTTTGTGTGGGACTTAGAGACTACTTTACACAACTCTGTGGAAACGTACAAATGATCTATATTCTGTGATATAATGCAGAAGTTTCAAACTCTTGGCACCCTGGCCACAAGCAATCACAAAATTCCCAAGTGTGGCCAGAGCCAAATTAAAATGTAATTGGGCAAATTATTAACATACATTTAAAAATATACAATATAGATAATGTTAATTTTTGGTTCTCTAGGTTCATGTGGGTCCAAGGGATCAATTTTTATTTGAGTTTGACACCACCATCCTAGAGGAAACCCTGGGCAGGGATACAAAGGACCAAAGAGGTAGATTTGGGGGTAGTATGCCAAAATCAAACATAGTCCCTACAAGGCCAAATCTCTGGGCTACATATTACATTAAGAGGAATTAAAATTTTGTTATGACTGTTGAGTCCTGAATGCATTTACCATCCAGAATCAGGACCTCTGATGCTGATACACAGCCCAGATCCAAACAGAGCGGTCCTCAGAGTCCTTCTCCTACTCAATTTTGCCCTTTGCCCAGATACCATTAGACATCAGATAACAGCATATCAGGCCTTGGGGAACCCTTTTTTTTTTTGCCCAGTCCACACCCTGCCTAGATCCCACCAGGATGTTCCCTTTTCCCTAACATTCCTACCAACCTTCTTGTATAAGTTCCAAACCAGTGGGCAAAGTATAAAACCTAGACTCTTAAACTGTGTGTAAGAGCAGAGTTGATGAGGGGAGTCCATTGTCAATTTTATGAGTTTCTCAGTCAACCTGATGATATTACAAGGTGGTAAAATTTGTTCGGAGGCATCTTAAGGGTACCTCCCCATGGATATGGACATGCTTATTTAATGGACAAAGACAGCTCCTGTGATCTGAGATGCCTCTAAAATCATTGGCTGATTCAGAATAAGGAGTCTGGATTGTCGTTAAAGAAATTTCACTTGTCTTTGGACTATGAAAGTAAGTGGTAATACCAGAACTAATTTTCATGTGTGCTCTCTTCTGGATTTTGAAAGCTAGACCAGTATATATAGAGTAAATATGTATTCTGGAGTGGCAGGGAGGAATGGAACTCGTGCCCATGTGTAGCTCTTCCTCCTAGGAAGAGTTGATAGCATCTTGCGGTAGAAACGTATGGCAGAAGTGAATACATGTTTGCACAAATCCCGAAAGGAGAAATTTTGAGAGTGGACTTTTCTGGTTTAATAGATGGTAGCAGTCACAGTACTGATAGATTTCCTGCTGAAGCACAAAGCAGAGGCAAACATGCACGCCTATGCAGTCCGCAAGAATAGTTCATGGCAAATGTTCCTGAATTTTATCTTTCTATGTGGAAAAAGGGGGATTTTAAATTCCCTAAGGGATATAATTATAGAACCTAGGCTCCTAGTTAAAGAAGGTAGATTTTTTGGGCAGTACTTTACTGATAACCCTCAAATCAAAAATTTTCAAGTTTAGGCATTTAGAGATTGGAATTTTTAGAAAGAAAGGGAAATTTCATGATTCTCTTTGCTCCTTGGAGAAAGAAGGTAGTCCACATAGTTCCTGCATAGCATCCTATTTGGAGAGCAAAGCAGTAAACTATTCAGGTTACATGAACATGATGGCTAGGAGATTATCATTCAGTATCCCTCAAAGCATGTCTCCCTTCTAGCATCAACCTAAACCATAGGATAGTACTGTGAGCCTTGGTAAGAACCTGTAGGATCAGGGGTGGCTAGGTGGCTCAGTGAATAGAGCACTGGCCCTGGAGTCAGGAGTACTTGAGTTCAAATCTGGCCTCAGACACTGGACACACACTTACTAGCCATGTGACTTTGGGCAAGTCACTTAACCCCAATTGTCCTCCAAAAAGCCAAAAAGCAAAAAAAAAAAAAAAAAAAAAAGACGAAGAACCCTGTAGGATCTTGTGGGAAAGAGGGGCTGGATAGAATTCTGTAGTGGCTCACCATAATGGCAACCCCAAGTTAATTTCCCTTCAAGAAGAAACTGATGGGCTGAGTCCTTTATGTGTCTTTTGGTTCTTTTCATGAGTTCCTAAGAGCCCTTTGTGTCCTCTTAATTTTCTGTGGGGTGAAATACATATTTAGTATTTTGAATATTTATATGTTAGTGATTCCTTTTTACCTATATTTCAGGAAACCTAGACATAAGTTATGTCCTAAGTATATTAGATGATTTTTTTTAAAAAAGCAACTTCAGGGGAAGGCAATGAGCCATTAATCCTTATGGGGTTCAGTCTTAGGATTGGACTAAGTCTATGTAAACCAGGAGTATTTGGGGGTGAATACCTGGGCTTACATGATCATGGTCTAATCCTAGGGACCAACTCCTGTGAAGCTTGTTTTCTCTCTTTAGTTCATTTTCTTCACCTGAAGTTACTTAAAATATTTTTTCTAACATATCTAGGTATTCTGATGCCAATATCTTTTGGATATCAGTATCTTTGTGGTGATGAAATTATCTCCAATTTACAGAACTTACTTAAAGGAAAGAGGAAGTACCTCAGCACTGATTATGGCTATTTTAGAGATTAGTATTTGATCTAGGTATGGTGAAGATGTGTGGAATCAGGATTTGGTGGAAAAAGCCTGAAGAGTTTAAGTGTCTCAGTATTTGAGTTGAGTGGGAGGAATGATTCAGGGAGAGTAGGTGTGAAGCTTAGAAAGAATGACTGAGTGGAGAGAATTCAATGTGAGATGGGAAAGAGAGGAAGAGAAGGAGAAACAGAACGACAGAAACAGAGGGAGGAGGGAGATGGAGAGGAAGAGAAAGAAGGAAGAAGTGAAGAGAAAGAGAGAAGGAGAGAGAGAGAGAATTAAGACTGTGAGTGCTAGAATTCTGGGGTCTAACTCTCCCCACCCCCCTCAACACACATGGCATTATTATTGACAAAAAAGACCAGTGGTGAGAGATATTGGTTAGAATTTCTCTTGACCATTTATATAAATTGGACATTTTCTGAATTTTCTTGTTGTTTTTTGGTAAGAATATCTGGGGGGAAGGAAACCTAGAGCACATGTTCTGTGTATTACCACCATCAGTGACAAGATTGTGATATATGCTTATGTGATATAAGATTGTATCATCCTATTTTTCACCATAGTATAATGTTATGACAAATCAGTTCATTTGTCCACCAAAAAAAAACAACCCAAAAAAACCTTTCCATAATGACCTATGACTTCCTTTACTGAGATTTCCCTTTATTATGTCAGTCCTAATGGTTAACAGCTACCTGGGCATGCGTGGAGATGTACATGGGCATTTACTATACTTCCCAGTGATAGCCAATATATGAATGAATAAAAATGCATTTATTAAGCATTTAATAATGTACAATATACATTTCTAAGTTCCAGGAATACAAATAGAAAATCAAGATAGTCCCAGCTCTCAAGGAACTCACATTCTATTAGGGAGAGACAACACATATAGGATGTTTCATCTGCAAAGAGATGATAATACGTTTTGTTTAACTTTTTTCAACTGGTAAAACCATATCCATTTTTCTTGTTGAACATTTGATGATGCTAAGGTCTTTTATGTAGAGAACTTTCTTTTTGGTGTCTTTAGTAGCTATGGCTACTAAGGAGACAGAGGCTATTGCCATTATAAGAGCAGTTGTTAGGTCACATCTCCATAAGAGTCGATTCTCTGAATCAGCAGCTGGTAAGAGATCATTATTGGTGAGGCAAATAGATGGCTGCAGTGGATTCAGCACTGGACCTGGGGTCAGGATAACCTGAATTCAAATATGGCCTCAGACACTTAATAGCTATTTAAGCCTAGCAGAGGGTAATACCCTCTTTCTGCCTCAGTTTCCTCATTTGTAAGATGAAGCTAATAAAGGCACATATTTCGCAGAGTTGTTGTGAGGATAAATTGAGGCAATATTTGTAAAAAATAGTATTTAAACCTTAAAGCACTATTTAAATGTTAGGTAGTAGTAGGAGTAGTGGTAGTAGCAGAAGCAGAAACAATAGCAGTAGTTGCAGTAGCAGTGGAACAAACATCAGATGTAGTTGTAGCAGTAATAATAGAACCAGTAGCAGTAGTAATGGTGGTGATGGTAAGTTACAGTATAACATACAGATAGATGTTAGATTAATGACCATAGCATTAAGAGAAGCCTTTAGGTATAGAGGATCAATTCTGGCTATTGATTTCTAATCTTCATACATATGACTCCCTGGAAGTTGAGATATGAGTTGATAATTCCCCCCTCCCCGGAATCCCTCAGGTCCTATGGCTCATGTCCTACCAGGAAAGATTATCCTCCTTACTATAAATCCATTCTGTCCTCCATTTTTCCTTGTTATGGCAGGTTCACTTTAAATCCCAACTATACTAATAGAACTCCTTTTAATTGTGGACAGGCAATAGGAACTCATGGTCTAAGAGATCCTAGGTTCACAGAAGAGTCATGGGGGCAGCATGGAGTGGTGGAGAGCTGAACTTGGAGTCACAAAGACCTGAGTTGAAATCCTGTCTCAGACACTTACTAGCTGTGTGACAAGTCACTTAATATCTCTATGCCTCAATTTCCTCATCTATAAAGTGAAAGGTTTGGACTTGATGGCCTCTAAGGTCCCTTTTAGATCTAAATAGATAATCCTTTGAATGAGACCACTTCTAGTAGTCTGCTAGGGTTGCAGGCCCATAAAAAATTCTTGGGAGTCAGTCTACAACATGCACACCGTGATGCTGGTAGAAGGCTTCCACCAATGTTATTGCAACAAACCTAGTCCTAAAATTCCTGAGAGATATACTAGGGAGTTATGGTGTCTGGGGCCATAGCAATATGGGCAAGGAGGATGTTTGGTAAGCACAATGTCACCATAAATGAATGCTATCTTGGACAAGTAACTTCCTTGTATATTTTCTCTAATTAATTTTCTAGCTTTAGATGACTATTTCAGACTTTTTCTACTTTCAACTTAGGAGGCTTTGTAAGAGCCCAGGACTTAATTTTTTAGTACAGCATCCATCTACAAATAAAAGCATTTGAAGACCCTTCACATCAATAGGCAATTCTTCTGTTTAGATTGTGTGCAAAACACTAGTAAGCAGGTCAGGTGAACAGATTTATTTTTCCCTTTTCTATTTCTCACCTATTTGTCATTTTCATGATTTCATAAATGCTCTTGAGTTAAATTGGTATTTGTGTATGTGAGATTTTTTTTAATCTGAAAATATGACTTACCAGTTGCATTGTGGGAAGCAATGTAGGGAAAGAAGACTTTAGTCTTAATTTTAATTGTTCTATTTTAAGTTAATGCTGCATTTTATTATTTATTTAGTAATTGAGAATGCACATTATTTGTACAAGGAGGTCCTTTCTGTTCCTCTCCCATATCCAGAACTGGTAGAACCTAGGACACATTTATTCTAGCCAAAGAATGATTTCCTGTCTGAGATTTTTCTGTCTGCTGATACAGTATACTCCTTGGAGAAAGAAGAAGATAGTCTACACAATCTATATCCCTTTAAGTTTATATACTTACTACTGAGGATAAGTATTATTAGCCCCATTTTACAGATCAGGATACTGGAGTTTGCAGAGATTAAGTGTCTTGCCCAAGTTTACTCAGCTGATAAGTGACCTACAAACCCTAAGTTCACAGGAAATGGCAAACCACTCCAGCATCTTTGCCAAGAAAACCCCAAATAGGGTCATGAAGAATAGTACATGACTGAAATGACTGAACAATAACAAGATCTTCATAACAATATACCAGCTTTTTTTGTGCGTGTGGAGATGAGAGTGGGGAAGGTGTGGACTTATGATTTCTCTGATATAGGGACCTCCTGGTAAGATGAAGATAAGCAGCTGTTCTAAAAATTAATAGAGCATTACTGGGGGAAACTGAGGATAAGTGATTTTCTCAGGGTGACCCAGACAAAGTGGGGACTTATACCCAGAGCATCCTGACCCTAAGATGGACTTTCATTAAGGCCAATTAAATTAAAAACTTGATGACCTTGAATATTTTCCCTAACTGATTTCTAATAGTCTAAAAAAAAATAACAGCAGCTAATAATGAAACATACTTAACTATATGACTCTGATCCTATAGGGTAGGAATCTAAATTTTTAAAAGTTGGAAAAATGAGATTTAAGAAAGACCACTGACATTATGATTAGCTGATGTGAGTTGGAGCCTAGGACATAGCTTATAGAATGTGCTATATGTGATTTAATCAAAAGTAAGCCGGTGTGTTGTATTCCCATTTGTGTTGATAGTTACTAAATTCTGAGTAAATTTAATGTGCTATAAATATATTACAAATCATAAATACAAGTTTATACTTTTTCCTGCAAATGTTATTTGTTTTGCATTTTTAATAAGTTTTACATTGATCTTCTCTTTAGCCATGTAGGGCAAAACAGAATTGGGCACTTCTCTCTTCATTAAATTACCAGCTTGTTACACATAAGTATTTCTCCAGAACTCTAATTTCATTCTCTAATGTTTCATGCCTTAAGGAGCCACCAGGTTGATTCCATTCCAAATGTCAGCACTGTTTATCCCAAATTAACCTGCATCAAAGGAAATAGAGCATATCGATGAAACTCTATAGGCCACTAGGTAGTTTTCCTTCAGGTCTTCAATCACCTTAACAATAAACATTAGTAAAAAGAACAAATTAACAGAATCATAAAAAACCCACAAAAATTAGACTGGAACTCTTATTTTTAACCTCCCTTGAATGCAGAAGCCAAAAAATAATAATGATAAAATTAAACTAAATATTTTGTATAATGGGCCTCTGCTTTGAGCTCAATGGATAGAACTGTACTTAGATAAGGGAAGCCCTGGGTTCAAAAGCTCATGTCTTTTACACTAATAGTGTGACCTTGGGCAAGTCATTTAACTGCTCCTTACTTCAGTTTCCTTATCTGTCAAAAGGGAATAATGATAACTGTTGTCCCTATCTCACAGGACTCCTATGAAGTTGAAATGAGATAATTCATGTAAGGTGCTTTGCAAACTGTGAAGTGTCATATGAATGCCATGATGATGGTAATACTCTAACGCACAAATCTCAGGATGAAATGTCAAATGTCTACAAATCCATTCCATATTCTTCAAATAAAACTATGTTTATTTATGATGTTAGCATAGCAAAGAAGACAAATTTGAAAGGGAAAGGGAACATATTTTGCTCCTGAGCTGAAGAACTGTGCCCCGCCTGGACTTAGAGTTAACCCATAACACTGAGACAAGTCAATTTGATTCAAAAACAATTATTAAGCATCTACCATGCCAGTAAAAAGCAAAGGAAAGAATGTGGACATTTCTTGTTAAACTTCCTAACTTTCTATGGAGATACCAGCTGTTTATCTTCCCTCTTATGCTAATAACTTGAAACCACTGCTTAAACATCTTCAAACAGCACCAGCTGTCCTTGGGTTTTGTGCCCAACTCCAAATGAAAGAAAGTATAACTCATTTAGTTTTGAGTAGCTGATCTTCCATACCTAGAAGGAATGTAAAGGAGTTAAGGAGCACATAGAGAAAATCAACATACTGGCATGCTACTGCTCTAAGACACACCTACTTTGGGGACAACATTCATAAGATGATTAATTCATTCCAATGGATGTAAAGCAAATGGGTAGGGGACAAACTTAGCTCCATGAACTGTTTGTGTGAAATGACCTTTGGTGGGGAGAACTTTCTTTCATGCATTCCAAATAGGGCCCTGAGTAGTTGTTACCTACTCATGATTACATAACAGTAAGCATCTGAAGTAGGATTCAAACTCAGTTCGCTTGACTCTGTCTGTTACCCTAACTACTGGACTACACTATCTGCTCTGAAAATGTTTCCTTCCCTCCAGATAACAGATTCCATAAGTACAATAGTATTTGCACAACTTACTTTAGAGAGTTTTCATGAGAAAAGTGTTTTGTAAGGCATTATATAAATATGAGCAGCTGCTTTTGTGTTAAAGTCTGCCTGAAATAACGTCCACAAAAATTGTCAACTATCAGTGTATGAGAATTGTGGAGAATACCAGATATACTCCTAGAGCCAGTGGTGAAATCAAAAGCAAACTTCAAATAGCCTAGGCTTCCCTATTCCTTTTGTAAAATTTGTATTTTTGTATACAAAGGATTTTTAAAAATTTATTTACTTTAAGTTTACAGCATTCAGTTCCACAATCCCTTGAGTTCCAAATTTTCTCCTCCTCCCTCTCCTCCCCTCTCCCCCCCACCCCCATGGAGGCATGCAATCCTATATAGGTCTAAAAATACTTTCACATTAAACATTAGTCAAGTTGTAAAAAAGAATTATAATTATAGAGAAGAAAATAACCAAGGGAATGAACAAAATAAAGAAAGCAGGTAGTTTGCTTCAATCTGCATTCAGACTTCATAGTTCTTTCTCTGGATGTAACTATCCCTTTCCATCATGAGTCTTTCGGAGTTGTCTTATAGTATTGCAGTGCTGAGATGAGCCAAGTCTATCAAAGTCAGTCATCACAGACATGATGTGTCTGTAAGTGTGTACAAAGTTCTCCTGGTTCTGCTCTCTTCATTCAGCATCAGTTTCTATAAGTCTCTCCAGGTTATTATGAACTCTGCTTCTCATTTCTAATAGTACAATAGTATTCCATTATATTTATATACCACAACTTGTTTAGCCATTCCCCAATTGATGGACATCCCCTTGATTTCCAATTCTTTGCCACTATAAAAAGAGCTGCTATAAATATTTCACAAAGTTTTTTTTGTAAGCTGTAATTTTATGTAAAAACTTCCAAGTTTCACTAATCTTGCAGACAAGAACAGAGACACTCAGATCTTTCAAAAATTACCACTAACGCTCGCATTAGTTGGGAGATAGTTTTTAAAATTGTGCTGCCATCCTATCAACTTTTGAAAAGTGAAGAAATGTCTCTTGAACAACCAATTACCATAAGAGTTTGGGTCCCCCAATGAAAAAGTAAACTTGAGTTTCTTCTGTCCGTTAGAATTGTACCGTACCAATAACCTATAGTAGTAGTGAGAGGACAAGGCCTAGGATTTTTGTTCCCCAGTGGCCTTGCTTAAGTTGCTTGATGCTCTTCCAGTTTTAGGGGCTATGTGTGTGATCCTTGCGCTTCCTTGGTATTGCTCCTTCCTTGATAGAAGGTAAGATTCCCAAACTCTCACATTTGGGGGTTGCTACAGAGGCAATCACAAGGTTAGAATTATCCAAGAATTCTGCCTTTCTTCTTTAGAAGGCTAGATTCTGGAACTTGGGATCCAGGGCCTCTCCTTTCAGGCTATGAATGAGAGCACACATAAGTCCATATCTCTCTTCCCCCCAAAAGTTCTTAGTGCCTTCAAGGAGGTAAGTGAAGGAATGGGGGGAGTTTGTGCACACACAGAAGAGTTCTTTCCCCAGGATGTAGGACCCCTCTTAATTCTGCTACTCTTCCCTGAAAAGGGAAAAGGGGCCCTCATTGGTGAGGAAGAGTACCTTTCATAGGCTTGGCAAAAAGGGCTTTGACCCACAATAGTTTGAACCAATCAATCACATTATCCACAGTCATTAAAATTTGTTTTTAGTGAGATATCAAAGATTATTGTTGTTTAGTCTTCATGTCCAACTCTTCATGTGACCCTTCTTGGAGTTTTCTTGGCAAAAATACTAGGTAGTTTGCCATTCCCTTCTCTAGTTCATTTTATAGATGGGAAAACTGAGGCAAACAGGGTTGAATAACTTGCCTAACACAGCTAGTGTCTGAGGTCAAATTTGAACTTGGGTCTTCCTGACTCCAGACCAGGAGCTCTGTCCACTACACCACCTAGCTGCCCTCAAAGCATGTGATTCAGAAGATATTCCATAATCTTTTCAAAGAAGTTGTGAATGATTATGCCCAGGCCTGTCTTTACTGAGACATCAAAGATTATTGATTACAGGCTCATGAAATTGATCTGGGTGGTGATCTGTAAGATCTAGGTGTCTCTGTTTTTGTCTACAACTATAAGGTTGTAGACTTGTGTGCATCCCTTCAGAATAAGTGAGGATCATGACAATATTAGGGGGCTTTCTCTAGGAATCCAAGTTTATTCTCTTCTGAGGGAAATTCAAGTCATAAGGTGATGCTGTGTGTCTGAGGAAAAGGACTATAGAGAGTTCTGGGGGAAAGGTGGAGTTTACCATGGAGGAATAATAATTAGATAACTTTCTATGGGATACTAATAGTCTTCTATTTGTTTTCTGCATTTTTAATGGAGCAAAATAAAGGTTGGTCTTTACCATGTATACATTGTGACCCTCAGCGATTGTATGGGAGGTTGGTATCCTTTCATCTATGTCAGTGGAGACCTTGATAGGAGCTATATTGGGGCTATATTTTGAGATATGTCATGGAGAAACCTGAGTGGGAGAAAATAAGCCAAAGAGATACTATTTGGAGGCTATCTTCAAGTCTGATCTTTGTAGATCCAACCCTTGGGGTGCTAGGCCATAAGTTGGTTACTTTTGGAATACGTATGTACCTCTAATATATATATTATGCAGACTTTTTTCCAGCTTAAAAGATGAGGAGAAAACTGGATGCTTTGATATGCCCCAATATATTTAATCTATAACCTAGGATATTCAGACTTTTCCAATAGAAAACATAAAATTTATAGTGTCAAGGGTCAGCCATCATCCAGATGTTTCCAACAGATGTGTCCAACACATACGTCTAGCCTCTGGTGTTGGAAGCTGGATAAGACAAACAATGGGGTTCTGCGTCTCACTTGGCATTAGTGGGGTAGCCTCTCTCCTCTGCAGTAGAAGTTGCCTTCCTTCACTGAAAAGGTCCTGATGGCCTTAGGTTAGGGCTCCAAGTAGGCAGCTTCTCAATCTGCCTGCCTTTTATTACCTTTTGACCTTGGTCAAGTTCAAAAACTTCTCTGGTTCTCATTTTCCTTAACTTATCATAATGGCTTTTGTTTATATGGTTCTTTGCATACATTATCTTATTTGAGCCTCATGATGAGGTAGGTATCATATATCCATATGGTCATACAGTTAGTGCCAGAGGCAGGATTTGAACTCAGGTTTTTTCCATTCAGGTCATGAATTCTTTCTACACTGCCTTAGTATGACTTGAGAGATAGATCCACTGACCAAAATGACCTCTCATATCACTTGAAATTCTAAGAATTGCAGATTCATTCGGCTAACAAGCAAATATTCATTGAATGGTTAGGGGAAGAGGTTAAAAAAATCTTCCCCACCTCAAGGGGCATCTTTCTATGCTTTCCCAGTCTCAGGCTGCCAGCTACTTTTCTCTCATACACACTCCTCCCCAACACACACAGAGGGAATCCCATATGGTAACATGGATGGGCTTGTGGTATCAGCAAGTGATTTGGAGATCTATTGCATAAATCTTCAGGTGACAAATAGGTGCAGGGAAAATAGTAAGACTAGGGGGTCTAGGTGGTGCAGTGAATAGAGCACTGGCCCTGGAGTCAGTAGGACCTGGTTCAAATCCAGCCTCAGACACTTAACACACACAAAAAAACCCTAGCTGTGTGACCTTGGTCAAGTCACTTAACCCCAGTTGCCCTCCAAAAAGCAAAAAAAAAAAAAAAAAGAAAGAAAATAATAAGAATAGCCAACATTTTTATAGTGCCTACTACTGTCAAGTGCTGTTCTAATTGTTACAAACATTATCTTCTTTGATCCTTACAACAATCCTGCAGATTGTTGGTGCAATAATTATCCCCATTTTACAGCTGAGGAAACCAAGACAAACAGAAGTTAAGTGACTTGCCCAGAGTCACACTGCTAGTAAGGAGTTGAGGTCAGATTTGAACTCAGGTTTTCCTAACTCCAGGTCCAGATAATTTAATCAATCATCAATTGATTTCTTACAAGGCGCACGCGCGCGCGCGCGCACACACACACACACACACACACACACACACACACACACACACCCCACACCCTTTTCTTAAAGGAATAAAATATGGAAAATGGCATATAATAATTTCAGTTTGGGAGGAGAAAATGGATAGCAGTAACAACACTTTCACATTGGACCAGGGGGCAGGAGATGGTAAGAAAGGAATTATATGGGAATCTCCAGGCAAGGATAACAAGACCAGGTTGATACAGAGCAGGTGTCTAAGTCTGGAGAGGGTGAGGTAATGGGAGTATTCAGCAGAACCAGAATTAGTCAAGATTTGAAAACTTTTGAACTCAGGCAAGATTTGAAAATTACACACTTTCTACATGTTACTATACTTCGATGGATGTGTTTTACCTTTGCTATGTGACTTGATATATCACAAAATAATGCCTATACATCATAAAGCAGAATTTTCTGATGTGAAATAGAAGATGCTGGCAGACATAGCATTCCAAAAATGATGAGGAAGACTTCGAGTTAATAAAATGTCAGGGGCTGTCTGCTGAGGCAAAAGTATGATGTGTGTCTGTGTGTCTGTGTGTGTTGTGTGTGTGTGTGAAGGGAGGAAGGGTATCCCAAAAAAACAAACTTTACATACTTCAGAATTTTGTGTAGAGTCAGTGCTACACAAAAGTTTAGGAAATACCACCATCCTCAAAGTTTGGATGGCTATGTGGGGTCACAATAAGGCTACCCAGATTTTCAGGAAGTTACCTCACCACTCCTCAGAAACCAGCAAAATAAAAGAGAGTCTCAGCCATAGTGTTGGCTATTCCCTCTGGTGGTGTTTGTGGTTCTCATCTGACACTGCTTATTTTGGGGAAAAATAATTTTGTTTTGCTAGGAGGAAGAAATTGAGGTGTAGCTTCTCAGCAGACTAGAGGAGTCTGATGGGTATATTCCTTCAGCCTGAAATGTCAGCTACTTGTCTGTAACCCCAAGAAGTATTAGACAATCAAACTAAGGAGCAATAACCCTGAACATTCATGGGGTCCTCCATTGTAAGAATACCAGTTTGTTATGCAAGATAATGCTACCTCCACCCCCCCCAAAAGCAATCCACAAAAAAAATATAAAAGCACCCCATGGGGCAGTTAGGTGGTATAGTGAATAGAGCACTGGCCCTGGAGTCAGGAGGACCTCAGTTCAAATCCAGCCTCAGACACTTAACACTTACTAGCCGTGTGACCTTGGGTAAGTTACTTAATGCCAATTGCCCTGCCCTTCCCCTTCCAAAAAGCACAAACAAAAAAAACCCCAGCTATCCCACAACGAGCTTTAAGTAGTTAATTTATAGAAAATTGAAATCTCTAGATGATAATACTTAATATTTGTGTAATGCTTTAAGGTTTCCAAAGCATGTTATATCTATCTATCTATCTATCTATCTATCTATCTATCTATCTATCTATCTATCTATTATTTCATTTGAGCCTTCAAGTCAAAATCCTGAGAGAGGTGCAATTATTAGCCCCATTTTACAGATAAGCAAACTGAAACCCATAGAGGTTAAATGATTTGGCCAGGGTCATACAGCTAAGTGTTTGAGGCAGGATTTGAATCTAGGTCTCCTTGGATTCCTGTGCTCTTTTATCACACGATATAGTTCATCCACTCAGTACGATCAATAGTTTTTTTTAAATGCATTTTTATTTCATTATATATTTCCCAATTGCATATACATTTATAAATAATAATTTTTAAGAATTTTGAGTTCCAAATTCTCTTCCTTTCTCTTGCCCCTCCCCCCTCCTTGAGAAATCAAGTAGTTTGATTTTGATTACATATTTAAAGTAGATAAAACATAGTTCCATATTAGCCATATTGTAAAAGAAAACACAAACAAAACAAAACAATAAAAATAAAAAAGTTTTAAGAAAGGAATGCTTTAATCTTTATTCCAGTTCTTTCTCTGGAAATGGATGATATTTTTCAGCATGGGTCTTTTGGAATTTTCTTGATCAGAGTAGCTAAATCTCTTGCAGTTGATAATTGTGACAGTATTGTTGTTACTGTGTACAATATTCTCTTGGCTCTGCTCACTTAATTTTGCATCAGTTTACATAAGTCTTCCCAGGTTTTTCTGAAGCCATCTTGCACACCATTTCTCATAGCACAATAGTATTCCATCACAATCATATATGTACTCAATAGTTTTGAAATTCGTCCTCATCTAGCTTCAGAAGTAGAAACATCGTATGGCTAAAGTTTTATTAATTTTTCTTTTTCTTTTTATGTTGGTGAGCATTGAAATCATAGAACCATAGCATAATCCTAGCATGTTAGATCTGGAAGAAACCTTAAAGATCATCTGCTCTGACACACTCATTTTATAGATCAAGAAACAGAGAACTAGGGTATTTAAATGAACACGATATGAAGAACCAGATGAAACAGGAACATGAATAATCTACAAAATGAATGATCAACTTCCATATTACCTAGAATTGACTATATAAATATATAACCACATTTTCTATGCAGACTTGGGTTTGTTTATTGCTTTGATTTTTGCTGATGAGAGAGCAGGTCAAGATTTTTAATTGCTCTTTTTCGGTAAAATAGAAATCTACAAAAAAAGGGTAATTTACTATTTTGGGATCATTGCTCAGAAATGCATTTATCTTAGAAATGGTTACCATGGGAATGAGCACATACCATATGAATTTACAGCTTGTGAGTTATGTAGCATGTTAATAAGAACTAACCATATATGTGTCTATACATACACATTTGCATACACATACATATATAGGTTATGTTATTCCTTGCTTTTTGTAAAATAATAATAATAATAATGATATTTCCATGTAGTGCTGACCCCTGGTGGTGTACTCTATTGTAAAATTACTAGATGATTCAGGTTTTCATAACGCATTAACTTAAATTATTTTAAAATGTCAACATTTTTTCTGGATCAAGTTGAGGGTATATTGACACAAATCATCAAATGAAAAGTGCTAGTAAATATTACTTTTTTCTCCAAAAGTCCTTTGATTTTATTGGTTGATGAGAGAACACCTTTTACCAATGCAGATAAAATATTCAACTATTCTTCAATTTATAATCTTAGAGATTTGCCTGGGGGCACTGAGTAATCAAGAGACTTGCCCAAGGTCACACAACAAATATGAATCAGAGGCAGGTCTTGGTCCTAAGTCATCTTGAGTACGAGGCTGTTGCTCTGTCTGTTATACCACACTGTGTCTCAGGAAGTAGTATAAATTTTATATGGAAGAAATGCAAAAACAAGAAAACAGAAAATCCAAGAATAAAAACAATGACAAATTAAATATTTATTCATATTACTGTCAATGTTGGACAAATTTACTTGCTTGCTAAAAAAAAAAAATTGCATGAAAAACACCACTTTAAAACTCAGAAGTTTCCAAAACATTGTCACTTTCAGGAAACCACACAGACCAGTAAGTTTGCTGGAAGTTTCCACTTTCCTTTTGATAAACACTAAATTTAAGAATTTCCAACACAATACAGCCAGAAATGCTTCCCCCCCCCCCCTTCATCTTGATAGTTTGTAACAACATTT
Source organism: Gymnobelideus leadbeateri (assembly GCA_011680675.1). Taxonomy (NCBI): domain Eukaryota; kingdom Metazoa; phylum Chordata; class Mammalia; order Diprotodontia; family Petauridae; genus Gymnobelideus; species Gymnobelideus leadbeateri. The sequence goes on along the minus strand of WOXC01009548.1, from coordinate 388,021 downwards.
CTTTGAACCTAAAAGAATTACACATCTGGTTCAATGTGATGTTTCAAATTCAGTACTATAGTGAAAATGACCTTGATTATTAGCCCCTGAATTGCAACAATGCAATAGGTTGCAGATAACTTAGTAGTATTTAGTAGCACATATGCTACTTTTCAACATCTACTTTTGTTTATGCTCTATGTTAAAACAAGACAAAACAAGTTTTTCCATAGTGTTTCTGCATTTAAACATATAGGCAATTATGAACCTGAATTTGTGTAGATGTATGGGTATGTGTTTATTTACCGTATAAATATGCATTTTTTGGAGTCAGAAGAGTTATAATTTTATTTTATTTTAAAATAATTTTATTTTTTACAATTGCATGTAAAAACAAATTTTAAATATTCATTAATTTTTTTTTGAGTTCCAAATTCTCTCCTTTCCTTCCCCCTCCCTGAGACAGTAAGCAATTTTATCTGTTTTACTTGTGCAATCATGAAAAGCATAGTTCCCTATTACTTATGTGAAAGAAAACACAGACCAAAAAAAAACCCATGAAAAAAATAAAGAAAGTGAAAAATAGTATGCTTTGATCTGCCTTCAGACACCATCAGTTCTTTCCCTGGAGGTGAAAGATATTTTTCACTGTAAATCCTTTGAATTGTTTTGGATCATTGTATTTCTGAGAGTAGTAAATATAAATTTTAGGGAGCAATTTACACATTGTTTCTAACATACTATTCTAATGATATTACATGGCTATAAATAAGAAACGTTACAGTCTCCGAAGAATCAAAATTATTGGTAACCGCAAAAGCAATAGAGAGATGACAGTGGGAAAAAATAGGTTGTAGCATATTTCTAATGGCAACTTCACTACTAGAAGTGACATAAAAGATATCAGTGATTTGGGAGATGCTTTCTGGGAAATAGAGGTGGGCCATTCACACTGAGAGCAAAAGATAACAAATGTACAGCCTGAGTGCTTCACTGGTTTCCATTTAATGTTAAAAGATCTGGAAGAATATTTATAGAATGGGTGGACTCACTGTAGAGGATTTATAGCAGGGTGTGTGTAAAAGCATCACAGGATGAGAAACATGGATATGCTGTTGGCAGTAGTATCCACAATCCTGATAAGACTGTCCATCCACTGAAGTATTGAAGTGAGGCAATATAAATATAAATCAGCTAAATAAACCAATGTGCACGTTTGTTGATTTTTACCAGTACAGCTAATTTTTTTTAACATTCTAGATCAATAAACAGACATCAAGACATAGCTGGAAAAAACAAAGCTTTCTACATGAGCCTGCTATTAGTAAAGGAAATCATTGTATCTTTTAAAAGTATATGTTATTTCTAAACTGATACCATGGTATGTTAGAATTAAACTTCAGTTCAATTTAATAAGCATTTATTAGCTACCTTCCAAATACAAGACACAATGCATGGCACTCAGTCTATAAAAACAAAATAGTCCTTCCTTTGAGGAGCTTACTTCCTACCACAAATAGTTGTATCCATCAGTTAGTCCAATTTCCTTATTTTACAGGTGAAGAAACTGAGACCTAGAGAGAATAAGCAATTTATTCCAGGTCACTGATCATTAGTCACTACCACAGTCAGAACAGGATCTCAGGTTTCCTCACATCCACAACTATGTGTATAGAACTATTCACAGAATGTCACATTGCCTTCTAGTGACATATTCTCACCACTACATTAAACTGTACAGAGACTTATTACAAATTGATCAGTTCTATTCACTTGCTTCCCTCCATTACACACTTCTTCAGTGTAATAAACCTTCATAAATTTCATGCCTTTTTTTCATTCTCAGCATAATAGGATTCTGATAATCTGGGAGAGGCCATTCAGGGGCCACATAAGCAGTATTCTATCATATTTCAATCCTTTCAAAGACCTGTGATTTCATAAATGTGAGTTCTGTACTCCTTTCATCAATGCAGGTCTTGTAATCCTTCTGTGTCTTAGCAGTCAATTTGGTGTTGAATGTTTTTGGAATTAACTAGATAGGTCCTTCTATGACAGACATACAATCCATCATCAGATTCTAATTAAATATCTTTCTGATTTGATAGGACCGACTAGAGTTTTTGTTCCACTGTCATAGCCTTTTAGAATTCAGGGTTACCTCCTGCTCCAATGAGGCATTAGAGTAGGCTTTAGTGGAGGTATCTCTCCACTCCATTATATTCTTCCCAAGATAATCATTCATAAATTCAGAAAATATGGATATATCCTGTTTTAGCATATCCCAAAATGTACTAGAGTTTATAACATGTCAACTTAAGATTTCTAGAAATATTTTGATCTTTGGTCCTTTTTCTTTTGGGGTCTTTTTTTTCTGGATACACTGCTCTTTTCTTTCCAAACTCATTGCCTTGATGAATTCAACCATTCTTGTGTGTGGGTGTGTGTGTGTGTGTGTGTGTGTGTGTGTGTGTGATTTCCAAAGGTGACCTCTCACCTCACCTATATAGTATAGCTTCAGTACAGTATTTTTAACTGATTATAGAACATTTACACTTGGACATCCTATATTAAAAATATAGGATATTTAAAATATATAATTTAATATAATGTATTAAATATATTTTAATATAAAACATTAACAATATTTTATTATTTAAATTAACTATTATAATATATTGTTATAGTAAAATAAAAATATTAAAAATATTTTAATGTAAAATATTTTTAAAATGTACAAAACTGAACTAATCTCTTATCTCTAAACCAGATAGCCAGATACATTCTTGTCAGTGTTTCCACCATTCACTCAATTTCTGGGGCTAGAAAACTATAAACTATACTTGATTCTTTTCTTTCTTTCTGTATATCCTGTCTTTCACTAGGTCCTGTCATTTCTTAATTTCAAGTGTCCTTTATCTAACCCTTTTTTGCTTTTCCCATTATTTCAGTCCCAGTGCTGGCATTCATTTATCTCATCTGATAATTATGGCAACAGCCTCCTAACTGACTTTTCTAGTATTTTCTTTTGTGGAGTATTTTCAGCTTGGTTATAGAAGGTGAAAAGAATTACTTCTTTCTTTGGAGATTGGAATAAAGGAGGAGAAAATGATGGATAACTTCATTGGGAAGAGAAAAGGGAGCTTTTATCAGTTCAGTTCAGAAAAATAATGATAACAACAATCTAACACATATACCACTTTAAGGTTTTTGAAGTAGTTTTTGTATTGTTTTAAATTAGAAACAGTGAAACGTGGACCGAGTTTGTATGTGATTTAGTAATGATTAATATTTATATAAGCTTTTCAAATTTGCAAAATGCTTGTTTCACTTGATCCTCACAAAAACCTTGTGAGGTGGGTGCCACAGACATTATCATCTCTGTTTTATAAACGAGACTCAGAGATATTGCACCTTGCCTATGATGACACAGTTAGTGAAAGAGGAGGGATTTAAACTGGTCTTCCTGACTTCAAGGCCAGCACGCCATCCATTTTTATATTCCTGCCTGGAATCAGGTATAAACAGGAACCCTCCTTATATCCTTCATGGCCACTGATAAACAATCTAGCATAAATGGAAAATCACTGAAGCTTTAAAAGAAAAAAATATGTCGGTGGGTCTGTTACAATATATTTTTTTGGACTAGGTCTAATATTTTACATTATTCTTGCGAATATTAGCAAGCTTGAATAAAGCGTGCAGAGAACCAGTGAATTAAATAAATATCCTTTTGAGGCAGCAAGGAGAGATGAGAAATGAAGATTCTGAGCTCTCTTACAGGAAGCAGAAACAGCATCCAATCAGCCACTGCTTTTGAATGACCAATCAAAAGCTGTGTTGCATTCTAGGCCTTGAAAAATGAGGCTTGGTGGTACTGTCAGCTGGCCCAGTTGAATCTGAAGGGGAGGGAGAAACTGAAGGGGAGGGAGAAACTAGTGTTGTGCTTGTTACCTGTGTGATAAAGGAAGAAGAGATCAGCCTCACTTTGTACATCTTAGATTTGCTTTTATTTGTTACCAGCGACTGTTCATGTAATGCACTCCCTTAACCAGGAAATTAGAGCATTCTCCCGGACTAATCTCAGGAAGCAATGCACCAGGGTGACAACGTTAACTGGGAAAAAAATTATAGAAACGTGGAAAGATGCCAGAATTCACGTTGTGGAAGAAGTTGAGCCTGGCAGTGGGGGTGGCTGTGGTTATGTGCAGGACCTAAGCCTGGACCTGCAAGTTGGTGTTATTAAGCCATGGTTGCTGCTGGGTGAGTATATGTATTGGCTCCTGAGTCAGGGTCATCATTTTGCTTATTCATTTAAAAAGAAATCCTTAATTCACTTGGAATCAGCTACACAATTGGAAAGTTGAAATGTTTGCATTTGGACTTTGGAATTATTGTAGATGAACAGACTCTTCTGGCAAAAGTCAGTCTTCATACTCTGTGTACACATTCGTCAGAAGCACATGCTCTAATATATACACTATTGAGTAGCTGTAATATAAATAAGTTGTCGTCCTGTTTTCCCAATTTCTTAGGATGGATATAAATTGATAATAAATAGGGAAAATGTGCCAGCTGATTTATTTGTAAGCAGAGGACTAGATAAAGCCCCTTGCTCAAGTTAATTGGGGTGATTCCTCAAATTGAACAGGGAGCACTACAAGTTTTTGGTTTTTTTTTTAATTTATTAGACAAAATAATGCAGTTTTAGGAGAAGAAATGCAGGTTTAGGAGAAGTTGTTACAGGATAACAACAATAAGAGGAACAGTGGAAAAAGCAATGGATTTGGAGTCAGAAGATCTGGGTTTGAATGCTGTCTTTGCTTCTTACTATCTGTGTAACCTTGGGCAAATCACTTAACCTGTCTGGGCCTCAGTTTACTGTAAAATAAGGTTACTTCCAAGGTCACTTCCAGCTCTAAATCTATTATCCCTATAAGGTCATGGTATAGTATTTCACATCTTGCATAGGAATAACAGTGTTATGTTGCTTTCACCCTATTTGAACCATAAATGATCAAAAGAATTGACTGACCTAATGCCTGATCAGTGCCTGATCTTTTATGTATTAGTGACTGAGAGAGAGGTAGATTCTTTATATATAACATTACATTCAATGATAATATTTATGAAAGGTGGAAAATGTGTATGTAAATAGAGGGGGAAAAGTTTTAAGAGAAATTCACCATGATACGCTTATGTGACTCAACTTTTTACTCATGTGATGCTAAGGGCATACAGTTGTGACTATATCCAATCACAGTAGCTATTTCTCTAGGGTTCAAGAAATGTGCACTGTCATGTAGAATTGCACCTGTTTCTCTTTACTGTCTTCTGTTCTTGTTCATTCCTTGTCTTTCCTATCACTTAACTATTACATAAAAGGCAAGTAGGGAAAGAGTCATACCATTAGGATTTTTAAAAAAAATAATTGCCTATGTGATTAAATTGACCCATAGCTACTTCTATAAGTTATTAACAGCATACTTTTTTTGTTTTATAGTTTCAATAATGCATTTATTTCTTACAGTAGTCAATACCACTGAAAACAATCTCGATTTTTCCTTTAAAAAAAAAGAAATAAGAGAAATTGAAAATCTGGGTTTATTGAATGATATGACCACAGTTATAGAGAATCTGTACAGAAAAGCATACTAGGATAGGGATTTGAAAGCCCTGCTTTGCTCCATAACTAGCTTGTTTGTAACTTTTGTCTTTTCCTTCTCTGGGTGCAATACCTTTGTGTGTAAAATGGAATTGATAATACCTTCCCTATCATCTGTTTCACAGGGCTATTATGAGAGCAAAAGGGAGAAGAATTTAGAAGTATTTTGAAAGGTATAAAGTTCTATGCACTATAAAGTGGTATTTTCAGTTGGGTATTACTGTCACTTGAGCACTTTGCCCAACAAAGCCCTTTATTAATATTTGAAAACATAATTCAAATTCATAAATCAACAATGGTTGATATTTGTAGCCCCATGAGAAAAAAATACTTTGTGAAGAAGACTTGGCTAAAAACCTTTCAAGCTTCTTATTTCCCATAAAACTAGTTTGGGGAGTTCACCAGACTCCCTTACCATGACTAGAAAAGAATATAACTTTTTTAGTTCACTCTTCCTAAGGATGTCTATTCACCAAGCTGTTTAATTACCTGTTTGGTGAAAATAACACAAGAAGCTTTCTAAAAAACTACAAGAAGAAAACAAATTAATCTTTCCATTACATTTGACTGTCTAGACTTGTTCTAGATGGACATATGAAAGCAGTTATGCTCAGATGAGGATATTCTAGAACCTTGAGACAAGACCTTTTGTTCCCTTTCATCTCATCCAAGTTGTCTTCTTCAGCCTCTGCCTTCATTTGTCTTTGATGTCCCACCTCTAATGCTTACTACTTGAACAAATCATTTAACCTCATTGAGCTTCAATTTCCTTATCTATAAAATGATAGTGTTGTACTAGTTGGCCTCTGAGATCCTCCCAGCTCCAAATCTATGATTCTGTGTTCCTATGATCTATGAACTACTTTCTGCCATTCCTTTTAAATGGCATACATGACCTATTTTAGCTTGTTCCTTTTATCCCAGAAGCCTTGTCTCATGAATAATGCACAACCTACTTCCTGACCATGTCTTTCCCTATTTTAGTGGCATGGGATTATTTCTTTTTTTTTTCACTTTTGATACTCATTTTATTAAGTGAATAAATGTAGTGTACATTTAGCTTAAGGGAAAGGATTGGCAAGAAAAAATAGGATAGCTACAGAGACTTGTGACTTGTCATTGATTAGTTTTATTCTTATAGAGACTGCAAGCAATTATATTTTAGTCTTTTGCAATGTATGTTCCTATATATAATGAAGCAAAAATCGTGCACATATAGCAACTTAATTCATGCATTGTCCCATAAACTTTCATTAAGATTTTTGATTGATATTGCATCTGTGATGTGTTTTCTTTCCAGAAGGATCCCTAAGCCTTCCCATCCTGTGCAGCTGATGTCTATGTCTTCCCACAAATCTGCACAAAATTCACAGTGAAATGGAGGCCTTCCTTAAGGTTTTCTGTGTGTTAGTACATTACTTGATCTCTCCATAAAGGGAGAGTCTTTCTGTAAGGAGAATGTAACTTTATAGTTTAAAAAGAAATTCCCCCAATTGCTTTTTGTTTGATAATCTATATGTATTTACAGAAAAGTCAGCTCTACCTTGGCCTTTGCAGGTATATGCAATAGGCAGTTGAGCTCCTCCACATTACTGCTAATTAGCAGTTATTAATGAGTTACCGAGAAATATTAGAGGGCCAACTAGGACTGGAGCAATCAAGGACCACTACAGAGCTCTTAAAAAGCTCACTGGAGAGAGTTCGATTTTTTTTTTGTTGTCCCTTATAGTTGCAGCATCATAAGAATTAACTGGTACACAGCCAGAGAATAGGTACAAACTAGAATTACTGTTGTTTTTTAACCTGAAAAATCCAGGTTAACATATATTAGGCTGTTGTATACACTAGGACCATTAAGCAGTTAATGATCTTTTTTTTTTAATTAAACAAATGCTTTATTAACTTCTGGTTTACATCATTCATTTCCACCAGATTATGAGTCACATTTTTCCCCCATTTTTTCCCTACCCACCACCCCTGAATAGCAGTCCCACTAGATATCCCCTCATCCAATCTGCTCTCTCCCATATCTTCTCCCATACCCCCTTTGACTTTACCATTAGGGCAAGGTGAATCTCTGAGCCCCACTGCCTGGACATCTTATGAAACATTTAATTTTAAAACTTCGATTTTCAGATCCATTCCCTTTCTCCCTTGTCACCCACTCCCTCTGAGAAGATAAGCAATTCAGTATGTGTTGTACATGTATATCTATGCAAAACATTACCATAGTAGATATATTGTAAAAGACTGCTTATATTTCCCTCCCACCTGTCTCACCTCCCACCTGGTCCATTCCCTATTTTGATCCTGTCCCTCTTTGATAGTGGGTACTTCTAACCTCCCCTCTCCCCAGAATGCCCTCCCCTTCATCATCCCCCCTCTCATCTCCCTTTCCCCTACTCAGGAGAGTGAGTGAGGGTAAGATATTCCATTTAGTATGTATGTGATTCTCTCCTTGAGCCAACTTCAATGAGAATATGCTTTTGCCTTTTTGCCTTCCTGTTCTTCCCCTCCCCTGCAACTACTTCCCCTTGCCTCTTCTACATGAGATAGTTTGCCCTACCCTGTCTCTCTCCATCTCCTCTTGCCACTTTCCTCTCTCACCTCTTGACTTCACCCCTTAAGAATCATCCCTTCCTTGGGGTGGCTAGGTGGCGCAGCGAGCAGAGAGCCAGCCCTGGAGCCAGAAGGACCCGAGCTCAGATCCGGCCCCAGACACCCAACACACAAACAAAAACCCAGCCTCATGAACCTGGGCAAGTCACCCAACCCCAGTTGCCCTCCAAAAATAAAATAATCATCCCTTCCCATCAAATTCAACCTGGAACCTCTATCCATGTATATCTGTGAACATATGCCATGTACCCTTCTTCAATTATTTTCATAATGAGAAAGGTTTCATCAAACACAGTTATTGTTTTTTCATGTAGGACTGTAAATAGTCCAACTTTGATAAGTTCCTTTTGATTTCTTTTCCTTGATTACCTTCTCAAGCATCTCTTGCTTCTTGTGTCTGAATGTCAAATTTTCTATTCAACTCTGGTTTTTCATCAAGAATGCTTGAAAGTCCTCTATTCCACTGAATGACCATATTTTCCCCTGAAACAAGATACTCAGTTTTGCTGGGTAGGTGACCCTTGGGTTCATTCCCAGCTCTTTTGCCCTCTGGAATATCATATTCCATGCCCTTCGATCCCTCAGTGTAGAAGCTGCCAGGTCCTGGGCTATTCTGATTGTGTTTCCACAATATTGAAATTGTTTCTTCCTGGCTTCTTGTAGTATTTTCTCCTTGATCTGTGGATTCTGGAACCTGGCTATAATATTCCTGGGAGTTTTCTTTTGGGGATCTTTTTCAGGAGGTGATCTGTGGATTCTTTCAACCTCTATTTTGCCCTCTGGGTCTAAAACATCAGGGCAATTTTCCTTCAGAATTTCTGTAAGGATGATTTCTAGGTTCTTTCTTTGATCATGGCTTTCAGGTAGTCCAATAATTTTTAAATTGTCTCTCCTGGATCTATTTTCCAGGTCAGTGGTTTTTCCCATGAGATATTTCACATTGCCTTCTATTCTTTCATTTGTTTGGATCTGTTTAACAGCATCTTGATTTCTCATAAAGTCACTAGCTTCCATTTGCTCCAGTCTAACTCTGAAGGAATGAATCTCCTCAGTGAGCTTTTGAGATTCTTTTTCCATCTGGCAAATTCGACTTTTTAAGGCATTCTTCTCCTCATTGACTTTCTGAGCCTTTTTTGCCATTTGAGTTAGTCTATTTTTTAAGGTGTTATTTTCCTCAGTCAGGCTGTTGACGGTCATTTCATACTTTTCTTGCATCTTTTTCATTTCTCTTCCCAAATTTCCCCCCACTTCTCTTATTTGCTTCTTAAGGTCCTCTATGGCCTGTAGCCAGCTTGTATTTTCATTTGGGGCTTTTGGTGCAGGAGTTCTGACCTCACAGTCCTCCTCCATGCTTTGAGCCTCTTTGCCCCTAAAATAGGAGTCCAATGTTGAACTTTTCTGTTCATTTTGTTTCATTTGCCTAGGCATATTGCCACTTAATTACTTGATTTTGGGGCTTGTTGCCACAGTAGGACTCTGCCACCAGACAGGGGAGCTTCCGCCCAAACGTGGGGTCTTCACAACTTCCGCCAGTTGGGTGGCCTCTGTAAAGCCTCCACCCACTCTGGCAAGTTGGATACCCACCCCAAACTTCCCCCCCAGACCACAATCCAGATCCAGGCAGTTTAAAGCAAAAGCGATTAACTCCCAGACTGATTGCTGGATCTTCCTACAGTTCGCAGACCAGGAGCTAGAGCCACTACTGATGCTGCAAAATGGCTTCTGTGCAGCTGTTTCTTCAGCAGCTTTTTGCCCCCAGGGGAGGAAGCCATGTGTTCCCCAAATACTGGTCCCAAAGTCCATAGGGCACTAACCTCTCACTTTGTCCTAGGCATATCTGTGCTGATAATTCTGGAATCGCCACAATTGCTGGTGTTCTGGGGTTCCAGAAGCCGGCTGAAGGTCCGGCCGCCCTGGGGCTAAAATCGCGGACCTGAGCTCGGCTCTTCGGGCTGCGCTGTCGGTTCCGGGTGAGCTGTGCTGCCTGCTCTCAGAGCGCTGTGCTGGCCGCTCCCTGCAGGGCTGCTGGGCTGTCCTTAGCAGGAGGTTAGCTTCTCTGTGCCGTTCTGTGGGTGCTGTGGCTCCAGAAGTTGTTTGGAGCTCCCTTTCACATTGTTTGAAATTTGTGTGGGGCAGAGCACATTGGAAATGCTGTTTCTACTCCGCCATCTTGGCTCCGCCCCCCCAGTTAATCGGCATGGGATTATTTCTAATTATATTTCTCCAACTTCAACCTTCACCTGCCCTCTGTTCCAGAATTACATACTGGTTAACAACTTTAACTTCTGGTTTGCTTTGTTTCAATGAGGAGTAAGGGAGTTGGAAAGCCATCAAAAGGTAATTTATACTTTTTTTTTCAAGTTATCTATATAAACATGATTAAATATCTACTTGATGCCTAAAACATGCTGCTGTATTTTAAAGAAATTATATATAGTCCCCTGAACAAATAAATTAATAGTATAATCATAGAATCATAGATTTAAAACTAGAAGTGAACTTGGAACCCATTTAAACCAACCCTTTCATTTAACAGATGAGAATACTGAGGGTAAGTGATTTGCTCAATAAGTTAGTGATTCAATAAATACTTATTATGTGTCTAACATATGTGAAGCAAAAGGCAAAGTGGTGTGAATGGAGACAATCTAGATTCAAATCTTACCTTTGACCATATTGGCTATATGACCTGGAGCAAGTTGTTTAACCTCTCAGTGGCCCAGACAACTCTGAGGCTATGTTAGAGGAGAGAGCTGATCTGTGTTGATAGTGGTAGTTTCCTTATTAGGAACTTCCTACACTAATAAAATCACAAGTTTGGCCAAAAAGATGTGCCACATACTAGAAATGAAAACACAAAAATGAAATATTTCTTTCCTGAAAGAGCTTAAATATTATTAGGGGGAGATAGCATGAATCTAGATAAACCAAAGCAATATATACAAAGTAATTTCTGACTGGGGTAGGGAGAGGATGCTAGGTACTGGGAGAATTAGAATAGACCTTAGGTAGTCTTTCCTCAAAGGTCTATCCTTGAAATTCTGTCTATACTCAAGATGATTCTTGAAGATTCAGGAAATAGGCCACTTGGCCTAGAATGTAGAATTAGAAATGAGATGAATGTACAGTTAGCCTGGAAAGGGAGACTGGAAGCAGATTGTGAATGAAAAATGGAGTACTGTAGTTTGCATTTTATACTAGAGTCAATTGGGAATAACTGGAAATTTTTAGCTGAGTAAATTAGATTTATGCCTTGGAAATACAATTGGCACGTGGAAAAGGGATCAAAGGAAAGGACACCAATTAGGAAGCTATTGTAATAGTCCAGATGAGAGGGATGAACTAGGGTGGTGACCATGTGAGTAGAGAGAAGGGGATAGATTTGAAATATGGTAGAGATAGAATTCATACTTGGCAACTGAGTGGGTTTGGGGAATCACGCAGAGTGAATAATAAAAGATGACTCTGAAGCCTCAGACCTAGAGGTGGTATCTTCAACAGAAAGGGGAAAATTATGAAGAGGAAAGGGTTTTGGGGAAAAGATAATGAGTTTTCTTTTAGATCTACTGTATTTAAGATATCTATGGGGCATGCTGTTGGAGATATATCCTGTATATTGGTGATGTGAGACTAAAGCTCAGAAGAAAGATTGGGGCTGGATATTTAAATCTGGGAATCATCTACATAAAGATGATAGTTAAACCAGTGAGAGCTGATGAGATCACCCTAGAGAGAGAAGAGAAAAGGGCCAGGAGAGAACCCAGGGGTATAGCCACACAGAAGGGGAAGAACTGAGAGGAGGAAAAAGAACCAGGAGAGAACAATGCTACAGAGAGGAAAGAATATCTAGGAACGATAGGGTGATCAGCAGAGTCAAATGCTACAGAGGTCAAGAAGCTCCCATGAAATAAGGAAATGTTAGTAGTTTGTTACTTTTCTTCATTTCTGTTTTATAAAACACATTTGGAGACCACTAGTAATTTATGTCTACATTTTAGCCACTTTAAAAGTGCGTACTTTTTTTTCCCCAAAAGCACATCTCTATTGGACAGCAGAAGTTCCTTTTTCATTTTTTTTATGTCCTTATTTGGGCTTGCTATCATCATTTGTGATAACCACCCTGAAGATAGTTCTAACTGGTTATACTTCTGTTTGAGAACTACTTTTCAGTTCACTTTTCCCAGATGATAGTTCTTGGATTCCTATATAGCATCCACTCTGGGCTCACTCCCCCCAACTTATACTCTTACTGGCAGGAACAATTGCTTCATCAGCTTCTAGAGGTAATTCTGTAGATGAATACTACTAATACTGTAGCTCCAGAGTTGCCATTGAATGTTCTTCCCATTAGCAATCAAACAGTAGACTGAATTCATTTTTAGGAAAGAGTTAAATGGCATAGCAAAAGTGTTTCCCCCCTAGTAATTCCACTCTTCCCCCTAAACCTGTGCTGTCCTCTCCTGCAAATACGCACAGAATATATGGGAGGTGAGTGAGTACAGGCTTAAAGTACAGTGGCCGTGAGGCATATTTGTAGGGAACACATGTGACCAAACTATAACTATAGAACTGTGGTGTCTCATTGACCTTTCTCCAGAGAATCCTCATGAAGTCCACTGTAGGGGAGGGCATCAGTGAGAAGTTTGGATTCAGTCAAAGGGCCACACTTGAGAACCTAGAGGGCCACATGTGGTCTTGGGGCCATAGGTTCCCCACCCCTGATTAGTTCTTCCACAGAGAGGTTGGACTAGCTTCTCATAGGGCATAGTATCTCTTCTGGACCGGTTGGGCTAGGCAGGTTCTGGGCTAGCTTCTTACAGAGTTCCTTATCTATGCTGGACATGGTTCTCTGCTAGACTCCCTGGGCTTGCTCCTTGATGGGCCTCAGTTATGGAATGAATAGCTCATTTGTTCCCAAAGTGCCCCCAAAAGGAACACTCATATCTCATTGCCTTGACTTTGCTTCTTGAAACTTTCAGCTTCCTTCTTATACCTTATCAAGTGGTGTATATTAAATTCAGAATCTATAGTGTCAATTTGTTTCTTCTATAAGTCAGATATAGCCTCTATTACTGATAACTTGTACTATGAGATGTGGGGTCTCATTGGTATTATCATTTCTTCCATCCCTTCACAACTTTTCCTCCCTCAGAACTTTTTGTTTTCTTATCAGTAAAGAGCATCTGGAAATCTTTTGTAGTTAATGGGTAGATTGCCCAAGCACAACTGCTGGACTCGTGGACCTCACTATATGACTAAATCATTACTTTTGCTGGTCTTATATGTGCTTCATTTATGTCTTTTATGCCATATTTCCCCTTTGAATTATAGTCACATGATTGAAATGATTACTATTTTATATCAGATATTTTTATTCACAGATATGTAATTTAGAAATGAATTCTGTCATGCTCTCCTAAAAATTTACTTTTGAAAATATATTTGGTTGATATGAAAAAATCCCCATTCACTGCAAATGTCAACCAAATGAAACATTTGAGATTTCCAAAGGACTTGAAATTATTTCTGGGCAGATATATGTAATGGAAATGCAAATTTAAAGATCTTCCCTGCCCCTAGCTTAAGTGCACCTGGAGCCTGTGGTGGGAGGCTTGTTTTTCAGGGAAGCCCAACCTTGATACTTTTGTGATTGGGCAGTGGGTCAAGGAGGTTGTTACAATCTCTGAGCTAGGAGAAGACTATATAAACCCTGAGGAGAGGCTTTGCTTTGGGGCTCACTTTGAGAAGTGTTGTGTGATTTGACTAGATGAGACTCTGGGAAGCCATTGTTGAGAGCCCCCCGGCTTTGAAAACCCAGATGTTGATGCTTTCCTCTCTGGTAACTGTGATTTGGTATTGATATAATGGTAGGACAGTTTGGAAGCCTGTCTGTTTGATCTGTAAGTTCTGTAACTCTGAAGTTTGGGGTGCTGACCTTTTTCCCCTGAACTAGGTAATGTATGTTTATTTGATTAAAGTAAGCTTGTTAACCCATTTTGAGTTGCTTTCCTTTTGAAAAGCAGATCTAAGAACCTGTATTGGCAGCTACCCTGGGGATATTGGGGTGCTTGCTGCTACAATATATCAACATTAACTTTATTAATTCTAATTTATTCTTGGAAGCCAAAACTATCTTTTTTATGAATTATTTTGGTGGTGATAATTTTATTTAAGAGGTAAGCATTGTAATGCCTGTCAAGTCACTGAGGCTATTTATTTCTTTATTGGTTAGTTGTAATTTAGTATTTTGTAATGGTTTAGGTTTTTTTTCCCCATTCAGAGGAAATTTTCCATTCAGAGTGCAACATTGCTGAAAAAAATAGTTCCTTAAAATAGGATAGAAACTGGGATCTGTTTCTAGGGATTCTGGAAAGAACAAACTTGAACTCAATACTATATTTTTATATTCAAGTTATATTCACCTTTCATGATGGTAAAAGGCAGAATGTCAGAACTAAGGCTCATCTGTTTCTTGTGCATAGAAAAACTAAAGTTAAAATTGATCCCAGAGGCCACTTTCAAAATAGAGGAACCAAAGCTAAATATTTCTTGCCTTTCCTTTGGCATATATTTGCAAAAATTAAGTTTTTATTTGTAATTTGGTCAAAGTGAGGTTTCTGTGTTTTTCTTTATAAGGAAATAAAACATTTCCAATGTAGTGGCTAAGGAATGAGAAGATTAAATATTCTTAGACCAGTGAAATACATCTTGATAGTACCCTATAAAATCACCAAGTTTCACTTAGTTTCTTTGAACCCCAATTTTCAGACAGACTTTTAACTCAAGAGATCAAGGAAGACCCAAGTCAGGGGAGTGGGTTTGAAGAAAAAGTTGGCAGCCTGCTCACTTGATGTTATTAGCACCACATTTACACCTCTTGTACCCCCAGAAAAGGCATTCTTTCTCTATTCTTTTTTTGTGCTTGTGCAAGGAACCAGGATTTGCCAGCAGCAACCTAAAGCCATATTATAGACAGCTTCCTGTTTTCTCAAATGTAAAAGGAAATATGAAGTTGGGTGCTGGCAGTGGAGGTAGGGACTTGAAGAACACTTGCTCTTCCCTTGAAACCAAGGATAAGTTAAATGTGGGTGAATCAAAGTGTTTGTATGCAAAATCAAATAAGAATAAAAATACTGTTGCTATCAAAGGGGCTCCATTTCAGGAGAGCATGAGATTTAGAAGTCTCTAAAAATAAAGCTTATATGTTTCTCCTGCCCTAGGCTGTTGTAACAAATTCAGATTGTCTGCAGTTGGCTGTTCTGACTAGCTAAGTAATTGGAGCCAATTTGTCAAGTTCCTGAGGTAATACCTCAAGAGTATGCAAATGTTGGGATAGTTCAGAGTCTCTCTGGGTTTCAGGTGCATGATGACAGTCCAAAATCCTAAACTCTCAGAGGATCCTTAGAATTAGCTAAAATCTTATAGTTGGACTAGGCTCGAAAAATTCCTTTCAGAATACAAGATGACCTTGGGCTAGCCCAGGGTGTGGCTGACTAATCTGCCAGCATTGATTCACTATGTCTGATGCTACAACTAATTTATTCATTCAAGAGATAGCTGTTGAATATCAATGTGCAAAGCTCAACATGTAGCCTTTAGGTCCTCAAGTGTGGCCTTTTGACAGAATCACAAAGAAGAAAGATTTGTTCTGTGCAGTTTCAATTCAGTCAAAGGGCTGGCTCTTGAGGAAGTAGAGGGCCACATGTGGCCTTGGGGTTACAGGTTCCCACCCTTGCAGTCTGGACTAAGAGGGAATAAAAAAAAAAATGAATAAACTCAGTCCTGCTCATAAGGAGTTTACAATCTAATAGGGGAATTGCAACATTAATATAAATAACCTTAATGCCAAATAGATTACAAGTATTTAGACAGTGTTAAAGGAGTTCACAGATGACTAAAGTCTCATCTGTGAAGGAGTTAAGGAAAAGCTAGATTAAGGAAAGTAGCATCTGATCCTAGCTTTGAAGAAATGGTAGATTTCCTCAGTAGGAGACTGAGCTGAGGGAATATTTCATATAGGGAGGAGCAAGTATGCAAAAGGAAGAAAGACAGTATGTGGGGAGTACAAATTGGAAGGAATGTTCTAATAGGAAAGAAAGCAGTGAAAAGACAAGATAGGAAAGATGGAATCAAGCCACATTTCAGGAGGCCAAAAGTGAATGAATCACACAAGACCTAGTAACAGTGACACTGAAAGTTTATAGGCCTTGGAACACTGTGTATCAAAGAGCAAAAGAACTGGGGTTCTAACCAAACAGCAAGCATAATCCTGAATTTTAAAAAATGGATATTTAATGAATTGCCAGATTTTCAAGACTTGGTTAAAAAATATAAAACAACCTGAATTAATAGGAGATTTGACATAGAAGAGCCAAGAGAAATATAAGGTACATCTATACTGAAGACTAATTAGAGAGGACTCAAGGTCAGACTGTTTACTTTTTATGTATGTAAAATGTATGTCTAAGATTGTTATTAGTAATTGGATAGTTCTTAAGAAAGATTGGGGGTAAACCTAAGTATTATATGACTTCAAAAAGTAAAGCCATTTAGGAATGGCTAAAAAAAAAGGTAATTATCTTATTCAAATGAGATGTGAGAGGAAGAACCAGATGGGGGAGGAGGGCTGTTAGTTCTAGAAACCTCCTTTTATCGGGAATGGGTTTAAGAGGAAACAGTACATATGTATCTAGACAGTGCATCTTAAACTGTGGGTTGTGACCTCATATTTTTTGGACAACAATGAAAGGTTTCTGAACATGTAATGACCAAAAACTAATTCAAAATCAAATGTGTAATGAATCTGAGGTGTTTCTGGCAGTGCTTGCCTAGGTTGCATCGAGCAACTTTACTGCAGCCTTGGTTCTGAACACAAAGCATGTGCACTTTGTACTGTACATGCCCTAGGGCCATGCAATGCCAACAAATGCTGCTAAACTACCGAAAGGGGTCATGAGTAGAAAAAGTTTAAGAAGCCTTGATTTAGAAGAGAATTAAAATCTTCTAAATGTAGAAAGAAATAAATCACTAAGGGGATAGTGAGGAGGGAGAGAGGATAAGGGAGGGATCTTTAGAGGGAAGGATGAAGGAATAAGTCAAAGGGGGCTCTAGAAGAGTGCTTAGGTTTATGGGAATGGGAGGATAAGGGAGGGATCCTTGGTGGGGGATGTTAAGTAATAGGAGGGCAAGGTAGCAGGTAGAAGTAAAGTAGAGGAGTCAGGAAGGATAGCCAATAAAAGATATGCACAAATATAAAAACAAAGATCAGGAGTAGAATTTGTTAGGGAAAGTATGTGTTTACATATACACATGTATATGTGTATTATATATCTATATTTATATATAAATATATCCATGCTTAATTGTAGCTTGGGGCGGGGGAGTAAAAGGGAAAAAGAGCAAAGTAAAAAGTATAAAAAGTGCACAGCAGAAAACAAAAGAAAACTTACAAGGAAGCAAAGAAAATATGGACAGCTTTCAACACAACACTACACAAAGGCTTTCTTGAAATGAAAATTTCTTATTTTATAATAATATATATAATATATGTATAATATATTTGAACCCTCTCATGTTCTGCTATGCACGTTTTTTTCTTTTCTTATTTTGTATGTGTTTTAATATGTAAGTTTATGTTTCTTTTTCTTTTCTTATTGTGTATTTAAGTTTTAGTATTTAAGTCTAAAATTTTTAAAAAGTGAATGAATGATTAAAGGAAATAATGGAAAAAAATTATTATGCTCTTACTATATGCCAACCTAGGTCAAGTGCCCTATTGGTAGATATGGGAATCCAGAAGGATTTTTTAAAAATATTGTTTGCCCAAAGTATTGTTTAATTATTGAGGTGCATCCACATTCACCCTAATTTTGATATTCTTGCTGTAATGATAATTTGGAGATCTTTCTGCCCTTTAATAAGCCTAAGGGAATTTGAAGACCTTCCCTGATTTGAAGATCTTCCCTGCCTCCTAATAGGCCGAATGTAATCACATGGAGCCTGTGGTAGGAGGAGTTTGGTGAAGGGTGGAGCAGAGCCCACAGGAAGCTGGGAGTCAGAGCAGTTAGAGCTAGATTAAGGAGAGGAAGCAGGCAGGGAAACAGCCAGGCTTGTAAGTGTTTGCTTGTGGGAAGGCTAAAGGATAGTATGGCTCTCTGTGGTATTATGGTATATTAACTTTTTTTTTGCTATGATGGATTCAGTTTCCTAGTGTTGGGATTTGGTTTTCTGGTGTCTGAATAAATGTTTTGGTTCTGTCTTATTTATGGAGAGTCTGTTATATTTTGCCATTAGGAACTATGCTGGCATATTTACAATCACCATTGGAGTTGTGAATATTGTGTTTGTGCTACACTTGTCCATAGTTTTACAATCTTTAAAAAACAAGTGAAAACCTAACAGGGTTATAGCAAAGCTTATTTAGTTATATTTTTAATGCCTTGAAGCACAGGGAATGAGGGCAATTACTGTTGTAGACCAACTGATATGAATACTTATTAGCTTTGCATCTTTAGGCAAGTCACATACCCACTCTGCATCTCAATTTCCTCAACTGCAGCATGGAATAATCAGGCATAGATACTGCATACCTGATAGTGCTGTGAAGAGAATATTCATAAACATGCACTATATAAATATGATTTATGTTTATTTTTTTTACAGGATCACAAGATGTTGCTCATGATTTAGACACATTGAAAAAACACAAGGTAAAAAATGCCTAAAATTTAGCATTTCCATTAGTGCTTCACATCTATTTAAAGAAAAAGTATGTTATTCAGCATTTGGCAAAATTCTAGAATTTCATAAATAATTTTTTCCCCATTATTTAAGATGTGGCTAAAATTTGCCTGCCTAATCTAAATATATTTAGTTGTGTGTTTATTTTTAGTTTTAGATTTTTGTTAGAACTTGGATCATCTAATAAGAAGGAACAACTGTGAAATTCATGAACCTGGTCATTTTTAGACTTTTTAAGTGAATTTGAATTATTTATTTAAACAAATTCGATTTGTGACTTATTGGAAAAGAGATTTGTTTGAATTTATTAAGTATTGTTTCCATCAGTATGTCTACAGAATGATAGGATGACACAAAAGTTTTAAGAAAATACATGGTTTTCACTAGAGAGTGATAAATGAGAATTAGCATATTTTAATTCTTTTTTTAAACCTGGGGATGCTAATTCAATTTTGGTCCACTGAAACAGCCTGAGTAACTCTTTAAAAAGATGCTGTTAACTTCCGTGTCCAGTTTCACCAGTGGTTCATTGGAACCAAGGAAGTAGGGCTAGGGTCTGAAGAACTGGTTAGGAAGCTTCCAGAGAAATGAAGTATGACATAGGAAATGGACTAGGGTGATTTTTCTACATGTCACATTTCAAAGCCAGTAGCCCTACATATAAAATAATAATGTATATTTGTGTGATGCTGAACAGGTTTTCAAAATGTTTTCTGTTATGTTATCCTATTTGATCTTCATATTAACTGTGTAAGGTAAACAGGGCTATTGGTGTTGTCCTCATTTTCCAGATGAGGAAACTGAAAAATAAATAAGTTGAGTGAAAATAAAAACTGAAAAATAAATAAGTTCAAGGTCATACATCTAGTAAGTGGAAGAGACAGAATTCAAATCCGGTATTTCTGATATAAAACAGTGCCATTCTAGTACGGTTTTTGCCCTTTGGAAAATAATTTTCAGGGATTTCTGTATGACAAACCATGTCCTTGAATTTATATTTTGGGGAGTAGGATATATCTCCTTAGTGTTTCCTTTATTAATTAATCAAGTATAAATAAGCTTGAGATTAGGGGATCTATATTCAAATTCTGATACTTGTGTGACCTTGAGAAAAGTCATGTAACTCCTCTGGGCATGTTTCTTTATATGTAAAATGATATGATGGACCAAATAATTTCTAAACCTATTTCACTTCTAAATGTGTGATTTCATGATTTACCAGGTGTGCAATATGTACCTGACATGATTTACTAAGGATAGATCCTTAGATACTTTAAGTCTTTTGTGGGCTGCAAGCCTAGAACACATAGAACAATAAGATAACAATTTAAGACTGCATACATGTAATTGTTAAATTTTGTGACTGACTTGAAATTCAGTGGGAGAAAAAAGAAAGCAAAATTACTGTGGTTTAGAATATTTAGAGAAGGCCTCATAGGCAAAGGAACTTGACTTGAATCTTAATGGATGAATAGGATATGGACAAGCAGAGGGACTAGGAGAAAAGGAAGGGCTTTACAAGCTTTATCCCCAAATATTTTTGTTCCCCCTTTTTTTTACTTTTTCCCCACTTTGATCTTATTTGTATAATCTTTCCTAAGGAGAAGATTAGAAAGAAGGATTTTGGCATTCTTTCTTCCCACCTTCTGCAAGGTGGTTAGGAAAGTAGTAAATGTCTAGGTGCCAAAACTCTTTCTTAAAAGTACTTTTAATGGGCATATCTGAAGACATAAAGTCAGTGACAACTTTTCCCCTTATCCTTTATTTCAAAGGAACCAAACCATGAAAGGAACTAAACTGATTAAGTGGTAAACGTATGTTCTTCAGTAAGGCCCGACTAATGGAATATACTGACTTTGTAGTATTAGCTTTGCCTAACTCCCCTAAGAATCAGAGGGTAAACAGTTCAAGGAGAGAGCTAGTAAGTGAATTTTGAGAGAAATAAGTGTACAAGTTTAGAAAGTAAATAATAAATAATTCTTTGAGTAGGAGCAAAACTCAGAGATGATTGAAATTTATAACTCCATATACAAATTATTATATCCACAAGTCATCATTGTTTATAGGGAAAATTTACTTTTAAGAGAGTTTATATCATAATGATCTTCTCCTGCATTCTAATTAAAAATGTTTGTCATAGAGATTAGATCGATAATGTAGAGGATTATTGACTACCAAATGACAATAATGTGGTTGACAGCTGTTTAATGATTATTTCTCTCAACCCTTATTTTCCAATTATGATTCACTTTCCTGGTCCAGTTAATGTTTGAGGCCTCAAAAGGTTTTTTTAAAATACAATTGCTTGGGAAAATGATGGGAATAAGTCTGACTTTTCTGTATTGGTGGAGTAGATTGTCTCTTATTGGTGTTTATAATTTCCAAGGTTCCAAGGTGATCTCTTTCCCTCTTCACTATCATTAATAAACAATGTATTGACTTTTTCTTAGGCAGGGTCTTGGATCCTCTTTAAAAATATTCCTGGGAAACCAGGATAGATTTAAAGTACCTGATAAATGGGCAATGATTGAAAGCTTAGGTAGAGTTCATTCCTTTGTGAGTGTATGGTTAAGTATAGATATAAGAAGAGAGTATGAGTAGGGTAAAGACAAATTTTCCCTTATTCCCCCAAATATTATTCCTTTAGGCAAATAGAATATGTACTCCTTTATGTTTTATAGTATTTTTAGTAGTTATCTAAGTTATTTCCTTGGTTTTTTTGTTGTAGTTAAATTTCTTGACACATTTAGTTTTATTCATTTCAGGATGATTCAAGACCTACTCATTTTTTAATGGCTCTGATATCTCATTGTAGAAATTCAGAAACTCATTCACATAGGCTTAACTTGTGTTACTAAAGTCCACAAGTTCTGAAATTTATCTTTGTATTTCCTTTTAGGTTACTCATATTCTCAACGTTGCCTGTGGAGTTGAAAATGCTTTCCTCAACGACTTTACATATAAAAACATTTCTATCCTGGATCTCCCTGAAACCAATATCATATCTTATTTCCCAGAATGCTTTGAGTTTATTGAAGAAGCCAAATTGAAGGTAAGGACAAATTGAAGGTATAGTGTTAATGTTGGATCTAGAGTCAGGAAGATCTGACTTTAAATCTTGCCCCAGGTATTTACCAGTTGTCTTACTTTGTAAATTAGGGATAATAATAGCACCAACTGACCAGGGTTTCTGTGAGGATGGTATTTGTAAAGTACTTGCAGGTTTTAAAGCACTATATAAATGTTGGTGTAGCAGCAAGCACCCCAATATCCCCAGGGTAGCTGCCAATATAGGTTCTTAGATCTGCTTTTCAAAAGGAAAGCAACTCAAAACGGGTTAACAAGCTTACTTTAATCAAACAAACACATTACCTAGTTCAGGGGAAAAAGGTCAGCACCCCAAACTTCAGAGTTACAGAACTTACAGATCACACAGACAGGCTTCCAAACTGTCCAACCATTATATCAATACCAAATCACAGTTACCAGAGAGGGAAGCATCAACATCTGGGTTTTCAAAGCCGGGGGGCTCTCAACAACGGCTTCCCAGAGTCTCATCTAGTCAAATCACACAACACTTCTCAAAGTGAGCCCCAAAGCAAAGCCTCTCCTCAGGGTTTATATAGCCTTCTCCTGGCTCAAAGATTGTAACAACCTCCTTGACCCACTGCCCAATCACAAAGTATCAAGGTGTGGGCTTTCCTGAAAAACAAGCCTCCCACCACAGGCTCCAGGTGCACTTAATCTAGGGGCAGGGAAGATCTTTAAATTTGCATTTCCATTACAGTTGGTTATTATAGTTGGTGCATAGTTCATCAAAGAAAAGTAAGACATGTAATAGCACCTATCTTAAATGAATCACTTATAAGATTTATCCCAATATATTTAATTCATCCACATTCCTAATGATTCTTTTTCTTATGCTTCCCATTGCATTTTTCTCCCCCATAGAATATTTATTTTTTAGATTTAATCTGATTCTCTTCCATTTCCTATACAATAAAGCCTAATGATACTCTTCTGAGGAACTTTAAGAGGTAAAAGTCTCAGTATGTTAAATTCTTCAATTGAAATATGTAGAGATAACTTTTCTTTGGAAGTTTGTAATAGCTGGACTATAGGAACAAGCTAACTCTGTTACAGTCTGATATAGGCTAGATAGTGTATTTGTCAATATGACTATTTGACTATTTCACCACTTTAGGAAAGAAAAGAGAATCTTTCCTTTTTAATGTAACATTTCAGGACACTCTGGGAACTAAATGTTGGGCGTACTACATTATGAACTAGTCTGCTGTAATGTGGGATTTACTGGGATTTGTACTGAAGAGCATGTGAATTGAAGCTGCCTTTTGACAACAAGAAAACCACTGAGTATATTAATATAAGTACTTCAATCTTCTGCTCGCTAACTGAATATTAATACTGTATTGGATAGCGTACTCTTCTTACAAAATTCATATTAAATAAGTAAAGGGATGAGTGGTAGGTATAGTTTGTGGTTGATGAAACAGAGTCATTTTATAGAGAACCAAAGTGACTTTACTGTAGTGTGCAGTAATTGGTAGGGTTGGGATTTGGAATTCATTATATATCTTATCCACTAGTTTTTGCACTAGGTTTTCTTGGATATCAATTAATCAATCAACAAACATTTATTAAGCACCTGCTATATGTCAGGCACTGTGCTAAGCACTGGGAATAAAAAATCTACAAAATCTTCTAAATATGGTTTTCCATGTCTCCTTTACTTAGTGGTAATCAGTTGGAAAGAATCAATAAAGAAAACTTTTTAGTTCAGGGCTGAAGACAATAGAACTGTGCCATTCAAGCATTTTGTTACAACTCTAGTGTTGTAACATTAAGGCAAGGGATAGACCTGGCAGGGATAGGGAACCTCCTGCCTTGAGGCCACATGTGGCCCTCTAGGTCCCCAAGTGTGACCCTTTGAATCCAAACTTCACAGAACAAATCCCCTTAATAAAAGGATTTGTTCTGTAAAACTTGGACTCAGTCAAAAATCTGTATCTAAGGACCTAGAAAGCCACAGGTTCCCTACCTCTGGCATAGTGATAAAAATACTAAGAAAAAAAAGCTGAAGGGGCGGCTAGGTGGTACAGTGAATAGAGCACCTGCCCTGGAGTCAGGAGGACCTGAGTTCAAATCCAGCCTCAGACACTTAACACACACACACACACACACACACACACACACACACACACACACACAAACTAGCCATGTGACCATGGGCAAGTCACTTAACCCCAATTGCCCTCCAAAAAGCAAAAAACAAAAACAAAAAAAAAACCCAAACCAAACCAAAACAAAACATTAAAAAAAGAAAAAAAAAGCTGAGTGGATCTTCAGCATTTGGAGCTGTATGTGATTTACAAACCAAACTTTCCCAACAGAGTGAGGTTACAATTCTAGCTGCAGTTGCTTCTGTGCAACCTCTTGCAACACAGTGTTTCCAGCTTTCCAATATGTTTAACTCTCAAACAGATGAATTTGTCTGGGATACAGAGATTAAAGATGATGTAACTGAAGAATGTAACATGGAGGAGATATCAATATTTACATGCACATATTGACAAAAATTTAACTCAGGGCAACATGTATTTCAATGCCCCTCAATTGCTGCAGCCATTGCCACAGTAAAAGCATTGCAGGTTGATAAAATGATTATAACTGAATATGTAGCTCCTCCAACTTATCACAACCTTTTTCCTGATTCCATGACAGTAACACAACTACTGGTTCCCATTTGATGATAAAGAGGGATTTAGTCCCTTATGTGCATAGCTTTATAATTTGGTACTCTTATACAGATATGAAGGGGGATGAAATGAAGAAATACATTCTTATCAATATTATCAAAATATGGATATCAAAGCTACAGGATGAACACAGAGTAAAGTCTAAAATAGGGCAGGAGACATTAAATTGTGAATTATGGTGGCTTATCTAGTTCATTAAAGTTAAATTTCTTCTTTTTAAGCAACAGGTTCTGTTTCTATTTGAGATCATTTGTGCTAGGAAATATGTTTTGATTTGATGTTGCAATGTAAATATTTTCTAATCTGTCCAGCTGATTTATTTAAACAAAAGTTTGATATTAACACTAGAATTCCTGAATCTGATAATTATTATTCCATGATGTGGATCTTATCCTCTGTTCAAGTTTTAACCTATAGAACATAGGGTCATAAAGTCTAATATCTAGAACAGACTTAAAAGATTATTTAATCTAATTTGCTGATTATACAGATGAGGAAACTGAGGACCAGAGAGATGAAGTGACTTGGTCAAAGTCAATATCTACTCAGTTGTAGAGCAAATGTATAATTCTTGATTTCCACTCACTGATTATCTTCCTTTAAAACTACCTTTCCAATCTTACAGTATGATAGATCTTAGTGACTATTATCTCCTTGAACTTTTCTCCATTTCTCCTGAACTTTCTTTGCTGTAGTCTTACAAAGCTCTGTGAGTATGCTTTTTCTGCCTTTATACTTGCTTAGTCTAATAGGGTTCTTAAACTTGAAGGTTTGAGGAATGAAAGATGAAAATAAACCACAGAGGTGATAATCATCCAGCTTCCAGATGCTTATTTGGTGTTTTTCTAAAATGATATTTTATCCCCCCCAATTACATGTTAAAAATTTTTTTAATGTTAAAAAAACAGTTTTGAGTTCCAAATTCTATCCTTCCCTCCCTCCTTCCTTTCTTTCCTTTCTGCCTGAGATGATAAGCAATCCAATATAGTTTACATGTGTGCAATCATGTAAAACATTTCCATATTAATAATTTTGTATAAGAAAACTCAAAAAAAATGAAAGGAAATGAATAATAGCATGCTTCAGTCTGTATTCAGACAGAATCAGTTCTTTCTCTGGAGGAGGATAGTATGCTTCATTGTGGAACCTTTGGGACTGTCTTGGATCACTTAGCTGAAATTAGCTAAGTCATTCACCATTTTTCATCATACAATATTTCTGTTACTGTGTACAACATTCTCCTGGTTCTGCTCACTTCATTTTGCATCAGTTCATATAAGTCTTTCCAGGGTTTTCTGAAGTCATCCTTGCTTGTCATTTCTTATAGCACAATAATATCCCATCACATATAACAGCCACACACACACACACACACACACACACACACCACAGCTTGTTCAGACATTCCCCAATTGATGGGCATCCTCTTGATTTTCAATCCTTAGCCACCACAAAAAGAGCTGCAATAATTGTTTTTGTTTAAATAAATCCTTTCCTCCCTTTTTTTGGGATGTCTTTGGAATATAGAGCTAGCAGTAGTATTGCTGGATCAAAATGCACAGATTTATAGTCCTTTGGGCTTAGTTCCAAATTGCTCTCCAGAATTGTTGGATCACTTTACAAATCCAACAAGAGTGTATTAATGTCCCAATTTTCCCACATCTCTTCCTATGTTTATCATTTTCCTTTTTTTTTGTCATATTAGCCAGTCTGATAGGTGTGAAGTGGTACCTCAGAGTTGTTTTAATTTGCATTTCTCTAACAGTGATTTAGAGCATTTTTTCATATGACTATAAATAGGTTTTATTTCTTTGTCTGAAAACTGACTATTCATATTCTTTGACCATTTATCAATTGGGGAATGACTTGTATTTTTTTAAAGTGGGATTTAAAAAAATTATTTAATTACTTTTCGCTTACAACATTCAGTTCCACAATCCCGAGTTCCACATTTTCTCCCCCTTCCACTCCCCCCTCCCCCATGGCAGTATGCAATTCAATATAGGTTCTACATATACCTTCACATTAAGCATTAATGACTTGTATTTTTGTAAATTTAACTCAGCTCTCTCCATATTTGAGAAATGAGAACCTTGTCAGAAATACTTTGGTTTTCTTTTAAGAAACCAAAAACAACCTGGCCTTTTACTTGTCTGCAAAAAAAAAAGAATTGATTGAGCAAATTGCATCTGCCCTTTCTACCTATTTATTATTGACTCTGGACATAAGTTCAGAAATTTTAGAAGTATAGTTTATAGAAGCATCATAAGGTATTACAAAAAGTGTGTTGAATTTACCATCCTACTTTTCAAAATCTCCCAGATTGCCTCAGATTCCTATATCTCCCTTGGCATTTAATATTGATACCTCTCTGACTCAGATGTTGATATGGCAAAAAGTTGATTCGGCCACCATTTGGGGTTGTCCATATTAATGCTTGCCTCCATCAATATGCATAATCAAGAGTTGGCTATAATTGAAAAACATACCATCAGCATATTAATTTTCAGTGCCTCAAAGCAAAAAGCAGTATGGAAAACTATTATGTTCAGTTTTATAAGTCTCCAATGTAAAATTAAGACTTCTAATCCACTGATCATCAAAAAGCATTTATTAAACAACTACTCTGTGCTAGGTGCTAGGGATAAAAGATGGAAATGAAACCGTATCTGTCCTCAAGAACCTTACCTTCTATAGGGAAAGACAACATGAACATAGATAAGTATATACAAAATAAACACAAGGTGGTTATGGGGGTAGGCACTAGCAGCTAGAGATATCAAGGAAAAACTTCATGTAGGGGATAGTGTTTGAGTTGAGCTTTGGGGGAAATGGTTAAGTATTTAATGAAACACTAAAGTTTTGTACAATCCTGTACTATGTGTTTTGGGGGAATTAAAATAATATAATATATAACATGACCCTACACTTGAGGAACTTATCATCTAATTGAATTCTGGATTCATTATGACCTTTGAAAAGAGAATATATTGGAGAATAAGGATAATAATACTATATGTTCACTGTGTTATAGATTATGGAGTGAAAGGTTTTCTCTTAGTAACTCATATTGTGCTTTGAGCTTTTTGAAAGAAAAATACTATATAAATGATTACCCTTATTGTGTAGTCTTAAATACAGAACCAATGTTTTTCACTGGAAGTGCTTTCAAGAATGGGGAACCCAAAAGGAAGGATGAAAAAGTAAGATGCAAGTAAATTCAGAAGTTTGTAGAAAAGTAAACTGTTAAAAAAAATAGAGACAGTATGCCTTTTGGATACTGCTGGCCTTAGAGTCTTAAAGATCTGGGTTCAAATACTACATGTAACACATTTAAATTGGCTTTTATGGCCTTGGATTAAGTACTTAATCTCTCTGTGCCTTATAAGAAGTTATGGGACAGTTGCTAATCTGCACTGATCTGGGGAATTTCCTTCCCCAGAATTCCCTACACCATTGAAAACCTAGGTTGGGGGCAAAAAGTACTTAAACAATTCTTTAGTTGCAAGCTTATTTCTATTTTTTTCCTATTTGGGTTCAAAAGAAATATTACATATTACTCCATACTATACCGCTCATAATTTGCTCATAGTTAAAGTCTCTTGTTATTGTCATCCTAAATAGTCTATCTCAACAGGTGATGTTCATTTCAGATCAGAAAATGTAGTGACAGGAATATTGTCTATTCTGTCACTACAGAGTACCACATTTCATTTAGATCATTAAATTTTAAAAAGTGCAAGACTGGCCAACCTGTATCAAGGCTGTAGCATCAGATCTATCACTTTCATTATTGATAGCATAAGCCCACATCAGCATTTGTTTTATACTGTCTCTTTTCACTTGTAAAGTATCCTTTGCAAGTTACCTGAAACGTTTTTCACTTATTGACCTCATTTCAGTGTCCAGTTACAGTTTCCATTTCATATTGTTGCAAGCTCTTAATGTCACTATTCTCCTTAGTTGGCAAGGTTAATTAATTTTGAGGTACTTTGGCTAATTTTATAAATACTTGTAGTTTATAAAGAAGATTGTGACAACATTGAGTTCAAACATGTACCAAATAGAAGATTAAAAAAAATAAGAATTTCAACTATAACAACAAAAATATTGATCTTGTAACTCTTGTCTGCATGAAGAAAAAGAAAGAGTGGAAAATTAAAAGCATCTTAAGTAAACTAGATAGCTTCTAAAAAAATAAGAAAAGGGCAGGGGGGACACACTAAATTTAAAAATGCAGCTATTCACTATTTCACTAATGTTAAAAGGTGAGTACTTGTTTCAAAATAGTATGATGTACATCTTTTAGATCTCTTTGTTAGAACCCACCATTTTATCAGTACTAGAAATTGTAAGAGAAATAAAGGCAGAAGCAGATTTTATTGGGTGTTAAATAGAATTTTTTTTACATACTAGCATTTAAAAATATTTCAATTTGATAGAATGCTTGACCCTTCACTTCATAGTCTTTAGGAAGAACCATACACTCAAAATGAAACAGAATAATGTGGGAAGAGCAAAGGAGCCCTAAGATTAATTATATGTCTGGAATACTCAGCCTTATTTTGACTTTTGGTCTTTTTATTCTCACATTTCTGTATGGTGTTTCTGATTAACCATAATAAAGATAGGGTTCATCCTCTTCCCTTTCTATTGCTTTTTTGTTCCCCCCCCCCATTTCTCACTGAAGTCTAATCTTATTGTCTTTAACTCCTTCCAATCTAGATTTAAAACCAAAAAAAATCTACTTTTTTCTTTCCTTCCCTTCCATTAGAATTTTAATAGAATCATGAGACATAGCAAAATATTTTTTGTGCCTTTGAATTCTTTAAATTCTCCTTTGTATAGATCTTTGCATTGTCTTCCAGCTTTAATAAAAATGTTTGATCAGATACACTTTTGAAGAATAATTTGAATAAAAATCTAAAAAAAGTTTAGCTGCACAATTTTTCTACTTTAAATTTTATTGAGAATTTGTTTACTTCTTGGTCACTATTTTAAAGTTACTTAATAGTCCTCAAAGTACAATGTACAGTAGTCAGGAATGTAGCTGAAAGTAAATGCAATCTAGTGGGAAAAGCATCTATTCTTTAGCTAGTAGTTCATAACTATGACTTTTCTCTAAGTAGTTCCCCCATCCCCCTCAGAAACACTTAATGTACCTAGTTTGCTTCAGGGTCCATCTTTTTATTTAGTGGACTTTTGTTGTCTTATGTTCCTGATATATTTTTTTTTTTTGCTTCTTATAAACATGATACTATTACTAGCTTTACTGGTATCACTAAGGTACAAAAAAAAAAAAAGAATACAATCACAGTTTTAGGCTTCCAAACTGATTTGGGGAACACTTATATGTCCCTGTAGAGATTTGTTTCCTAAACATTGTTTATGGTGGATTATATTGTAACAATCCAAGAAGAGATATTATATATACTTTATGATAATTCTAAATGGTATGGCAATGAATTTGATAATGATTCTCAAATGAACATGGATTTTTTTTCTTGAAGGATGGAGTGGTTCTTGTTCACTGTAATGCAGGCGTCTCCAGGGCTGCTGCAATTGTAATTGGCTTCCTGATGAGTACTGAAGAAATTACATTTACCAGTGCCTTTTCTTTGGTGAAAAATGCAAGACCTGCTATATGCCCAAATTCTGGCTTCATGGAACAACTTCGAGCATATCAACAATGAAAAAAATTATGGGAATAAGTAATTGGGCATAATAAAATACAGGAAACAGATGAAGCTGACAGTTTGTGAGATGGCATTTTAACAGATGATATGAAACTAACTTCTGAATTGACCTTTTAAAACCAAGTTTTTGGGATAGAATGGCAGAATCCAAATCCTTTTCTTTTGCTACCCTCAAAGTGGAAACTGAGGTGGCCTAATTATCTTGAGCTTCAGTCTAAATGATTTAAAAATATATAAATTGCTTATTCTTCAGCATTTAAACTTTGTGATGGAATGTTTTTTTTGAATTGCATAGACCAGATAACAGTGGTATTATTGATTGTGTTAACTTCTTTGGAGGAAAATGGTAAAAGTAGACTTGAAGTCTGTATTTGAACATTGAAAGAAGAATGAAGCAATTGTTGAATGCTTTTGGTGTTTTTTTTTTTATTCCAGCAACTGTTCCCATGAAGAGAGATATACTGAAATACTACTGCTTGACTTGTACATATATTTAGAAAAATAGTTATTGCCTTAGATGTCTTTGTCTGCATTTCTCTTCCAATAAAAATAAATAGCTCAAACTCCCCCCAGGGCATATTTACACCCAAAGATTTATTTAGGAGGCATACAATTGTAATATACACAGCACTTGAATATCCTTTCATCAGAATTCATTGCCTTTTAATTGTGTAGTTTTTATTGTTGTTTTGTCCTTTGCCTGTTTAGTAGCTTTTGCTCCCAGCTCCATTTTCAGAAACTTATAATATGTCCTGATTTATATATTTTACTGTCAATAGACATCTCTTCTCTTTCCTTTTAGACTTTTGTTAGGTCCTATTTTATGAAGTTTTTGGAAGACTTAGATTTCTCAAAAATATTCTTTATACTGAAAGGCCTATTTGTCATGAGTACACTTAAAGCTCATATAGATAATAAAAAAAATGCCTATAATCAATTTCAATTTATATTGTTCACTTCTGTTGCATACAATTCTTTAAGAAAAGAAAAATTTTAAATTTAATAAATACTTTGGACCTTGTTCTCATGGAGCCTGGACACATTTTCAACCTCACCTGACTATAGACCTTGAATAAATTATTTCATTAGCTTTGTTTTTTGTTTCTCTATTTGGGAAAGAATGATTTCTCAATATTAAAAAACCACCTGGAAAGTTTCTTTTTCAGCTCTTTGAAACTATTTTTTAAAAACAAAAATATTATTTCTATTAATATATTATTGATAATGATATAAAATATACATCCCTAATCCTGTTTGTGAAATTTATTTTTCATTAGTATTAAATTATTGAAATTAATATAAGCTACAGGGAAATTTTTAAAATTCTCTTATGAACAGCACATTTGGACAAGCGTTCTACGCAAATAAGTTGAAAAGTGTACATTGAATACATCTCTGCAGCTGAGAAGGTATGTCTTCTATGCTGCTCTCATGAGTAAAGGGTCGAAAAGTGGTAATTAATAGATTATGTGCTTGAGAGAAATAATTGCTGGAAAAGTCTCCAGAGCTGAAACCTTTCACCACATACTAATCCCGAGAAGCAGTATAAAACTAACCAACCAAAGTGAACAATTTGAAAATGATCAATGCAATTGTCCTATCGAATATCAGGACTTTTCTCTGTCTTTGTCATTATTACCAAGAATTTGCAGATTTTCTAGATGACCCTTCTTCCTGCTAATGACTGCGTTGACATGAACATATTTTCTTTTTTCATGGTGCTAGTAGGTTTTAGTTTATTAAAGATTGGGACATAATGTACATTATGTATCACAGAACATAAAATTTGGCATGGAATTTATATCTGGGGTTTTGGTCTGTGTCATTTTGGTTTTCTGACACATAACATGAACTTAGCACACTTTCTTTCTACTAAATTATTGCTTTAACCACTAGACTTATTTTACTTACAAATTGTAGTTTGATACCTTTAAGAATGGAACGTAAGGGATTAAATCTTTTTTTTTTTTTAAGCAATTGGGGTTAAGTAACTTGCTCAAGGTTACACGGCTAGTCATTATTTATGTGTGGGGGCTCATTTTCTGAGGCCGGATTTGATCTCGGGTCGTCCCAACTCCGAGGCCGGCACTCTTACTCACTGCGCTGCCTAGCCGCCCCTGGGATTAAATCTTTTAGAAAACTATTTGTTGTTGGGGTGGCTAGGTGGCTCAATGAATAGGGCACTGGCTTGGAGTTAGGAGGACCTGAGTTCAAATTCAGCCTCAGACACTTAACACTTACTAACCATGTGACGTTGGGCAAGTCACTTAACCCCAATTGGCCCGTCTTCCCCCATCTGAAAAAAAAAAAGCTTTTTGCTTTTTAATTTTTTATTAAAAAATAAAAAACTTTGTTGGTGAGGCAGTAATAGGTCGGATATATGTTTGTGGATGAATTCATGCTAAGAAATTAATCTGTAGACCTTACTTTGGTGGCATAAAGCTGTTTTGAAAAGAAACTTTATTATGATCCCACTATCTTACATTATAAATCAAAAATATATGTAGATACCAAATGTCACTGTTTTGGTAGAGAAAAAAGTCTCATACATAGGCCCATCTGTGCAGTTGTGATTTTGGCTGTGTCCCTGAAAATACAACTTCAAAAATTTTTTTCTGTCATGCTTAATTATTTATATCTAGACTAAGAGAAAAAAAGTTCATATTTGCTCAAAATTATAAGTAGAAAAGAAATAAAATATTGGATTCTTCACCTATTTGAAGAGGCAGGCTATGTATTGGTTTAGATAATAAAATTGCCCTTTTGAATTTTCAAGTTACTTTTTGTTTTACTTAGGTAACTATTTAATTTACATACTACTCAAAATTTATCCAATGATATGGATAATTTGGGGAGTCTATATGAACTTGAAAATCTCACCCCCATCCCTTTCTCCTTATGTCACTATATTTGAGGCAAAATGTTGACCATGATGATTAAACCAGTGACAACAACACTGAGAGGAAGAAAAATCCTTATTGATATGTCCTTTCCCCCCTTTCTTTTCCCATTAAGATGTATGAGTTTAACATTTGGAAAGTATTCTTCAGGAACTGGGCAACCTGTTTTCTTTTTGACTGAATTATTCCAATGGAAAAAAACTGAAACTTGGCAAGACAAATATCAGTGAGTCAGGCATTTCAAATGTGTGAGGAACTCAAAATGTTCCTAATATTGAAAGATTTTTGAGTGTGACATAATGAATTTCTCAACTATGTACCATCCAGAAGATATGCTTAGAACTCTGAGTTACCAATGAATTATAAATTTCTAATGAGTTATAAATAGATGTACAGGTACATGACTGAGCCTAAATGTTTAATGTCAGTCATTTACTGGCAGGAAAAAAACAAAACAGAGCAAAAAACAAACTTTTGGAAGGGCTCAACAAATGTTTTAGTTACAATTTGGCCATTCTTTGTAGCCTTAAGTCAGTTTAGATGAAAGATTTTAGAATTTTTGTTTATAAATTTAAGAGTTTCTGAGCTTTTTATTGCACTAGTATGTTAACATTCATGTAGGTGTAGTTACAGTGAGAAACCTTTGTGTTTGCTTTTTTTTTTTTGAATGGCTAAAGTTTGTCTCATGATTTAGAAAGTCAAAGACATTTATTTTGTATGTGTATTTGTAATTTATTCTGTACCAAAGTACTTTTTTAAGGTGCAAAAATACTTGATTTTAAAATAATAAATTTTATGTTTTATCCTGTCAACCTTTTTTCTTCTTTGTGCGTTTTTGTTTTGAAATAATTAAAATGCTTCTAGTACTCAAGCTAGGGAAGAAATTCTATTGATTACAAAACTGAATGATTTTAATTATCAATTACCTTTGAGGCTTTAGATAGTCTTTGAGACATGTCATTCCAAGAAAGTTGGTGTTTGTATTAGTGAGGAACAGTGAGGGAACATAACTGACTTTTTCTTACCACCAAAACAACAGCATAAAACTCAATATTGGAGTTACATTGTAACCTTCAAATATAATAACCCCTAAGGAATCCAAAGGGAATACCCTATTTGTATGAATTAAATCCTAAAACGAGGTCTATTTGAAAGAAAAAAATTGGTTGTTTTCACTTTCATAATTTTATGACCTTATCCATGAGAGTACTCCATTCAGCAGTGTAGAACAAAAATTATCCATTCCTTATCTGGTGTATTTCTTATCCATATCCTTCCATAACTTCTTCATGAAGAAGCCACTCTGTTTAAATTAGATTTTGACTCCAAAAAATGGAAAATGAACAAAAGTAAAAACTCTATTACTATTTCTTAGAAAAGTTCAACCAATGCAAAGAATAAAAATAATAAAAAAGGTATCCAAGCAAAACGTCAAAAGAGCGCAGAAACCAACTCAACAAAGGTACTCAATCTTTTTGCCGAACAGAATAACAGAGTAGTCAAGTGCAACCCTAATTTAGAATACAAGTTCATTTGTAAAACATTATGCAGGAAAAAAATAATAAGCAGTATCTTACTTCATAAAACAGCAAAAGGCAATTAAGGGAAAAAAATGAACCAGTAAAAAGTTTGACAGGAAAATGACCCAACCCAGATTATTGTGAGGAAATTTCTTCATGAAATTGGAAGATGGAACTCAAATGGGAAGACAGCACAATATTCCTCTCATGATCTAACTCTCATTCATGGTAATAGTTTTAAGCCATTATATTTAGTTTCTACCACCTCAGTACACAAAGAAATAGCATCTGGCACTTAGGAAGATGAACCTGAGAAGAAGAGCTGCATTTCATTAAACAACAAATAAATATGTGCTTGGGGAAATACAATTTCAAAAGGACTCAGGAAACAATTTCTAAGATAGCAAAAAAGAAAGAAAGAAAGAAAGAAAGAAAGAAAGAAAGAAAGAAAGAAAGAAAGAAAGAAAGGAAAGAAAGAAAGAAAGAAAGAAAGAAAGAAAGAAAGAAAGAAAGAAAGAAAGAAAGAACAATATTCAAAAAGCAAATACTGCAAATGCTATTTTTAACCCCAGAAATGACAACTGAGAAGACATTGTAAACTCATATGCCTATATGCCTATTTACATACTGATATAGACCATAGAGTCATATGACCTCTAAGACCCTGTCTCTTTATTTTACAGATGAAGAAACTGAGGTCCAGAGAGTCAAAGTGATTTGCCCAAAATTACAGGGATAGTAAATGCCAGGGCAGTGATTCAAATCAATATCTTCTGACTCCAAATCTAGCACCCTTTCCACTATACCATGTTGCCTGTACTTCAAGGAATAGAAATTTATCAGAGATAGTCACTCCCCTCCACTGTCATGGAATAAACAGTTTCTCTTTATTTTAATAGTGTCTTTCAAAGAAATTATGACCAAAAAGAACATTACCCCTCAAACAACCATTTGGTAAGTATCTCTCAACTTACACACATTACACCTTACATCACATTATACATTTCATCACTGCATCTATCTCTAAAGCATTGCCAGATTGGTAGAACCTGCCAGAATTTATCCCTTCCTAAGTATCAAGATCCAGGAGTCATCTCCAAGCCTTAGAAGAGGAATTAAGCATAAAGTCTATTTTCAAACCTTCAGAATATCTTTATGAAATGGCTCATCCAGGTATTGAATATCTCTTTGACTAAAAACAACCCAACAAAAAATGCAAAGAAGATAGGTTTTCAAAGATTTTTCTGTAGCAGACTACCACTTTGCATTCATTCTACTGAGAGGTAGCATGTTAAAAGGTAAAAAGTTCACTGTCTATTATTTGTTGATATCTTAAAAGCATATCATTCTGTAAAAAAATGCTGCCTTAAAACTCTCCTTAAATAATGTATCTTTCATGTATAATAAAATTATGAGATTCTATGATAGATCCAATTGTTCAGTAACTTTTTTCAATGAGTTACCAAATATTAGCAGCAAATCAAACAGTGAAACACATACTCACCGAAGGTAGTTGCCAGTATCATGGAGGATGTTCTGCACAATTCAAATAGAAGATGGATTTCTCATTGACAATAAAAGTCTATAAAAGTTTTATTCATAGATGGCAACTTAAAATATTACAAAGCATCTTTGGGGAAATCCATGGTTATTTGAGAGATTGTTTTAATCATCCTCAATAAAAAAAATGTGATTGAAGAATGATACATACTATCCAGATTCTGACATGCACCTGAAGGGTAGATAATTGAGCAAGTCCTTTAGCATGTATATTCCTGAATGGGTTATTCACTTGTTTAAGTTGGGTCCAGAAGAAACTGGGCTAGATCACATTTAGGAAATTCAAATTCAAATTCAAATTTAAATTTCAGTGTTTCTTGGCTGCTCAATGATGCACAATCCCATTTATCTCTATAACACCAATATTCTCATGGTAATACTATAATTCCAAATCATGGAACCCCACAATTTCAGAATACCTAAAATTTCAGGTGGTCCAAATGGCAAAGAAAGACACTTCATACATGTAAGAAAACTTCAGAATATTGCTAATAGCTTGTGTTTTTGAAGTGGTATAATATATGTCATCATGGAAAACTTCTGATATCTTAGATACAGTGGGAAAAATAGAAGTTGAAAGAATCCATCAATCACCTCTTGAAAGAGATCCCAAAATAAAAACTCCCAGTAATATTATAGCCAAATTCCAGAGCTATTGGTTCAAGAAGAAAATGTTGCAAACAACCAGAAAGAAACAGTTCAGATATCATGGAGTCACAGTTAAGAAAGTACAAGATTTAGCAGCTTCTACATTAAGGGATTGGAGGGTTTAGAATGTGATATTCTGGAGAGCAAAGGAGTTAGGATTACAACCAAAAATCGAGAGAATTGAGGGCATTAGGACAGTAAGTGTTTAATTGTGGGAAGTGAGTAAACCACACTGACTGGAAGAACACTAGTGGAAAAAGATAGACTTAGAGACTAGATGATTGCTATACCTGTAGCCATTGTTTCCTGCCTGATAGGATATAGTAATTGTCAATTTTAAAAATGTTGCTAGGTACTGACTATTTCTAGGGATTTCTAATCATCTACTTTAAGAAAATATCCATCATCTTATGTGAGGCTTTTAAGTTGTCAACAAATCTTTGACTTTTATTTCTTGACCTGAAAACATTTTCCTTTTTAGTTATCTAATATGCATTTATTAAGTGCCCACTATGTGACAGGTACTGTGCTAATACTCTTAATGAGGTCACTGAATGACAAGATATAGATTTACTTAGGTTGGAAAGCTTGTTAAATCCTCCATAGAATTTTTCTACTTCCTTATCATCTGCAAAAGATGTTGTTGTATAAGATGTAATCATTGGGAAAATGATCCTAGATTTGTAGTCAGAGGGCCTGGGTTCAAATTTGAGAAGGCTCTGATACTTACTATCTACATCACTTGATCTCACCAGACTTCAGTGTCCTCATTTGTAAAATGAGGGCATTGGACAAAATAGAGCTCTCTAAGGTCCAGTTCTAAATCTAGCATCCTATAATCCCATGATTTTCATGTTGGTTTATTTCCTTCTTATGTTCACTATGATCACTACAAGGTGAGATGATCAAGTGTCCCATGCAATGTCATTTCTTGTTGCCTTTGGGTACATGATGAAACCGACTTCTTTATTTGACTTTCTGAGGAGAACCTGTGAGGCATCCTTCCATTTAGATGAAACATATTTATCTTTTTATTTTACTTACAGTGACACTGCCCATAGTGATGTGATTTACTTCCTCAAATAGTATTAACTCATTAGTTACTGGACAAAGATTTTATATTAAGAATAATAATATGGGGCAGCTAGGTGGTGCAGTGAATAGAGCACCGGCCCTGGAGTTAGGAGGACCTGAGTTCAAATATGACCTCAGACACTTGACACACTTACTAGCCATTCCTATAAAAAACATCAGAAAGCATAGGAACAAGTGAAGTCCTCTTTAAAATAATAAGTGGCATCTATCCAAAACCATCAGCAAGTACTATATGCAATGGAGATAAGCCAGAATCATCCCCAATAAGATCAGGGGTGAAACGAGGATGTCTCCCATCACCCCTCCTATTCAGTCTGGTACCAGAAATGCCAGCAGTAGCAATCAGAGACATAAAAGAAATCAAAGGAATCAAACTAGACAAAGAAGAGACCAAGCCATCACTCCCTGCAGATGACATGATGATATACTTAGAGAATCCTAGAGAATCAAGTAAAAAAACCACTTGAGACAATAAACAAACTTGGCAAAGTTACAGGATATAAAACAAACCCACATAAATCCTTGGCATTCCTACACATCTCTCTCTCTCTCTTTAGTTTACATCATTCATTTACACAAGATTTTGAGTTACAAATTTTCTCCCCATTTATCCCCTACCCACCACCCTAAAACAGCGATCCCACTGAATATCCCTTCCCCTAGTCTTTCTCTCCCACATCTTCCCCCATCTCCCCTCCCGACTTTCCAGTAGGGCACGATGGATCTCTGTGCCCCAGTGCCTATATATCTTATTTCCCAGTTACATGTAAAATAATAATAATAATATACATATATTTTAAACATTTGATTTTAAACCTTTGAATTCCAGATTCTTTCCCTACCTCCCTTGTCATCCACCCTTACTGGGAAGATAAGCAATTGAATATAAGTTGCAGATGTGTAGCTATGCAAAACACTTCCAACCCCTACTCTCCTGTAGGGTGAGATACCCTATTTAGTGTGTCCCATTCAATGAGAATAAGGTTGACTCATTCCCTTTTACCTTCCTGTTCTTCCCCTACATTGTAACAGTTTTCCCTTGCCTCTTCTATATGAGATAATTTGCCCCATTCTATCTCTCCCCATCTCCTCTTATTATATTCCTCCCTCATCTCTTAATTTCACCTTTTAAGTATCATCCCTTCCTATTAAATTGGTCCTGTGCCCTCTGTCTATGTATATCTGTACACATATATACACACACTCACATATATATTCATATGCCCATATACCCTCCTATAGAGACATATATATGTATGTATACACACACACATATACATATATACATTTCTATTCCCTTCAACTATTCTCATACTGAAAAAAGTTTCATAAGTTACAATGATTGTTTTTCCATGTAGGAATGTAAGTAGTTCAACTTTGATAAGTTCCTTATGATTTCTTTTCCCTGTTTACCTTCTCATGCTTTTCTTGCTTCTTATCTCTGAATGTTAAATTTTCTATTCAACTCTGGTTTTTTCATCAAGAATGCTTGAAAATCCTCTATTCCATCAAATTACCATATTTTCCCTTGAAACATGACACTCAGTTTTGCTGGGCAAATGATTCTTGGTTTTAACCCCAGCTCCTTTGACCTCTGGAATATTATATTTCAAGCCCTTTGATCCCTCAATGTAGAAGCTGCCAGATCCTGTGTTATCCTGATTGTGTTTCCACAGTATTCAAATTGTTTCTTCCTGGCTGCTTGTAATATTCTCTCCTTGATCTGGGAATTCTGGAACCTGGTTATAATATTCCTAGGAGTTTACTTTTTGGGATCTTTTTCAGGAGGTAATTGGTGGATTCTTTCAACCTCCATTTTGCCCTCTGGTTCTAAAATATCAGGGAAACTTTCATTGAGAATTTCTTAAAGGATGATTTCTAGGTTCTTTTTTGGATCATGGCTTTCAGGTAGTCCAATAATTTTTAAATAATCTCTCCTAGATCTATTTTCCAGATCAGTGGATTTTCCAATGAGATATTTCACATTGCCTTCTATTTTTTCATTTGTTTGGATCTATTTTATAGCATCTTGATTTCTCATAAAGTCACTAGCCTCCATTTGCTCCAATCTAATTCTGAAGGAATGATTCTCTTCAGTGAGCTTTTGAGATTCTTTTTCTATCTTGCAAATTCAGCTTTTTAAGGCATTTTTTTCCTCATTGGCTTTTTGAACCTTTTTTTGCCATTTGAATTAATCTATTTTTAAGGTGTTATTTTCATTAGTTATATTATTGCCTCTCATTTCCTACTTTTTTTTGCATCATTCTCATTTCTCTTCCCAATTTTTCCTCCACTACTCTTATTTGGTTTTCAAAATCCTTCTTAAACTCATCTATGGCCTGCAAGCAGCTTATTCTTTCTTGGAAGCTTCTGGTGCAGGAGTTCTGACTTTGCTGTCTTCCTCCTGTTCCATGCCCTGATCCTTTCTGTCCCCAAAACAGGAATCCAAAGTTGGACCACTGTGCTTGCCTTGCTTCCCTTGATTCCCTTGCTTGCTCATGTTGCCACTCAATTATTTGACTTTTGAGCTTTTTGCCACAGTAGAACTCTGCTACCAGAGCAGGGAGCTTTATCCCAGATTGCTGGGGTTTTCTCAGCTGCTAGAGCTATTAGTTGGCTGCTGTCTCTGAAGCCTCCACATGCTCTGGCACACTGGTCACACACCCCAGGACCTCCACCCCAGACAGTGATCTACATCCAAGCAGGTTAACACAAGAGCAATTACCCCTCAGACTGGTTGCTTGTTTCCCCTACAATTTGCAGGCCTGGATCTCTGAAGCAGCCACATGGCAGTGGCTTGATGGCTGCCATGCCTCAGCTGCTTCTTGCCCTAGGGGCAAAGGCCAGCCCACACTCCTGAACTCCCTGTTCCCCAAGTCCACCCTGCACTGATCTCTCACTTTGTCCTTAGCATCTATGGGTTGATAATTCTGGAAACCACCACAGCTGCTGGTGATCTGAAGTCTCTCCAGCTGGTGGCTGGTTGTGGCTGCCCTGAGGCTAAAACCTCAGGTTCACATGGGGCTGGCCTTGGCTCTCAGAGCGCTGAGCTGGCCCCTTCCTGCTGGCCTGCCAGACTGTCTTCGGAGAGAGGTTAGCTTCTCTGTGTCATTTTGTGGGTTCTGTAGCTCCAAAGTTTGTTTAGGGTCATTTTTTACATTAATTGGAGGAGGTGGGAGTGGGAACTTGTGGAAGTCCTGTTTCTACTCAGCCATCTTGACTCTATCCCTCTTGTATTCTTTTTTTTTTTTTTTTGGAGGGCAATTGGGGTTAAGTG
Organism: Gymnobelideus leadbeateri; assembly: GCA_011680675.1. Classification (NCBI taxonomy): domain Eukaryota; kingdom Metazoa; phylum Chordata; class Mammalia; order Diprotodontia; family Petauridae; genus Gymnobelideus; species Gymnobelideus leadbeateri. Next base: position 346,545 of record WOXC01009548.1, on the reverse strand, counting down.
ACTTGCTCAAAGTCACACAGCTAGTAGCTGTTTCAAGTGTCTGAGGCCAGATTTGAACTCAGGTCCTTCTGACTCCATGGTTGGTGCTCTATTCATTGTGCCACCTAGCTGCCCCTCCCTCTTGTATTCTTTATCTATCAGATCCTTCCCAACCTACAAAACCCATGCCTCCCCTTTCCTTAAAAAATCCCCACTAGATTCTACCATGCTTCTTAGCTATCATCCTATAATGACTCTTCAGCTAAACTGCAAAAAGTCATCCACACTTGATTCCTTCACTTCTTCTCCTGTCAATCTCTTCTTAAATTCTGCAGTCTGCTTTCCACCTTTAGCATCAATCTGAAACTGAATCCTCCAAAGTAAATAATGATCTTTTAATAGCCATATCTAATGATCTTTTCTCAATTCTTCTCCTTTTAACCTTTCTACAATATTTGATGATGTTGATTACCTCATCCTTTATCTTCTATCTTCTGTAATAATAGGTCTTGGTTCTCCTATGGGTCCTGTCTCTTCTCAAATTTTTAAAAATCGTGTCTTTATCTATGTCATGCCCATTAATAAAGAATACCCTCCAAAAGTCAGTCCTGTGTTCTCTTTTTGTTTCTCTCTAGACTCAGTAATCATGTCAGCTCCATTGGGTTCCATTATTGTCTTGATATGGATGATTCCCAGATCTATATATGTAGCCCCAGTCTTGCTTGAGCTATAGTCTTGTATCGATGTTTATGGGATAATTTAAATTGGATATTTTGTAGGAATGTCAAATTCAACATGTTAAAAATAGAACTCATCATTCCCTCCATTCTTCCCACTCCTATCTCTCTATAGAACTTTTCTATTACTGTAGAGTTTACCACCATCCTTCTTCTCACCTAGATTCAGAACCTTGGTATCATCCTTAACTCCTGAATAGAAGGTCCTTGAGGATAGGGACAGTTTTGCTTTTTTTTTGTGTGTTCTTAATGCTTAGCACAATGCCTGTCACTTAATAAATGCTTGTTGGTTCTGATGGAATCATGGAATTTCAGAATTGGAAGGGAACCTAGTAACCTTCTTGTCTAATCTATGCCTGAAAAGAATCTGATCAAAAGGATAAAGTAGTCATCCAGCCTCTTTTTTTTTTTTTTTGCTTTTTTGGAGGGCAGTTGGGGTTAAGTGACTTGCCCAAGCACATGGTTAGTTTTTGTGTTGTGTCTGAGGCTCGATCCAAACCCAGGTTCTCCTGATTCACTGTACCACCTAGCTGCCCCCTTAGCCCCTCTTTTTTTTACTCATATTCAGTTTATTATATAATAGAAGGTAGCCTGTTCACATTAAAGAAAACTTAACTGAGCTTATTTTAAGTTGGAGGTATCATTACATTTAGTCTAGAGAGAAAAAATCAGAAGCTGGACACTCTGCAAAAGAAATGCTGAAATCCAAGTTGAATCTTTAAGCATCATGCATGTTAGTGGGAAGAATTAGATGAAGAAATCCATGTAGTGAGATAATAAACTATTCAAGAGAGTTGCCAATTTTGGTCCAAATGTTAGTCCCCCCTAAGTTTAAGTCACTCTCCTAAAATTATCTCTTTGTAAAGAATATATATGTATACACACATACACAGACACACACATGAATACTTAAAAATAACTGTTTAGGGGTCACAGTAAAGTTATAAGTCAAATTTTTGGAAAATTAATGTAGCTTCAACTTAGAACAGTGCTATATTTTAAGAAAGAAAACAAGGCAGTTATTAGCCATGTAACAGTACAAATTCCTTCATCATTCTATTGACTCATTGAGGTAAGGAGATGTCCCTGGGTTCTTGAAGTTTACAATGATGAATCACAAGTGTCATGGTAGACAGCATTTGAATACAGACTTGATAACTCCTTTTGTCTGTCTTCTAAGAATCGGGCTAACTAATGGTCAGAGGTTTTTCCCTAGAAGAGTAGCTAATAAATGATGAATTTTTCCAACCAAAGCAACCCATGAGGACTATTTACTAAGGAGTGAAGAGGTTGTAATCTGTATCAGTGCAAAGTCCCCACATTCATGAAATCATAGATTTTTAAAATATTGTGGTTAACATAAATTTGTGTTTTAAATAGTGACAAAAATATTAGCAAATGGGAAGAAACTATCCTTCATAAATTGCACTGCTATCCTTGTGAGATGAATGAAATGATTAAGTACTCTGACATTTGGGGGTGAAATTTTCCTGATTACATATTTCTCTAGCAATTTGAAAAGGAAATTAGATATCAAAATGATGCCTCAGAAATTGGAGAGCTATGTTATCATCTTATTTCTAAAAGGCAAATGTAAACGTTCATTTGAATAAAAGAAAAATAAGCTAAACTGAATTAACTGAGCTGCTGTTTCCTTTGATGTTTTGCTGCCCTCCTTCTGCAGACCGTTTTACCATACAGTGAAATGTTCACTAACTGTAGAAAATCCCAGTCATTTCCACAGTGTAGATAGTTGTATTTTGGAGAAAGAGACAATCCTTGACAGTTTCAAGAAGGAATGATGTGTTATGAAAAGTGTATGGTATACTCTGGGAAAAATATGTTCTACACTGTAGATCATTTCGTTGGGAGTATATGGTTTGTGTGGCAGAGAAGTAGAGCCTCAGACACAAACACAAGTATTGTGAGGTTAGGAGCCAGAATACAAATGGCCCTCAATACCAGGCTAAGGATTTTAGACCTTATCTTATTTCCAGTGGAAAGTCATTGAAGGTTTCTCAGCAGGTAGGTAATGTGAATAAGGAGACGTTTTGGGTAAATTAGTCTGAAAATGGCATGTAGAATAAATTAGAATGCAGGGAGGAGGTTCAGGAAACTGGAGGCAAGGAGAGGTGTTAGACTACTGTTGCAGTAGTTCGGGCATGACGTGATCAGGGTAGTAGAAAGAGTACTGGTTTTGGAGTCAGAAACCAGAACTTAAGCCCAGGCTCAGCCATTTATTACCTGTGATCTTGGATAAGCCACTTAAGCTTTCTAGATCTCAGTATCTTAATTTGTAAAATAACCTATACTCCTAGGAAAACTAGAGGATTATACCAGATGAGTCCTCACAGCTGGAACATCAAAAGTTATATAGCTCAACCCCCTCATTTTTTACACACGAGGAAACTGAGGTTTAGAAAGGTGAAGGTTACAAAGGGAGAGAACTAGGACTGGGTCACTGGCCTCCTTGATATTCCTGGCAGTAGATACCCCCTTGCACTGTCTTCTGTGTCTGGAATACTATGCCTCCATCTCCGGGCACCCTCTGCAAGGAGCCTTCCCTATTCTTCCCTAGTCCATTCCCTTTGAGCCGACCCCAAATTTATCCTGTACATAGCCGGTCTCTACACACTTGTTTTCATGTGGTCTCCTCCATTAGACTTCAAGTCGCTAGAGAGCAGGGGCTGTCCTTTGCCTTTCTTTGTGTCCCCAGAAATAGGCGCAGACATAGGAAGCCCTTAATAAACGCTAGTCGACTTGCCTTAACTTTGGAAAAAAAAAAAAAGGACCTCGTTTGAAATTATAACCAGTTGGGGACAGGGAGTAGAAGGGGAGGTGTGAGAGAAAAGAAATGCTTTGAATTGAAAATAATATAAAAAACAAACAAACAAACAAAAAGATGGTGATGGACTTTGTTCATCCGGGTAACGGCATCCGAAGACAAAGGACAGAGAGTCCCGAGCGGCATTTATCTGGGGTCTCAGCTGAAGCTGCTCGGGCCCATTCAAAAACCCAGCGCACAGAGAACAGGGCGGGGGCGAGGCCGCTCTGCTCTGCTCTGCTCACGGGGTTCACACTGGAATGTCGGCCCCGCCTCGGTTCGCTCTCCCGCCCCCGGATCAGGAAGTGACACAGTCCCATCAGACCACGCGCCCCTTCCCGCGGAGAGCGTTTCCGCCATTTTTGAAAATCAGGAAAAGCCGGCGTGAGCGCCTCTTGCTGCCATCATGGCAACCTTCGCTGTGGAGCCCCAGCCAGCTCCGACAGGTGAGTGGCCGATGGGGCGTCCGATTCAGCTGGACGACCCCATCGACGAGCGGGGCAAGTGGGTGGCTCCGGGATTCCCGGGGCCGCTGGCGCCGAGCGTGCGCTCCTCTCCGGGGTGGACCCCGACCCCAGTCGCGGAGGCCCCTCGCCCTTCCCACCCCCAGGGCTGTGGCTGCGGGTGCCCTCCCGATGCCGGGGTCGGATCGCTGTTGTGTCCTGGCTGCTCTCGCATTTCGGCTTGGTCCCTTCCCATTCTCCCTGAGAAGGGATGAGGGGGCCGGGGCTCTAACCCCTGCCCTGGAAGCGTGGCCGAGGAGGCTATTGGCTGAGGCCGAGCGTGGGCGGAGTCCTGGAGTTTGTCCTCCTCCCCCAGGTGTAGTGGAGGTGTGTCCCACTCCACAAAGGTGTGGAAGAAAGGGGTCTCTTTTCAAGAGAGTCTGAACTTCCTGGAATACGGAGATTAGCTCTCCTTGTTAGTCCTTCAGTCGTCAAAACATTTATTAAACGCTTACTCTGTGCGGACGCTGTGCCAGTAATATAAAGAAAGGCTAAAACGGGGTTCAGGGCTTCAGAGAGCTCACATCCTAATGAGGAAGACGCTACAAAACCAACTATGCTTACGAGATACATAGTGTCGCCGCACGTTTGTTATGCATCTACTCTAAACCGGGCTTTAAGCTAAGCCCCGGTGGGGGTGGAGTGGGGAGGGGAGGGTGGAGTGGGGAGGGGAGGGTGGAGTGGGGAGGGGAGGGTGGAGTGGGGAGGGGAGGGTGGGATGGGGTGGGATTTTACAGAGAATGGCTCTACAGTTTCTGCCCTCCAGGAACTACCAGCCTAACGAGACACTACTTGCCAACATTATATTTCAAACAGGATATACTGGTAATAATCAACTACGGGGAGGCACTAGAGTTAAGGGAAACTTTTCCTGTATAAAAAATGGGATTTTTAACTGCAACTAGAAGGAAGCTAGGTAAACCTAGGCATTAGAGATGAGGAGGGAGTGCATTCCAGGCATGGGGGGGTAGCCAGTGAAAATAGCCGGAGTTAGAATTGGAATGTTTTGTGCAAAGTATATCAAGAAGGCCAATGTCACTGGACCTTAGATTATCTGGAGAGAGGGGGGAGTAAAATGCCGGAAGACCGGAAAGAGGAAAGGTTGGGAGATAGGTTATGGATTCCGGTTAATACTGTTTCGGTTTAAACCCAGGGACGCCAAAAACTGTTTTGGTGGGGGTTCTGCCTACCCCAAAACCGTCGGGGTTTCGTGATGTGTTGTGGAACCATCTGAAAGAATTCAGTCAGACCACCTCTAAACTAAGTATAGGCATTTATTGAGATTGATGGCCTCTTATGAACCAAGCTGAGTTCTAAGAGGAACCAGCAACTTCAGAGAGAGTAAGATGGATTTTTATAGGGTAAAGATCCTGATTACACAATCAAAATTTACATAGAATATAGGAATGTGACTAATATTAAAAAGGCAGGAAGAGTTTGTTAAGGGATTAGGTAATGGCAGAGGGGTCCCATCTATGGTTCGATGGTTAAACATTCTGGTCGTGCTGCCCTCCAATTGGCTAACCATTGTGTTCCTGTCTGGTCAAGATAGATAGGTATTATGGTCCTGCCTCAGGTCAGATGGATGGTGTGATTGGGGGCAGTGACTAGGTAGAGGCAGTGGCTGGGATTCCATCACATGGATGCACTAGGTAGAGGCAGTGGCTGGGATTCCATCACATGGATGCACCTGTTATTCTAGTGAGCAGTGAGGCATATATGAAGAAGTTAGGATATTGTTGGGAGGGAGGGGGGAGCCTAGGTAGGTACAGTGGGCCTGCTGTTCAGTGGGACTGGGCCCATAATGAAGTTAGAATGTTGGGGTTTATTAGGGTTCCATCAACACCAAACAGGATTTTTTATTTGATCTTGGAAGTGGTAGAGAGCTGCTGCAGTTTATAGAGTAAGGAGGCAATATGGTCAGGTCTGTGCTTTAGGTAGATCACTTTGGCAGCTGAGTGCAGGATGGCCTGGAGTGGCCAGGTAAAGAGACCAGCAGGCTCTTGAAGTGATACAGTCATGAGGTGATGAGGGGCTATATCAGGATGGTTGCAGTGTCAGAAAGAGGGAGTAGATTCAAGGATGACATCTAGATTGTGACCCTGAGGGATTGGGTGGATGTGGGAAGTTTGGAAGAGGGGAAAGTTGATGGGAAAAGATTTCAGTGTTGGATGTGTTAAGTTTGAGATGTCCACAACACATTTGGAAATGCCAGAGAGAGGGGTAGGGTTACATAAATAAGTATCATCTGCATAGAGATGATATTTAAGTCCACAGAGCTGAAGAGATCACCAAATGAAATAGTAAGGAGAAGAGGGCCAAGAAGGACACCCAAGGAGGAACACGCAAGAGTTAGCTGGTGTGACCAGGATGAAGAGTCTGTAGTGTCAAAGGCTGTGGATAGGTCAAGAAGGATGAAGAATGAAGGAAGAAATCACTGGTAGTTCTAGAGAGAACAGTTTCAGTTGAATGATGAAATTGGAAGACAGACTAGAGAATTGAGAAGAGAGTGAGAGTAATGAAAGTATAGGCAACAGTTGTAGATGTATGGTCTTTTTAAGGAGTTTAGCTACAAAAAGGAAGAGAGAGATGGGATGATAGCTAGCATTGCTGCTGAATCAAGTGATAGAGGACACATGCATATGTTTGTAGGTTTCTAGTGAAGTAAGCAGGCAAACTGTTTGAAGGTAAGTGAGAGAATGACTGTAAAGGGAAAAGTAATCTATGAAGAAGATGGGATAAAATGTGATCACTTGTACATGTGGAAGAGTTGGCATTGATGGGGAGAAGGTCCACCTCATTATATGAGTTGGGTAAAAGAGATGGTATAGGAAAGTGAATTGAAGAGGAAGGTAGGAAAAAATGGTATAGTGAGTCAGTTTGTTGTTGTTCAGTTGTTTCAGTCATGTCTGACTTTTCCTGACCACTTGTGGGGTTTTCTTGGCAAAGATACTGGAATGGTTTGCTGTTTCCTTGTCCAGCTTATTTTATAGATGAGGAAACTGAAGCAGCAGCATTAAATGACTTGTGCAGGGTCATGTAGTTAGTAAGTGTCTGAGGCCAGATTTGAACTCAGGAAAATGAGTCTTATTGACACCAGTCCCTGCACTGTATCCACTATAGCACTTAACTGCCCATTGAGTCAATTAAAGAGGTATAAACAGATTGCCTTGCCACAGGGAAGGCCCAGTTGAGATTATGTAAAATAATTTTATAGTGGATTCAGTCAACTTGGTTTTGTTGGGGTTTTTTTAGAGCTTTATTCAGCAGCGTGTTTGGGGTTGCAAAGGAGAGGTGGAATAACAGATTGTGATAGATAAGGGAATTTGAAAGTTTATGAACATGGAAGTGGTGCATTTGTGACAAATGGCAAAGTCAAAGATATGACCATCTTTATTGCTGGGGTAGGATAGAGAGGAATAGGAATAGATCATGGAAAATATTGAGGAATGGGGAGGTAAGGGTGTTTAAGGGACTATCACTTTGCACATTGAAGTCCTCTAATATGAGTGTAAAAGTTGGGAAAGAGAGAAAGACTTATGAGGCAGGCCCGGAACTCATTGAAGAAAGAAGGCTGGTACCCAGGAGGGTGATAGATAGATAATAGATAACAATTTTGATTGGATGATAGATAAAGGTTGAGTGTATCTGGAACAAGAAAAGGTTACAGAATGATAGTGGGAGGAAAAGAGACAATAGCAGTGGGGATCAAGGAGTATTCCAGTTCTTTGACCAGTGAGTTGGAGGATGAATGAAAATACAACCAGTGCTGGAAAAGGTGGCCAGGGAAGCTGTGTTGTCAGGAGGGATCTAGATGTTGAGCCAGAAGACGGAAGGTGTGGGAAAAGAAAAAAATTTAAGAAGAAATCAAATTTTTAATCTCTGTAGTAGGTATTTTATAGAGCAAAGTGGGTGACTTTTGAGTAATGGAACATCATGGAGGGTGGTTTGAGGGGTTTAAGAATAAGGGAACAGGCATTGGCCATGGCTTGAATAGTTTGAATGATGATAGCCTAGGATTCTGAATTATTGGGATGGGGAGTGTAAATGACAGGGTAGAAGTTTGTTAATCATTGAGGTATGAGTTCAGGCCAGTTATCAACTTAAACAGAATCAATGGAAAGTAGTCTCAGAAGGAAGGCACTCTTCATAGTGGAGTGTGGGAGTGGAGGAGGAGACCTGGGAAAAGCTTCCTGCAAGAAAGTGAGATTTGGACTGAGTCTTGAAGGAAGCCAGGAGATGGAGGTGAGGAATGAGAGCATACTATGCATGAGGTCAGTCAGTCAGGAAATGAAGTATCTTGTCTTAGGGACAACGAGAAGGAAAGCCAGTGTTGCTTGATTGTAGTATATGTTTGTATAGAGGGGGATAGAAATTAAAAAGTCTGGAAAGATAGGAAGGGGCAAGGTTATGAGGGACTTTAAATGCCAAACAATTTTATATGATTCTGGAGGTAATAGGGCACCACTGGATTTTACTGAGAGGTGGGTGGTGGTAGTGGCACCTTAGGAAAATAACTTTGGCAACCGAGTGGAGAATGGATTGGAGTGGGAGGAGAGTTGAGGTACAGAGTCCAAATCAAAAGGCTATTGCAGAAGCAAAGGCTTCAGGTGGAGACGTTGTACCATGAGAAGATCTGTCTGACACCCTACTGACACTTTTTCCTGGTGTCACTTAACACCAATTGCCCTACCTTTTCCTGGGAAGTGAGGATAAGCCTCAGTGGGTTCCCAGAACACAAAGGACTCTGCTACTAGGAGCATCCTCTGTCCTGGCCTGTGTGCCCTGGTCACACCACTTTTGGAGGATTATGTTCAGTTTTGGGCATCACAGTTTAAAAGAGACATTGATAAACTGGAGAGTGTCCAGGGACAACCAGTGTGATAAAGGACCATGAGTTCAATCAGTTGTTATTCATAATGTATTTATTAAAAGCCCTTACTTCAAAGTAAAGACCTTAAAGGTCTAGACCCATGGTCCTCTTATGTCCTAGCTACTTGTGATACAAAGACCACAGTGATAGGACTTGCCTTTTGGAAGCTTAGATTCTATGAGGGAAACAACCTTTACATAGAATTGGAATAGTAGTGAGTACTCCTTCACCGGAAGTCTTTATGTGGAAAGTAGATGATGCCTTGTGCAAGGCTGTTGTAGTGGAAGATTTTTTTCATGTATGGGTTGAACTGTATCAGGGGTTGTTAGCCTTTTTGGGTATTATGGACCCCTTTGGCACACTGGTGAAGTTTGTGGACCTCTTAGAATAATCATTTAAAAATATTATAATGGAAGGAAATGTTAAATTTCAATTGGAGTTTAGTGAAAATAAAGATTTAAGGGGTGGCTAGGTGGCCCAGTGAATAGAGCACCAGCCCTGGAGTCAGGAGGACCTGAGTTCAAATGCGGCCTCAGACACTTAACACAAAACTAGCCGTGTGATCTTGGGCAAGTTACTTAACACCAATTGCCCTACCTTCCCCCCTCCAAAAAAAAAAAAAAAAAAAAGAAAATAAAGATTTAATTCTTTCCCCATCTAAGTTCATGTTATCTCCTGAAATCTTTTTGTGGCCCTAGCTTAAGAACCCCTCCTCCCCCCTGCAACTAAATGTACTCTGAGGGTACTTCAGACTCTGTAGTAATTAGCAAAACTCTGAAATTGCTGGAGTTTGGATCCTCAGTATGAAAGTTAGTATTAGTTGTACTTTGTTAAATTATAAATCATAAAATTAAGCTTCAGAAAATGAAATTATTCACTGAAAAATGATGGTTCCTAAAAAGTGGTTCCTAATATTAAAATAAGAGTTGTTTTGGGGAGACTAGAGGAAGGTGACTATTCTTTTAGCCAAAAAATGTCTTAATATTGGCAGGATGTTCATTATTTGGGTTGTTCTTGGTTTTCACCAAGTACAGTGTTCTTGGTTGAGAGTGTGTACTGATTTTTTTTCTAGAAATTTCATAGACAATTTATGATTGAAGAAGCAGTGTTGAGTAGTTTGATAAGAGTACTGGCCTTGGAGACAGGACAATTTCAAATTGGTATTGCTTATAGCTGTGTTACCACAGGCAAGTCACTTATCTTGTCGAAGACTATATATTAGAGATAAACTACCTTAGTGGAAGGACCTTCTACACTATGGGGTTCTCTAGATTTATGAAATTACAGGTTGGATCTGCTTTGCCCCCAGTCAAACTTACAGAGATATGTTATCCCTTGAAGGTATCTTAAAAACTTATTTTAGGCCAGAATATTCCTTGGATCCCTAGTGTTCTGTTAGCTGTGTCTAGGAATTCCTGAGAAACTTTTTTTTCTAATTTTAGTTGTCCCTTTAAAATATCAAATAAATGTTTTTGATAGCATATGTCAATATTTTCCATATGAAAATATGGTTAATTCTCTTTTGATTTTCTTCTTGGCCCCAGGATGTATTCCATTATATATACATGCTTCTTGAAACAAAATTAATAGCTTCCCTCAATCCCAGTTGTTCATTGAATTAAGTTTCAAGCCCCCAAATGTTCCACAGACAAATTAGTTAGAAATATTCATTTAGATCAGAGGCTCTTAACTTTTTTGTGTGTGTCATATATTCCTTTGGTAGCTGGCAAAAGCCTATGCATCCCTCCTCAGAATGTTTTTAAATACATTGGATTACAAAGAAACCAGTCATTTTAAAATACATTTATCAAAATATTAAAAATAAAACCCAAACAAGAAGTTTACAGATCTCAGGTTAAGAACCTTTAGGTTACCCATTTTGTAAATGAATAGATGAGGAAATAACCCTGGAAGGTGACTCTTCTGAGGTCTAACACCTAGTTAGTGACAGAACCTGTACTAGAAAAATAACTCTCTCAGTCCTGCCTTTGTTCCACTCTGCTACTAAAATGATCATTCACTGATCACAGAAATTTTATACTGAATGCAATTATTTGATAGTCTGACACTTTTTCTAGTAGTTTATTTCTTTGGGGAAATTAAAGCATCATATCTTAAAGAACAGTTAAGGGAGAGGTTTTTTTTAATGTCCTTGAACAAATGAAAAAACCTCCCACTTTTATTTTAAAATTTTGTACTCAATATTATTTCCTCAATTTTGGTAAAGTTTGAGTGTAAGTCATTTGGCAATATGGAGAGAGTAATTAAGACTTAAAAAATCCCAATATTACTGTTAGATCAATATCTTCTTTGATTGGTTTGCTCTGGGTAGTATCTAATTCGAGGTGAAATGTAGTGCCCGATTTAGGGTTGTCAAACTCGAATGAGATAATGTATGTTAAGAACTCTATAAAATTTAAAATGTCCTCTATATCTCAATAATTATGAAAGCAATGGAAGGGTAAATAAAAGCCCAGTATTTGGGTTAGCAGTAATACTCAAATGCATCAGTAATTTCACCAGTTTGGTTTTCTCACTAATGGTGCAGTTCATAGTCCATACATACTTGGCCATCTCACTTTACTCTTGTTGATGTCCTTCCCGAGTTCTCCACAGAGAGTCTACCCAATGAGCTGAGCACCTTCCTTTAGTTCTCTTGACATCACAAAGATGCCAATGGAGCAAGTTCCTTTTGACTACTAAGCCAGTACACTTTTACTACATCATGTTGCTGACCAATTCAATTTAATAAGCCTTTCACAGTGGTTGCGATGTGGTACTCTTGTGTAACTGGTGAATATCTTTGTTAAGCATACATATTCTGTTTTATGCTTCATTTAAAATCAGTAATTAGGCCATTGAGCAAATTATCTCTGAAGAATCTTATGTATTGGAGAACTGCTAATGTGGCATTTTATACTACCAAATCAAATTTATTTTTATAGTCAACGAATGACGCAATTGGGATCTTATATTCTTTGAGTCTTGGTTTCTTAAAATTTTATAGAGATGGGTAAAATAGGCATGTGGCTCAGGAATTCTTGATCTCAGGCACTTTTACTTTTTAGTAATAATGTGTGAGTTTTTATTTTTATTTTTTAACCTACACATTTGGTTTTTTGTCCTTCAGATTCCTTGAAAATCTCATCCTCAAAATTGTCACCTGTACCACAGACCTCCTTGTACATAGTTGTTACAGTCCAGCTGCTTTTTCTGTCTTTGTTTTCTTTAATGCCATTTCTGCTTACTTAATAAGCACATTTTAGACAGAGTCCAAATGTGGTTTCTTGACTCTACTTGATAATCACTGGGCTAAGTGTTGGGCTACAAAGAAAGGCAAAAGATAGTCATTTCCCTCCCCTCATGGGGGAGACACAATGCAAAAAAACATGAACAACCAAGCAAGTACAGGATACATGGGAAATGTAATCAACAGAGGAAAGGCATTCGAATTATGAGGGATTGGAAAAGGCTTCCTGTAGATGGTGGGATTTTAGCTGGGACTTGGAGGAAGCCAGGGAAGTCAGGAGGTAGAAATGAAGCATTCTAGGCATGGGGGAAAGTTCCAAAAAAAAAAAAAAAAATGTTTCGCGCTTCTCTGGAGTGTCTTAATCAGGGATGCTGGAAAAAATTTATTACAGTTTTTTGGTGCTTTTTTTCCACCTTTTTGTCTGTTGTCTTTTTAGTTTAGTCCTTAAACATTCTTGGGATGACTTTGCTTAGTTGTGTCTTTTAGTGAAGTTTTCTTTAAATTGTGTTTTCCCTTCATTGCTTTCTTGATGTTTTATGAATGTGAGGATGGTGGGGAGTTATTGAGGACAGGAACTTGAGGATAGGAGATAGAACAAAGGAAGAAGAAGTCTGAAAGTAATGTGATATTGAACTTGGCTATAAAGTCAGCATTGGGAAAGGGAGAGAAAAGTAAAAGTCCAAGCATAGGTAAGAGGGATTGAAGTGATGAGAATAAAGAATTGGGTGGGAGTGAGGAGGGGGGTAGAATGGGGAAGTGAAACATAGGTAGAGACATAATTGTTAGGAAGTTATAGTTAGATAGATGCATGAGTTTTTGATCAAGGAAGTTAAACATGTATGGGTAACGGTACAGATCTAGGGTGTGACCATCCTTTTTTGTAGCTGAGGTGGAGTGTAGTAGTTGAGTTTTGAGATTGAGGAACTGGGAGGTTAGGGTGTTTGAGGAACTAGGAGGTTAGAGTGTTTGTGGGAACTTTAGCATTCCTCTTAAAATCTAGCATAAACAGTATAGTTGAGGTGGAAAGGAAGAGGTAGTGAGCTAGTTGAATGATACTAAGTTAGAATTTACAGATTGTCTGAAACCTGTGATTATTAGTTTCCTTTGCCCCCTTTTCTACAACTACCACTATGATTATAGAAGCAGGAGGGTGCCATATAGAACTGAGAGCCATTTTTTTCTTTTTCCTTTCATAAATAAATGTGTATTTGGCAAAGAATTCATCACTAAATTGGCTAGCTTTCTAATGGTGAGCCTCTTTATCCTTAGTTAGGTTAGTCCTTAGAAAGCAGACACTATGTGTTCTTGCCATATACCTGAAATCTTTTCAGCAAGGTAGAACCTGCTATTGGTGAACTTTAGCCTCATTTCCATCTCACTTTCTGGTTACCAGTTCCAACCATGTTGTGGAATACATAACTCTTTCCCTTGCCTGGTCTTCCACTCAGCCCTACTAGTTCCCCTTTATATGTGGTCTTCCTTTATTTTCCCAGCTCATCAGATATCATGAATTCATTTTTCTGCTCCTATTTTTATTTTTAACATTGTTAAAATTTTTAGAAGTCAAGTAATAATATATCATGGTTTTTCTTAATTAGAATGTAAACTTCTTGAAGATAGGAACTATCTTGCTTGCTTGTATTTGTGCCTCCAGAGCTTAGCACAGTACCTTGAACATATAGGTGCTTAATATATGCTCTATCTTTCCATCTATCTATAATTGCTTTTGAGAACTTGTTAGCTATATAGATGTGCATGTGCCATGTGCATATGCATGTGTTTGTATTAGTATTATCTCTATACCGTGATGAAAAATTGGAGTTGGAATCTAGGACAGCAAGAATACAGTTTTAATAGGAACTTGTCTCTATAATTCTATAATTTTTGAAAAGTCATGCCAAATATATATCTATATGTGTATGTGAGTGTACACCTGTGTGTGTATGTATATGTATATATACATACACACACATACACATGTATTTAATATATAGATGGGAATAATATAATGTCTACATGGCACCTGTAATAGTAATGAAATTTGAAGATCCCTTTGTATTGCCAAGCTAAGAGATATTTAGCACCTAGTTTCAGATTAAGCCTCTGTTAAAGAAACAGCAGGTATGATCCCCTGTTGCTGACATGACAGGAAGGGGCTGAACAGGGAGGAGCTATACTGTATTTAAGGAAGAGCACAAGCTGGACAGTCAGAATTTCTGGGGTAAGCATCATGGAGTCAGGGCAGCTGCTGCTGGACTAAAGACTGAACTGAGATTTGGGAAGACCTGAGAAGAGGAATGAGAATTGAGAACTGAGGCAAAATTTCTTGGAGCAAGCCATGTGGAGGCTGGATAAAGTGATTTTGATTTTGAGAACAGAGCTTATGGTGCTGAGGACTTCCGAGGTCCAGCTGGAACTGCAGAAGACTGAGGAAGCATGACTGTGGTGCTAGTACTTGGTCTGTTTTGATGTTTCTTTGTCAGATTTGTTTGTTGATAGAGGCCTCTGACCTTCTTGGGCCTAGGTTGATTTCACAGAAAGAAAGTGAATTGAAGAGGATGCAGGTTATTGTGTCTTTATTAAGCTTTGTCTTCCCAGGAACAGAAACTGCTGAGAACTTGCCTCCCCTCACTTCAAGATGAAGAAAAGACCTCTCTTTGAGGATTGAATACTATGATGATATTGTAACCAAGTTGTGACCTAGGGGTGGATGGCCTTAGTCTTTTGTGACTGACCAAGTGAATGTACTTTGTTTATGACTGGAAACTAGTCTCCAACTGAGACTGCCCAGGGATGGAGCACTTTGATTGAATGATTGAGTTACTAAATGATTGTACTTTGTTGAAAACTATGTGACCTCTTTGGTGAAAACTGTGTGGCCATTTTAGTGATAAGTTGTTGAGTTGTGACGTGGTGAATGTTGTATTTTGATTTTCTGTGAATTCTGATTTGTTATTGAATAAATATACTATGTAATCAGAACCTTGAAAGCTGTTCATAGCAGCAGTCCTCTGGAAAGCTGCTTGTGCTTGGCTTTACAATTATTAATATATATTTAGATTGTTCTTGACATTTTTGGGACTGAAAATTCAAAACTTTATTTTCATTGGTGCAAAAATTAGTTCTTTCTTCAAATACCTGTCAGTACTCTTCTTAGTGTATATTGCCTATGTGATTCTTTAATTAGAAAAATCTTATTTTGGTCAATAGTGAGATGTCATTTAACTCTTTTTACTTAATATTATTCATTCAACAAGCATTTAAGTACCAGTAGTGAATGAGTGGGGGGAAGGGAAGGTGAGATTGTCTTTTATTAGTTTGGAATATTATAAAAATTGATTTTATTTGAAAACTTTTTGACATTTTCTATAATTTTGCCAGAATTATACTGGTTTATACTATTTTAAGGAAGAATGTGGTTGCAGCTGAACACATGCACTGTTAGAATACTGGCAAAGAATTGACAATTATTTTTAAAGTTTTGCGTTTATCTTGTCATGACCTAATATTGATGAAAACATATAATCACTGCACAGAAAGGTGGTATTTTATATATATGGGAGAAATGGTAGGATTTAACTATTTAGAAAATTGTCAGATTTTTCTAGGAGTTTGTATATAATGTTAATTATTACATCATTCCTATCAATACTGTTATAATATGTGGAATTCTGACCATTACAGCAGAAACAAAGTATTATATCCTAGTTCTAGTAGATATTTAAGTACTATTTCTATTTCATAAGGGAACTTTGTTTCCTTAGATTCAGGCTATATCGCAGACTTTAAAGCTATCTGTAGCTCAATGGCACATGTTTTATGAACAAAGCTTACTAAGCTAATCTTTTATGTAATTTAAAAATAAAGATTTGTTCAAAACCAGTTAAATTCTCAAAAAATTTATTAGATCATTTGGGGGAATGATTAGATATATTTTGTTAATTTTGTTTTTATGTAACAATTTAGGAGCTGAACCAATGATGTTGGGTTCACCTACTTCTCCAAAGCCAGGAGTCAATGCACAGTTCTTACCTGGCTTTTTAATGGGAGATTTGCCAGCTCCAGTGACTCCACAACCTCGATCTTTCAGTGGCCCTTCTGTGGGGGTTATGGAAATGAGATCTCCTTTACTTGCAGGTTGGTAATTATATAAGACAATTTTAAGAATAAATATGATGTGCTTGTCATAGTTTAATTATGTTCATAAGGAACATATTAGTAGTTTTAAAGACATTGTCTAATCTAACCTGTAGTTCAACTGATGAAGTTGCAAAGACCCATAGAGGTGTAATGGTTTGCTTAAATCTGCACATTTACACAGCAAAGCTGATTCCAGTTTTTGGGGAATCTGGCTTCTAAACCAGTGCTTTCTCTACCATATCTTGTTTGGAAGGTACTGGAACTGTGGATAGGGTGTGCTAAGTGAGTAACTTTCCTTAACAGGTACAGCTCAGTACTTGCTGACGGGTTAGAGTGACTTGCCCAGGGTCAGAAAGCCAGTATGGAAGCATCAGAGGTGGGACTTGGGCTGTGGTCTGCCTGGCTTTGAAGCATTGTGCCGCTCTACATTGTGCTGCACTGCTTCTTTACAAACATACCATGGTTAGGTATCTCCTTTCCCCATTCTAAATGTTTATTACTTTTCTTAAAAAAAAAGTAGTTTTAATTGTAAATTCCAAAATTTACTAGTTGTACAGATAAAATTGAGTGCTGAATTATGACAAACACAAACTGCTGTAATTGAACAAACCACTCATTAAAAATGTGCATATATTTAACATCAATTGAATGTTAATGTAAATGTCTTGATTTAATATCTGAGAATGGAAATATCAAACCCAAATAAGTATAATTTGAACATCTGCTTATGTGTATTCTATTTCTAGCCAGTGAGTTAATCTTCTCACTTGTAGGGTGTTGGCAAAATGAGCTATTTTACAAATTTGTGGGGAAGACATTTATAGAGAGTTCATAGCTTTAGGTATAGCACTTTGCGTTTAAATGTAGTATGATGTAAGCAAATTCTTTAAAGAAAATAACTTCTGTGTATTCTATGGAATAGTGAAATTTGATATTTGAAAAAGAATTGTCTTTCATTTATGAGCTGATAAATTTCTTTTATAGGCCTGGTGCAGTTTTAATTTGTAGAGATAGACATTTGTACTTGCTACTAGTGGGAATAAAAAAAAAGCTTAAGTTTTTTTTGAAGTGATTGATGATAGTTTATAGTTATCCCTTCTACATGTGGGGGGTTAGGGATGCAAGGTACCCACCCTCTGGAAAATCTGCATAAAACTTTTTTGGTCCTCCCTTTGTAGGCGAGATGAAGTCTGAATTTTTTCTTTTTCTTTTATGGGGTGTTTGCAGTATATTGTAGAATTTGGGTTAAATATTTGGTCATAGGCTATATGTAGGTCAGTGTTAAGTAAAAATACTGCTCAAATCCCCCCCACCCCCCCATTCTCATTTACAGTAATTTCTTTTTTCTTTTTTTTTTTTTTTTTTTTAGAGGAGGGAAGGTAGGGTGATTGGGGTTAAATGACTTGCCGAAGGTCACACAGCTAATAAGTGTGTCAAGTGGCTGAGGTTGGATTTGAACTCAGGTCCTCCTGACTCTAGGGCTGGTGCTCTGTTCACTGCACCACCCTAACAGTAGTTTCTCATGACCACCCATGTTGTATTGAAAGTCATGATTTGGAAGGAGTATGTGTACTTGACAACTATCATATCTTCCCTTTCTTGAATTTATTGTAGGTGGGTCTCCACCTCAACCAGTTGTGCCATCTCATAAAGACAAAAGTGGTGCTCCACCAGTTAGAAGTATCTATGATGAAATTTCCAGCCCAGGACTTGGATCAACACCTTTATCTTCAAGAAGACAGGTGGGTAGTATTAACATTGGGTCATTAATCCTGTTAAAGATTGATTGTGATGGTTCTGAAACATGAATATACAACTAAAAAATTCTTAATACTATCAAGAGTTTTTGAAAGACATAGGTATTTGTATATGAATATTGGAAAGCTTTTAAAATAACTTTTATTTTGCTTACATGGAGTAGTACTAGACCTATTAGATATTCAGGAAATACAAATGAATTTTCCTTTTTTTTCTAATGATAATTTGCTCAGTATAGAAATAGGATACTGTTGTATGCTATACCACTTAAATTGTTATTTAACAATCGTTTCCTTGCCTGCTGTGTGGAAAACATTGTGTTCAGTTCCTAGAGAAAATACAAAGAAGAATGCAAATGGTTCTTTTCTCTCTAGGTATTTATATTTACTCCCATGGATTTAATTATCATTTCTGTAAAGAAGATTCTCAGATGTACTTGTCTAGCTCGAAACTCTCACCTGACCTGTAGTCTTGCATCTTCATCTGCCATTTGGCTTATCTAGAATTAGATGCCCCTGTAGACATTTTAAATTCAAGATGTCCAAAACTGAACTCATTTTCTTTCTTCTAGAAAACCTTTCTTCTTCCTAACTTCCCTATTAGTGTTGCCAGGTTTAGTCATCCAGGCTAACAACTTAGATGTTGTCCTGACTTCCTCTTACCCCATATCCAATCATTTTTCAAGTCCTGTTGATTGTGACTTCACAATATCTCTTATATTTATCCCCTTTTCTCTTCCACACTTGTCACCACCCTGATATCAACCCTCATTACCCCACACTTGGATTATTATAATAGTCAAAATAGATTGATCTCCCTGCCTCAAATCTCCCCACTCCAGTCCATCCTCTACTCAGATATCAAAGTGATCCTCCTAAGGCACAAATCTGTCTGTAACTGCCATATACATTCAGTTCCAGTGCTTCTTTTATACTGTTAAATATGTGATCCTCCATTTGGTTTTTAAAGTCCTTTATAACCTGACCCCTTCCTGTCTTTCTAGTCTTTCTATACTTTACTTCCCTCTGCTCATTCTTCTCTGCTGTGTAGCCTTATTCCTCAAATAGGACAGGACATTCTGTCCTCCTATTTTCACTGACTGTATCTCATACCTGTTATGTTTTCTACATTTCTTTCTCCTAGCTTCCCTGAAATTCCCACTTTTGCAAAAAGCCTTTGGTCCTTCTTAATGCTAGTGCCTTTTCTCTGAGATTATCTCCAGGTTTTCCTATATGTATTTTGTTTGTCCATAGTTTGCATGCTGTTTCTCCCTATTAGATTGTGAGCTTCTTGAGGGCAGGGACTGCTTTTGCTTTTCTTTGTATTCCCAGTGATTAGCTCAGTGCATGGCATATACATAATAAGCCCATAACAATTGCTGAAATGGAGGTGATAGCTATATATACTATTAGGTTGTAGATCTAAAATTGGAAGGGAGCACTGAGGCCATCAAATCCCACACCTTCATTTTGAGAAAGAGAATACTGAGGCCCAGGGAAGGTAAGTCATGATTTGCCCATAGTTGCACAAAAGGAAACATTAAAGGTAGGATTTGAACCTAGATCCATTGAGTCCTGAGTTGGTGCCCATGTCATTGTATTATGCTGTCTCAAAAACTACAATATAGAATATTCTGTGAGTAAAAGAAGTATAAAGTACTTGGAGACTTCTACCATGGTATAGTGTAAAGAATGTAGGACTTGAGATTTCCTTTCTGTGATGGTGGGCAAGTCATTTAACCTCTATGAGCCTCACTTTCTTTATCTTTAAAGTGGAGATAATAATACAGTACCCAGTATATAGGGTTATTTTGGCAATGCTTTATAATTCTTAAATGCTCTATAGATGATTTGAATTTTTTTCAATTAATATTCATTTTCTCTCTCTTCTTCACCCATTCCCTTAAGGGGGAAAAAAAGAAAAAACAAAACTCTTACAACAATTAGTTATGCAGAACTAATTCCCATGTTGTCTTTGTCCAAAAGTTTTGCAATCTTATTTTGCAATCTTCATTCTGTCACCTCTCGGTCAGGATGTGGGTATATGTATCAGTCCCCTGGAATTGTAGTTGATCTTTGCATTGATCTGAGTTCTTAGTGCTTAGCAGAGCATCTGGCATATAGTAGGTACTTAATGTTATTGATTGATTAAGTCTTTTACAGATTTTTGTCTTTTCAGTGCTGTTAGATAAATTGTTTTCTTCTGCTTATTTCACACTGCATCAGTTCATACAAGTCTAGGTTTCTATGAAACCATTCCGTAATTTCTTATATAACAGTAGTATCACATTACATTCATCTACCATTAGTTGTTCAACCATTTCCCAATTTGTGAATACCAGTTCTTTGTGACAACAAAAAGCTACTGTGAATAATTTTGTACGTATAAGTCTTGTTCCTTTTTCTGTGATCTCTTTGGTCTAGTAGTATTGTTCGGCAAAAAAAAATTTGCATAGCTTAGTGAAAATTTAGTCTAGTTTAGTGAGTTTCTTCCAAGTTGGTTTCTAGAATGGGTAGACCAATTCACATCTCTATTAATAGTGAATTAGTGTGTGTTTCCTTCTAATTCTCTCCACCAATTGTCATTTTTCCTTTTTTTTTTGGTCATCATTGCTAGTCTACTGGGTGTGAGAGGGAACCTCAGAATTAATTTAATTGCATTTCTATAATTATTAGTGATATGTAACATCTTGTCATTTGCTTGTTGATAACTCATATTTCTTCTTCAGAATATTACCTGTTCCTATCCTTTGGCCACTTATCTATTGAGGAATGGCTCTTATAGGACTAGGTAATCTCTGAGATCTCTTCCAAGTTTTAGATTTTATGCTTCTACTGGTCCTACTTCCGTTATGTTCATTGTCTCTAATGGCTAAAGGGAAACCCAGAGAGATTGTGCAGATACAAAAATAGGTAGTACAGTTTCTTGAGGCATTCTATAAAGAATTCATCTGGGATCTTTTGATTAAGAAACAGACTTCCTTCTGTTCCCAAATAGAGACCCAATAACTACTTTAATGGATGAAGCCTCAATGAGTTGAAGTAAGGAAAAACCACTTTGGTCATCTTTTCATAGGGAAATTCAAAGGAGCCAAGGAGAAGTCATTGCACATCTAATTCTTAGTATTTTTTTTTTTTTTTGCTAAAAAAGGGACATTTGAAACTGTGGGTCTGTAATTGACCTTATTCCTTTGCCCAAGTCTTCTTCCAGCAGGAGACCTCATAGGGTCATGTACTAAATCATTCTGATCATGATGGTAGCAGTTTAGGATTTAGGGACACCTATGATTCAAGATGTTTGATTTGTTATGAGCATAAGTCTTGTATTATGTATGAACACACAAAAAAATGATGGGTAAGAAAAATGTACGAGGGCACCAAAATATGGTGTGAAAATTTATGAAATAATTTAGGAACAATATACTCTTCAGTTGTTATGGATAATATGTTATACAGTTCATTAATATTTATTTTTAAAATGTGTAGAACACACGTCTTATTACTTCTTATTTTCCCATTTTTTTTTTGTGTATCTTTATCTGTTTCTGCCTAATTGTTCTTTATTTGAGCCTATCTCTTTTTCATTTTGACCTTGCAAACATTTGTTTCATCTCTACATAGACAAGCTAGATAGCTATACAAGAAAGAACATAAAGCACTTGGGTGCCTTCTTCTAGGCCTAGTAGCCTAATTTACTGATTTGAGCTGCATTTATGGGGATTGCATTCTGCCAAATTTTGATGTGTGAATTACAGATTGACTTTGTAGAATTTTTCTGGGCCCAGTTACTTTATTAGATTCAGTTTAGTATTATCAGTTCATCATATCTGTATTAACTAGGGGTTATAATACTTGGGACTTGGTCAACCAGGTGGGAACTGGCTCTTTCAGAGTAAGAAAAGATCTTCAGAAAAGTTTTGTCTATTTCTATAAATCTTTGAGTCTTCTGTTGAGTAGTGGATGGAGTGCTGATATTTGAATTCAGTATGCTTGGAAAATTATTTTGCACCCATTTGTCTGTGTATTTGTTTCCCTCCAATATAGTGTTAGTGTTCTGAGGGTAGGGACTTGGATTTTTTTTGCTTGTTGAATGGATGGATGGATGGATGAATGAATGATTGAATTGTTACTATTATTTCAGAATATATCCACCCAGGACTGTTTCATTATTTAGATGTGCCACAGAGCATTTTTATGAATTTGTTATTTTGTAAGCACTTCAGTAATCAGTTTCCTAAGAGGAAATCATTTTTATAAAGATTTTGTAAAGATAAAAAAATAGGCATATGGACTAGTAGTTTTTGATATCTTAATCACCATTTTTGGCAGTGTGTCTTTAATTCTTTTTCATTCTTTTCACCCTTTGTGAGAACTCAAATGTTTTCAAATTTGTGTAACCTTTAGCATATATTTTCTTGGTGTGTGCTTGCCAGTACTTGTGCCAGTTTGCCTTCTTCAGACTTCAAGGACTTAGGTACTAAGAATTGAATGTGCTGGTTCTCCTATCATTCCTGATGAAAGTAGTTCTAAAAAGGCAGAAAAAATTGTTGGCTTTATCTTTTCATTTGTTGTCCTTCTGACAGTTTGGTATCTGAATACCCTTGGGATGATGTGGTCCTTATGGACCAAGCTTTCTGGTGCACTGCTTATTTTTAATTATGTTAAGAGGTTATAATGCTTATGGCCTTCTATCATTTTCCTCTGGCTTGTTTTATAAATGAATTTGTCATCTAAGCCCAAGTTACTCGACTATTCTATTATCCCTTTGCTTATCAAGACAAAGTGGTGACTAAGGTAATTTCTGGGTTCCTCTGGCCTTGTCACTGTGGTCACTGTTAAACTTTCATAGGAGATAGTGATAATTAACATTGATATTTTCAATTTACCATTTTTTAGTAACTACTGTTCCTTTGAAAAGGTCAGGTTAAAACTACTGTGGTTGTTTACAATGTTGTCTTATTTAATTTGATGCTAATGTTTGACCTTTGCTTTTAATTATCTGATGGTTAGACTGCAGACAGACCAGTGACTGAAAGGACTTTCACACTGGTAACCAGACTTTTGCTTTCAGCACAGTCAATTTAATGTTTATAATGTTCAGTGCTTGTCATTTACTGTGCCTCCTGATTCTCTCCTAGAGGGAAAAACTTATACTAGATGTGAATATTCTGAGTTATCTTTATATATAAAGGCTTGTAATAATAAATACTACCTTCTTGAAGTGTTCAGAACTTGTTTTAGATTATGAAAAAAAAACTTTGTCTCTTAACTTACTTCTCTTTTATGCAGCCCAACATTTCAGTAATGCAGAGTCCCTTGGTTGGAGTTATGCCAGCTTCCCCAGGAACAGGTAAATATCTCCCTTACCATGAAAGGTTGATTCTGTTCCTTGAATTAAAAGAATAATGATTACCAGACTTTTGTCTTTTACATTGCAAACTTTGATCATACCTTACAAACCAGTGTTCCTTTTTTTAAGCTTAGTGCAAAAGGATATGGGCCTTTTAAGGTAATTTCCCTTTGTCCCATGTTTGTATGCATGATGAAACCAGTAATTATTTGACTTGAATTTTTTTCTTTTTGGAATTGAATTTCTTTTTACCTGTTGTAAGCATAGGTGAACAGTGACTTTGGGTTACCTAGTGTTAATCCATATATATAACATGCATTTCTTTTTTCTTGGGAAAAACTTCCTAACTATAAGGAGAAGTACTGACTTAATAGAAAGGACATTGCACTAAGCGTTAGGAGACATGGATTCTTGTCTTAGCTCTGTTACTTTGCAGCTTTGTTATTTTGGGCAAGTCACCTTTTCCTCTCTGTGCCTCAGTCTCTTCATCTAGAAAATGAAGAGATTGGACTGGATGACTTCTAATTTCCATTCTAGCTCTAAAATTCTACAAATCCATGAAATTTCATGATTTATCCTTTTTGATTGTATATTGAAATCTGAATCTGCTTTGAAAAAAAAACTTCAGGGAGTTTGGTGATCTTACAACTAATCTTCATATTTTTGAAATAGACTGATATTTGGAATAGACAATAGACAAGAATTTGGAAAAAGTCTCTGGTTCTACAAAAGGTGTTAACCCTAAAGGGACTGAGTATTAAAGATTTCAGGGAATATTAAGAGAATGGGGAGACGAGCATAATATATTGGAAAGAGACTTGGGTCTGGAGTTGGGGGATCCCTGGTTCAAATTCTGGCTCTTTTACTGCCTATATTGTCTTGGTCATATCACTATACTTTGCTGAGCCTTACTTTCCTTATCTATAAAATTATGGGATTGGATTTGATTATCTTTAGATCACTGTAGTGTCTTCTTTACTACAGTGTAGAATTTAAAACTTCTAGTTTTAAATCCTATCAATTTGGGAGGTACCTAGGGTGAGATTTGGTCAGACTCTACCTGGTTAAGTGTGTACACTTCTCCTATGGGTACAGGAGAGTAGGTGGCTAGTGTTAGTTGTTGGGCCCATATATGTAGGGATGTGGCAAGATTTATAGGTCTTAGACTCAGATTTTGACTGACTAGATAGAGAAGGACTGGATAAGACACTTAGAAGTTCTTTTTGGGAGGTGTGGATTGTGATCAGGGTGAGATCATCTTAGGATCTGGGATAGGATGAAACTGAAATGTGTCACTCTACATTGGGCAGTTAAATTCAGTATAGAAGAAAAAAAGGCTGAGTAATAGTAGCATTCTTGGTGGTGTTTCAGTTTAAGGGGTTGAGGGACCCCTCAAGGACTGAAATATGGGAGAGGGTCATCTGGAATGAATTCTTGAACTCTAGGTTTCTTGAGTTAAATTGGCAAGTGCTTATCTTTATGCTAATATGGTAGGCAGAGCTCTTTTAGGAACTTACGATTTAAAAGGAATGACTCTAAAATTTATGGAGTAAAAGTTGTGAATTATCTGACAGATATGCTATTTAGGGAATAACAAACTCCATTTAGAGTTGGGAATTATTCACTACTGGAAACCTGGGGAGGGGGCTTCTCAGGGGTGTATTTTTGGTCTCTTATGTCTGTAGTAAGATAGCTTTGAGAGTTCATGTCTATAGCTTGACACCTGGACTGTATATGATAACTTTGGGAATCAGTACATGATAATTCTGTGGTTACAAGAGAGTCCTCTTTTTACAAGAGAATTTCTTCAGAGGTCAGCTTGTTCTTGTGATAGGGAAAGATTGTTTTACTGGGGCCCACTCATGCATAATTGCTATTCGTAGTGTCCTTGCGCTGCAAAGGAAACTGTTAGGGATAATGTTTTGAAACTAGAGAGAAATATCTTAAAATTGGCATCTAAGCACAAATACCCAAGCACCCCATCACTGATGTCATCCACTGAATTTGCCTGTGGTTTGGAGGTACAGGTGATGTAGGTTGAAACCTATGAGAATAGCTTCAGAACTGAAGGAAATGTGTAGGGCCTCGAATGCTAGATTGGGACTCAGGAAGACTTGAATTTATACTCTACCTTAGGCACTTACTAGCCAAATGATCTTGTAATATAAATCACTTTTCTATACCTCTCTTTCCTCGTGTGTAATAGAATGGGTTAGGTCCATTGATCTATAAGGTCTTTCCCAACTCTGAATCTATGATCTGATGTCCCCTATTGAGGATTTGAGGTTTGAAACAGGTTCAGCAGCTTATTAGGAGGTAAACTCAGATGTTACTCTGAAAGCATGGTTAAAAAGCAGCTTGTGATGTATTTCTAATTAGATGTGACAATGAATTTTTTTTCTTTTAATGGAGTTCAAGGCAAATGTGGACGTTCAGAATCAAAAGTCAACAAAGTAAGCTAATGCTAAGAGATTCGTTTCAGAACACTAGCTTGTGAACAATCTCTTAGCAGAGTTAGCCCTCTCTGAGAGTAAAGGAGCTGTGATAAAGAAAACATACAGAGCTTAATCAACCACTTGGAGACACTGCTGCATCAGCTATAACTTAAATCACAAGACTTGACCAAAAAATTGTGGAAAAGACATACAGACTGAGGTTAACAAGATTGTGGTTTAGAAGGAGGAAAAGTAATAGATGTATTGGACTAGAAAAGAATGTGTTATATAAGTGGGTAACTGAGAGAATTTTGGAGGCGCTAAGGAACTGGAATCTTAAAAGAGTGGATGAGATTGGTGATCAATTCAGAGATTTTCTACCTCCCCAAATTAGCACAAATAAATGGAAGTCCCCCATATAATTTATTAGTTTTAGTTAGAAGGTGTGGGGAAAGTAGAAAATTGGGCATCACCTTATGGTAGTATTCATTATTATTTTATGCAGATCATTTTAGCATAGTAGTGATTATATATTATATATTATAGCTGAAATTGAAAATTAATGGTAATCTTATTTCAGCTACAGTAGAATTTATTATTAGCTTCCATTTGCTCTATTATTCAATATTATTGAATATAAGACCCCACCTGCCCAGGAGTAGGTCCCCAATTGGCTTGCCTCTCTATTCTTTTTTTTTTAAATTTTTTTTGTTTATTTTTAGTTTACATAATTCATTTCCACAAGATTTTGAGTTACAAATTTTCTCCCCATCTACCCACCACCCCACAAAAGCGATCCCACTGTATACTCTCTCCCCCAATCTGTTCTCTCCTATATCCTCCCCCATCCCCCCTCCAACTTTCCAGTGGGGCAAGATGGATCTCTATACCCCAGTCCCTGTATATTTTATTTCTCAGTTGCATGTAAAAAAAAATATATGTATGTGTGTGTGTGTGTGTGTATTTTTTTTTAAACATTTGATTTTAAAAATTTGATTTAAAATTTTAAATTCCAGATTCTTTCCCTTCCTCCCTTGTCACCCACCCTTACTGGGAAGATAGACAGTTCAATATAGGTTGTACATGTGTAGCTATGCAAAACGTTTCCATAGGGAGGGAATGACATACACACTAAATAGGGTATCTCTCCCTACAGGAGAATAGGGGGGAAGGGGATAAGAGCGGGGATGATGGGAGGGAGGGAAGTTAGAAGCACACACCTTTGAAAAGGGACAGTGTCAAAGTAGAGAATGGAGCAAGTGGGGGGGCGGGATAGGATGGAGGGAAATATAGTCAGTCTTTCATAATATATAGGGAGAGATAACCTATTTAATGTGTATGTCATTCCCTCCCTAAGCTAAATTCAATGAGAGTAAGGTTAAAGCATTCCCTTTTGCCTTCCTGTTCTTCCCCCTCTGTTGTAACAGTTTTCTCTTGCCTCTTCTACATGAGATTAATTTGCCTCATTCTGTCTCTCCTCATCTCCTCTCATTATATTCCTCTCTCACCTCTCAATTTCACCTTTTAAGTGTCATCGCTTCCTATTCAGTTGGTCCTGTGCCCATACACACACTCACATATGTATTCATATGCCCATATACCCTCCTATATAGACACATATATGTATGTGTATACACACATATGTATATAATTTATATTCCCTTCAACTATTCTCATATTGAGAAAAGTTTCATAATGTAAATAGTTCAACTTTGATAAGTTCCTTATTTCTTTTCCCTGCTTACCTTCTCATGCTTTTCTTGCTTCTTGTATCTGAATGTCACATTTTCTATTCAACTCTGTTTTTTTCATTAAGAATGCTTGAAAATCCTCTATTTCATTGAATGACCCTATTTTCCCCTGAAACATGATCCTCAGATTTGCTGGGTAGGTGATTCTTGGAATATCATATTCCAAGCCCTTTGATCCATCAGTGTAGAAGCTGCCAGATCCTGTGTTATCCTGCTTGTGTTTCCACAGTATTTAAATTATTTCTTCCTGACTGCTTGTAATATTTTCTCCTTGATTTGGGAACTCCAGAACCTGGCTATAATATTCCTAGGAGTTATCTTTTTCAAGAGGTGATCAGTGGATTCTTTCAACCTCTATTTCTCCCTCTGGTTCTAAAACACCAGGGCAATTTTCCTTGAGAATTTCTTGAAGGGTGATTTCTAGGTTCTTTCTTTGATCATGGCTTTCAGGTAGTCCAATAATTTTTAAATTGTCTCTCCTGGATCTATTTTCCAGGTCAGTGGTTTTTCCAGTGAGATGTTTCACATTGCCTTCTATTTTTTTTATTTGTTTGGTTCTGTTTTATAGTATCTTGATTTCTCATAAAGTCACTAGATTCTATTTGCTCCTATCTAATTCTGAAGGAATGATTCTCTTCAGTGAGCTTTTGAGATTCTTTTTCCATCTGGCAAATTCGGCTTTTTTTTTTTTTCCCCAAAATTTTATTTTAGACTCACACACCAGAACACAAATAGGGAATAGAGAAAAGAAACAAAACCATATCATAAACTTAAATATTGGACCTTAAATAAAAAGTTAGAAAGGGAAAAAAAAGCATGTCATGTGCATAGCAGAACACAAGAGAAGATTCAAAATACAAAACAATAAATTTTCATTTCAAGAAAGCCCGTATGATAAAAAAAAATTCTCATTTTGTTGAAATTTGTCCACTTTTTCTTTGCTTCCTTGTGAGTTTTCTTTTGTTCTCTGCTGTGCATTTTTTTACTTTGTTCTTTTTTTCCCATTTCTTTCTTTCTTTCTTTCTTTCTTTCTTTTTTTTTTTTTACAATTCCTTTAATGTCTCCTCATGGGTTCTTCTTCTTCTTCTTTTTTTTTTCATTAAACAAATGCTTTATTAACTTCTGGTTTACATCATTCATTTCCGCCAGATTTTGAGTTGCAATTTTTTTTCCCCTTTTTCCCCTACCCACCCTCCCAGAATAGCAGTCCCACAAGATATCCCTTCCTCCAATCTGCTCTCTCCCATATCTTCTCCCATACCCCATTCAACTTTTCCATTAGAGCAAGGTAAATCTCTGTGCCCCAATGCCTGCACATCTTATCTCCCAATTACTTGCAAAAGAGTATTGATAATAGTATTTATATATATTTGAAACATTTAATTTTAAGACCTTGAATTTCAGATCCATTCCCTTCCTCCCTTGCCACCCATTCCCTCTGGGAATATAAGTAATTCAGTATGTGTTGTACATGTATAGTTACGCAAAACTTTACCATAGTAGTTATATTGTACAACGCTGCTTATAATTCCCTCCCACCCATCCCACCCCCCACCTGGTTCATTCCCTACTTGATCCTGTCCCTCTTCTATAGTGGGTAATTCCAACCTCCCCTCCCCCCAAGAATGCCCTCCCATACATCATCCCCCCTCTGATCCTCCTTCCCCCTATTCTGCTGTAGGTTGAGATATCCCATTTAGTATGTATGTCATTCTCTCCCTGAACCAAATTCAATGAGAATGTGGTTTTGTCTTTTTGTCTTCCTATTCTTACCCTCTCATGCAACCACTTCCCCTTGCTTCTTCTACATGAGATAGTTTACCCTACCCTGTCTGTCCCCATCTCCTTTTGCCACTTTCCTCTCTCACCTCATAATTTCACCCCTTGAGTATCCTCCCTTCCCAACAAATTCAACCTATGCCCTCTATCCATATAAAACTGTAAACATAGGTACACACATTCACATAGTATTCATATGACCATATACCCTTCTTCCACTATTTTCATACTGAGAAAGGTTTCATCAGTCACAGTTATTGTTTTTCCATATAGGAATGTAAATAGCTCAACTTTGATAAGTTCCTTTTGATTTCTTTTCCCTGATTACCTTCTCAGGCATCTCTTGCTTCTTGTGTCTGGATGTCAGCTTTTCTATTCAACTCTGGTTTTTTCCTCAAGAATGCTTGAAAGTCCTCTATTCCACTGAATGACCATATTTTCCCCTGAAACAAAATACTCAGTTTTGCTGGGTAGATGACCCTTGGGTTCATTCCCAGCTTTTTTGCCCTCTGGAATATCATATTCCATGCCATTCGATCCCTCAGTGTAGAAGCTGCCAGGTCCTGGGCTATTCTGATTGTGTTTCCACAATATTGAAATTGTTTCTTCCTGGCCGCTTGTAGTATTTTCTCCTTGATGTGGGGATTCTGGAACCTGGTTATAATATTTCTGGGCATTTTCTTTTTGGGATCTTTTTCAGGAGGTGATCTGTGGATTCTTTCAACCTCTATTTTGCCCTCTGGATCTAAAACATCAGGGCAGTTTTCCTTGAGAATTTCTTGAAAGGTGATTTCTAGGTTCTTTCTTTGATCATGGCTTTCATGTAGTCCAATAATTTTTAAATTGTCTCTCCTGGATCTATTTTCCAGGTCAGTGGTTTTTCCCATGAGATATTTCACATTGCCTTCTAATCTTTAGTTTGTTTGGATCTGCTTAACAGCATCTTGATTTCTCATAAAGTCATTAGCTTCCATTTGCTCCAGTCTAACTCTGAAGGAATGAATCTCCTCAGTGAACTTTTGAGATTCTTTTTCCATCTGGTAAATTCGACTTTTTAAGGCATTCTTCTCCTCATTGCCCTTTTGGGCCTCCTTTGCCATTTGAGTTAGTCTATTTTTTAAGGTGTTGTTTTCCTCAGTCAGGCTGTTGACCCTCATTTCATACTTTTCCTGCATCCTTCTCATTTCTGTTTCCAATTTTTTCCTCCACTTCTCTTATTTGATTTTTAAAGTCCTTCTTAAGGTCCTCTATGGCCTGCAACCCACTCATGTTTTCCTCTGGGGTTTTTGGAGCAGGACTTCTGACCTCACAGTCCTTTTCCCGCTCTGTGCCCCCAAAATAGGAGTCTAGGGTTGCATTTTTCTGTTTCCTTTGTCTTGGAATGTTGCCACTTAATTACTTGACTTTTGGGCTTGTTGCCACACTATGGCTTTAATGCCAGATAGAGGAATTTTCGTCCCGAACGTGTGGGGGGCAACTTCCGTTTCTGGTAAGCTGTAAACCCACCCACGACTTCCACCCTGGATCACAATCCAGATCCAGGGAGGTTAAAGCAAGAGCGATTACCCCCCAAACTGATCGCTGGATCTCCCTACAGTTCGCAGGCCAAGAGCTGGAGCCGCCTCTGAAAACTACAAAATGGCGTGTCTCCTCAGCGGCTTCTAGACCCCAGGGGAGGGAGCCGACGCATTCCCCAAATACTGGTCCCAAAGTCCATAGGACACTAACCTCTTACTTCGTCCTAGGCATGTCTGTGTTGATAATTCTGGAATCGCCACAGCTGCTGGTGTTCTGGGGTCCCTCCGGCCCACTGCTGGCCCTGCCACCCTGGGGCTAAAACCTCGGCTCATGGGGACCTGGGCTCGGCTTGGCTCCCTGCATGCAGTGCCCTTCCTGCAGGGCTGCTGGGCTGTCCTCAGCGGGAGGTTAGCTTCTCTGTGTCGTTATATGGGTGCTGGGGCTCCAGAAATTGTTCAGAGTCCCCTTTTATATAGTTTGGAGGAAATCTGGGGGCAGAGTGGCCCAGGTACTTTACTTTTAATCTCTGCTATCCCTGCTGTAGTAGCTGCTTACTGACTTTCAGTATTCATGCAGTAGGCCATCTGGATTCTCATCACTGTTGCTCTTTTCCTGCTTATTTGATTGAAAATGTTTTATTGGTGCTTCAAAAAAACATACTTATTACCCCTAATAGAACCTAATAGAACCCTTCCTGTAAAAAAGTATAACTAAGCAAAACAAAATACAGACTTGATAAATTGACCACATCTGATAGCATGTGCTTCAAATGAAGCATTTCTACTATAGTCTGCTTTCTACCATTGTACTATAGTCTACCACCCCTTGTGGAGAGGAGAGATATGTTTTATTAACAGTCTTCTGGAGTCAAGGTTATGTCTGAAAAAAAAATCTAGGGGTTTTAATGAGCTCCACGCTTTATATAATTTAGCATTATGATGGGACAGTCAAAAAAAGATAATATGATCTGTGATGGTTATTTACTATGCCCTAGTCAGACTGCGTCTAGAGTATTATGTTCAGTTCTGAGCACCGTAGTTTAAGAAAGATAATTCTTTTTTTTTAAACAATTTTTTGGAGGTGGGGTTAAGTGACTTGCCTAAGGTCCTATAGCTAGTAAGTATGTCAAGTGTCTGAGGCTGGATTTGAACTCAGGTCCTCCTGACCTCTGACGCTCTATTCACTGTGCCACCTAGCTGCCCCAGAAAGATATTCTTAAACTGGAGTGGTAAAGGACCTTAAATTCTTGTCATTTGAAGATTAATTGAAGGGATTGGTATATTTTTTTTGAGTGGGGGAGAGGAGAGGCAGAGAGGACGTGGTAGCTGTTGCCAAGTATTTGAATGTCTGCCTTGTAGAAGGGGAAATTAGGCTAATTCTATTCTGTCCCAGAAGGAAATACCAGGCACAATGGGTGGAAGATGCAGAGAGAAAAATTTAGGCTTGGTTTAAGGAAAAAAATTACCAACAGTTAAGAACTGGCCCTAAGTGGTATGAATTGAAATGATGGATTTCCCCATTGTTAGATGTTTTCAAGCAGAATCTAAATGGTCACTTATTTGGTATATTATAGTGTGATTTTTTTTCATGTGTATGACTTGGGCTGTTTATATTGTTTCTGAATCTCGATTGTCTAATCTCTTCCATTGATACATCTTTTTGTTCTTTAAACAGTACCAGATAGTTTTGCTGACAATTGCTTTATAATATCACTTGATGTCTGTAAATGCTCTTTCCCCTTCATCCTTCTTTTCATCATTTCCCTCGATATTCTAGATCTTTTGTTTTTCCAAGTGAATTTTGTTATTTTTTTTTTATCAAGTTCTGTAAAGTGTCCCCATGATTAGTAGATTTGTTTAGTAGAGCAATAAAAGTGTAGATAAATTTTGGTAGTATTGTTATTTTTGTTATATTGGCATGACCTAGCAATGAGTACTGACTATTCCTTAAACTGTTTCAATTGTCTTTATCTCTTTAAGGAGTGAAATATAATTTAAACCATATAAGTCTTTTATGTGCTTTGGGATATCTTTTGTCCACATATATCTTTTGCATTTTGTAGTTATGTGGAATGGGATTTTCCTTTCTGTTATTACTTCTTGGTTTTTTTGTTATTGTTGTTTAGAAATGCAGTTGATTTTTTATGATTTTTGCAGCTTACAACTTTGCTGAAGCAATTGTCTCTATTTTTGCTGATTGCCTAGTTTTCCAAGTGAACCATCATATCATTAGCAAACAAGGATAGTTTTATCTTCTCTTTACTTGTCTTTATTTCTTTAATTCCTTTCTTTTGTTTTATTGCTATTGCTAGCATTTCCAAAACTATATCAAATAATAGTGGGTATCCTTGCTTCATTCTGGATAGATTTTACTATACTTGGGAAAAGGCTTTAAGTGGAGCTATAGTATATTACTCAATGAAAAGAAGACTGGATTTGAAGTCTTATCTGAGCTTAAGTTTTGACCCTGACACTTAGTTTCCTTCCAGACTTTTGACAAGTCATTTCACCTCATTGAGCCATGGTTTTTTTCATTTCTGTAAAATGGGAATAATACGTATTGTGTTACCAATACCTACTTTCCAAGCCTTTTATGAGGAAAGCTCTTTGAAAGCTTTAGAGTGCTGTAGAAGTACTTTATTGATAAGGATACTAGCGCTTGCCATTTGTAAAGAGGTTCTATGGCAGTTGTCATTCACCTTAAATCTGATATTCTCCAACTCATTTACTTGGAATTTGGAACACATGCCCATATGGAATAGCAGCCTAACTACAGAAGACTTTTCAACCATAGTACAAATACACGGTAATAGGTTGTTAAACTTAGAACTGAAAGGAACCTCAGTGGTAGTCTAGTTTAATTCCCTCCTGAAGAAACTGAAACTCCAATAGGTCAAAAGACCATTCCAGATTCACACACGTAATAAATAGTAGAGAGCCCATTTCCTCTGATTTTATCTACATCCTGTGCTTTTTCCGCAGTTTCATTACAAATGCAGTATGCTTTGTGGTTTGGGAACTAAACTGGAAACTACCATTGTTTCTAGGGCAAAATGGTAAGTGAATGATGCTGTGCTAGAAGCACATTGTCAACCTTTTTTCTTGCCGGTTTTGGTGGAGGTCACCTAACTCGTGGTGAGAAAGAAATATGAGTGTTAGGAAAACCCTTTACTTTTTGTTGTTGTTGTTATTTTATTTTTTGTTTTAAACATTAACTTCCATAAATTTTAAATTTTCCCTCCCCTCCCCCAGATGGCATTCAGTCCCACATTCCTGTTAAACATATTTAAACATATTTTCATGTTGCATAGAAGAATTAGAACCAAAACAGAACAAAAGAAGAAAATAGTCTGCTTCAATCTGCATTCAGACTCCATATTTCTTTTTCTGAATGTGGAAGGCATTTTCCATCATGAGTCTTTTGGAGTAATTTTAGGCTGAGAAGAACTTAGTCTATCAGAGTCAGTCATTGCACAGTATGGCTATTTCTGTGTATGATGTTCTCCTGGTTCTGCTCACTTCACTCAGCATTAGTTCATATAAGTCTTTCTATGTTTTTCTGATGTGCGTTTGAAGCCCTTTACTTTTTAGGGAACTTTGTGGAACCAGCTCCTTGCTTTACTCATCATTGTTATGTAAAAAAAACAAAACAAAACAAAACTTAAGTTAGGGAGTACCTGTAGTTGATTACTTATTAAAAAAGTGTCTTATAGGCTTTAGTTTTATCTAACTTAAGGTTTGGAAGTTAGCTGATTTCTTAGGACTGTTTATTTCATTTTGATCACTTTTTCCTTGCTCTATTATTATGCAGAGGGTGTTGACTTCTGTGTATGTGGTTTTATAAATTGATTAATTATACTAGCCAGCTTTTTAATACTCCCATCTCTCAGCACTGGGTATTTTCTCGGGTTGCTTCATGCCTATGAGGCTTTTCCCCCCTCATCTCTGCCTACTGGCTTCCTTGGCTTCCTCTTAGTTCTGTCTAAACTAAAATCTCATCTTCTATAGGAAGCCTTTTCTAACTCCTTTAAATTCTAGTGCCTTCTCTTTAATGATTTCCTATTTAGGAAAAAAAAATTGTGAGCTCCTTGAGGGCAAGAGTTATCTTTCACCCTTTTTATATCTCCAGTACATGACATAATTCCTGGCACATAGAAGGTGCTTAATAAATGTTTATTGACTGCTTGACTGACTTTTAGGTCAGTAGTCCTAATTTTAAAATAATTTAATCTGCTGTTTCAAATGAATTTTAAAAAATAGCTCATTTTCATAAATTGGTCCTTTGCCTTCTGCTTTAGTTTGATCTTCTGAAGGGTGTTTAAGTTATGATTTATCAAGAGAGACACATTACTGTCTAATTTAATGTGGTTTGTAAATAGGTATGTTTAATTTTCAGCTTTTATAAAGCATAGCCTGTGTATACCAGAAAGTCTGATTGAAAGGATGTGGAATCAGTGAAGCAATTAAACGTTTTTTTAAAAAGCAATTATGTTCAAGTTATGTAAATGGCTTTAGATTATGTATAAGTAATTATATTTTTCAGAGTAGTTGACAGGGCAATAATAAAACTGCTTGTTCATTTGAACTTTGATTTTGATTTATTTTTAAAAGTCATAATGGCCCTCTAACTTTGAGTCATTACAAAGTATAGTATAATTAAATATTGCTTTTTTTAGTATTAATATAGTACTTGGATATTTTAATTGACTTTAGACTTCAGATTAAAATACCTTTCCTGTTTTCTACAAATTAGAGGTATAACTTGTAGGAATTTTCGTTTATGTGTATTTTTCCTTCTTTAAATTTTTTCATGCTCTTATCATCACGATATTGTTTTAAATGAATGTCACTAAATTAAAGATCTGTAATTTTAGATCAGAGAATAACAGAATTTGAGAGTTTTAAGAGATTTCAGCAACTCTTGCCTGAAAAAAAAATCCTCTTTGTAATGTACCCAATAAATTGTCATCTAAACGTTACTTGAAGAGGAACACACTATATTTCAAGGCAGTTCATTCTATTTTTGGGTAGCTCTAAGGTTTTTGGTTTTTTCATTTTTTTCCCCCAAGAACAAGCTTAAATTTTTCCTTTGCAACTCTTAACCTATTGTTCCTAATTTTGCCCTCATATACCCAGTAAAATGAAGCTCATTCCTGCTTCCACACAGCAGCCTTTCAAATACCTGAAGGCCACTGTCGCCTTCTGAGTTACTTTGGGGTGAACAATCAGTAAGCATTTATCATGTAACAACTCTCTACCAGACACTGAGTTAGGTTCTAGGAATATAAATATAAAGAATGAAACAATTTCTATTTCCAAGGAGTGTAGAGGTGACACAAGTTTGTGTATAAATATAAAGTTAAATTTGGTGTAGTTGGAGAGGAAAGGCGCTAGCAGCTGTAGGAATCAGATCAATAAAGGCTGGAAAGTGGTCCTTGAGGTGCATTTGAAGGAACAGAAGGATTCTATGAGGTGGAGGTAAAGAAATAAGGTACAAGCATGGGAGAAAACTGACTCAAAGGCATAGAGATGAGAGCTGGAGTTAGAGATGGGGAATGGAATGCTATGTATGAGGAACAGAGAAAAAACCAGATCAGAGGGTGTTGGTGTGGGTGGGCAGAGTAGGGGAAGTGATGTGCCATGGTATTGAAAAGGTTGGGGCCCAAGTTTTTAAAAACTAAACAGAGAAATTTATATTTCATCCTAAAGGTTATAGGGAACCACTGTAGTTTATTGGGTAGAGGCGTGACATGATTA
Source organism: Gymnobelideus leadbeateri (assembly GCA_011680675.1). Classification (NCBI taxonomy): domain Eukaryota; kingdom Metazoa; phylum Chordata; class Mammalia; order Diprotodontia; family Petauridae; genus Gymnobelideus; species Gymnobelideus leadbeateri. The sequence goes on along the minus strand of WOXC01009548.1, from coordinate 309,893 downwards.
GATCTGTATTTAAAGAAAGTTACTTTGTTAACAGTTAACTGTTAACTATTTACTTTGTTAACTGTTAACTAAGTTGGGGTTGAGTGTGGAGAGACTTGGGCAGGGGAGTCATTGTAATAATTTAGGTGAGTGGTGATGAGGACTTGAATTAAAGTAGTTGTTGTTTGAATAAAGAGAAAAGATTAGATGTAAGAAGTATTGTGGAGGTAGAAATGCCAGAATTGTCAATTGATTACATATACGGGCTAAGGAAGACTGAGAGGCTGATGATAATGCCACAGTTTTAAATTTGGGAGATTGGAAAAATGGTGGTGCTTTAGGTAGAAATAGGGGAGTTTGGAAGAGGGTGGTGTTTGGTGGGGAAAGATGATGTGGTCAGTTTTGAGCATGTTGAATTTAGTATGTCTCCAGGACATCCACAGGGGAGAAAGACTAAGGCTGGATCTGCAGTTCTGGGAGTTATCAGCAGAGAGATAATAATAATTAGACCCGTGGGGCCTCCATTCATCTCGAGGAAATAGGATTATGATAGGAATAATCTAGAGTTGGGGTTTCACAAAGCTTAAGGGTTGATAGGACAAGGGATTCAAGAGTAGAGAATAGTGGAGAGTTTAATCACTTCATTAAGAAGTTGAGGTTGGAAGGGAAGGAGAATCTAGCTTTGAGGGGCAAGAGTAAAGAGAGGTAGCATAGTACTGTACAGTAAGGTTAACATAGGTTTCTTTTAGAATGAAGTTTTTAAAATATTAAGTCAAATTTGTGTAGTGTGAATTTATGTAAAGTAAGAGCTCTCTATTGTCAACAGGCAATCACAACTTCACAGAACTTAAGTGAAAACTAGGTTTATTATAAGTGAAATAAACATGCATGTGGAATCCAAAGGGTTCACGGTCCATTCAGAAGTTTGTATGTTTATGTATGTTTGCAACAAAGGAAGGAAGAGAAAACAAAAATCCACCTAAAGGAGTGTGATATGGGGATGGGGGATTGTACAGTAGTGGTGGGAAAAGGACAAAACCCCTCCTGAAGGGGAGGAGCAAGGTGATGGCAAACATGTCATTCTTTTCCCTTGGGCATTGCTAGATTATGAAGATATGATGGTCTGCTTATCTACAAGGGTCCCAGCTGCACAAGCAGTTTCTCAGCCTAGTGCAGACTGACTGTCATTTGTCTTGACTCCCAAGGACATACAGGGAATCCAGTTTGGGATGCAAACAACAAATTATGTCAGCTGGGGTGGGAAGCTTCATCCTTGACACATTCAGGGCCTCCTATATTCTGGGTCCAGTGTTTTTGAAAAATATGGCAACTCAGAAAGACAAGTGCAGGGTACCCCTTAACATCCCCTAACAGCATATAGGAATTGAACAGAACGACAAATTGGGAGGTTTAGTATTTTAGGGAACTTAAGGAACATTGAAATCTTCTAGTATGAACATAGGAGTTGGGGGTAGAAAGATAGCTAGATTCTGAGCTTAACTGAAAAAGGAAAGGAATATGTTCTAGGAGATCAGTAGGTAACACCCACCAATATCTAGATGGGTGATAAATCTGGATATAGTAACTTCAAAGGAGGGCAGGTTGCTTCTGAGTGATGTTAGTAGAGGAAGACTGTAAGTATCAGTTTGGAGCAGAGTATGAGACTTCCTCTTTAGGATCAGTGTGTCTTGGGGGTAGGAGAGAAACTTTAACCTGTACTGGAAAAGAAGCTCTGGAGTATGATGTCATTAGGAAAGAGGCAGGTCACAGTAAGAGGCAGAGGACTAAAACAAAGGAAATTTGTTAACTATGGAGCAGTACTTCCAGAGATCACAGTGCCAAGAGGTGGACACATATGAGTAGGACATAAGGGGAAAAGGATTGAGGTGGACGTGGAGGGAAGAGCAGGCAGCAGGGATCGAAGAGGTGTTTCTTTGCTATTCCATAACCTGGGAATAAGAGTAGGTAGGGGTTTGCTAACTTTGCTGGATTTAGTTCTAGCAGAGTATCACAAGGATGAGATATGTGACTGAAGGAAGGTGAGTTAACATATCATCCTTTTGAGGCACCTTGTGGTGGAAGGAGAGGGACAAAGACATCCAGATCACAGATCACTGGAGGGACAAGAATATAATCCAGTTTCCAAAAGAGTTCATCTCCATAGCTGGAGGAGGAAGTAGAACAGTGATTCTTCTAAGAGATGTTCTTTGGATTTGGTACCTAGGTTCTTATCAGTTGTAGTTTGGAGTGAATAATCCTGGGTACTTTCCTATATAGCAGGGCATCTCAGGTATGTGGGCAAGATCCAGGGTTTTTATGCAGAGGGCCCAAAGTCTCTTATATGTATGATTTTCCACCTCATTTATAATCTGGTTAGTGAGGTTTTGTGGGAAGTTCCAGGTTATAGGAGACTCCAGATAAGGGAGGGAATGCAGGGAGGAGGAAGGGATTTATTTAGAGTAGGGCTTCTTAAAAAATTTCCACTCAGCATCTCTTTTTGAGTTTGAGCAGCCTTTTATGGCATTGCCTGACTTGAGGGCATGCACAGTGCAAAGTGTGTATGCTTTGTGTTGAGAACCAAGGCTGCAGTGAAATTGCACAATGCAGCCTGAGCAAGCACTGCCAGAAACACCTCGGATTCATTGAGTGTTTGATTTTGAATTAAATTTTTTTTTTTTGGCCTTTTTGAGGGCAATTGGGGTTAAGTAACTTGCCCAAGGTCACACGGCTAGGTTTTTGTTTGTGTGTGCATTAAGTGTCTGAGGTTGGATCTGAACTCAGGTCCTTCTGACTCCAGGGCCGATGCTCTACTCACTGTGCCACCTACCCACCCCTTGAATTAAATTTTGATGGACGTTCAGAAACCTTTTACTGTTGCCAATTTTTTTACGACCCTTTATGGGTTCCCAACCTAAGAAGTGCTGATTTAGAGGGGAGACAGCTTGTTGCAAAAAAGGCTAGGTTCATACATAAAACCATAGATGTTTTTTTGACTGATTTGTCAATGTATGTGGTTTTTTCTTTTAATTTTTAAGAATACCTCAAACTCCAGACACCTAGAAACTGAAATACTTGTAACTTTGTTAGTAGTACTACCAGTCTTTTAATTACCCATGTTTTCAATATTGTAATCAACTGTCATTTTTCCCTCTTCATTGCTCCCTACACCTAGTTAGTTGCCAAGGTTTATTCATTCTGCTTCCTCAGTGTGGCTTATATTTGTCCCCCTTGTTATCAGTACCTTGTACCTTTCTAATTCTGATACTTATGACTTCTCTCCTGGACTGTAGCAGTTGTCTTCTAATGAAACTTTCCATGTCCTTTCTCCAACCATGAGTCTATGCTATGTATCACAGACAGAAGCAACACTTCCTAATGTATAGGTCTTGATTACAGAATCTCAAAGTTAGAAAAAATCTGAGAGGCCATCTAGTCCAACCTATACCTGCATAAGAGACTATCTACAACATACCTGACAAAAGGGGTATGTTTGCTTTTATACCTCAAGTCTGTGGGTTAAAGGGAGGAAACTCACTATTGCCCAAAATAGAACATTTCATATTTGGAGAGCTCTAATTGTGGGAGGTGTTCCCTTACCTCAAGCCTAATTTTAATGCCTTTCAGCTGCCACCTGTTGCTTCTGTTTTCTTTCCTTTTGTGGTTAAGCAGAACATGTGCAATGCAGTTTCCTTTTGTGAGCTCATTTAATCCTTAACATCCATTTTCGCCCTTGCTTCCCCCAAGTTTCCTTTTTCTCCCCAAGGGAAAAGTGGAATAGTGATCAGGTCACATTGTCTATTGAACATAGTCCCTATTCCTTAACCTGGATATTCAAAGCCCTGTATTGATTCCAACCAGGCTTTCTATCCTTATTTCTTTCTACCCCTTTCCCTCATTCTTTTTTAGTCAAATTGAAGTTTTCACAATCCTGTGCCTTTGCTTAAGTGATTTTTTTGCCAGTTGACCTTCTATTGAACCCTCAAAACCAAACTCAAATGCTGATTCTGCCATGGAATCTTCTCTGATGCTAAAGAAGCAATGCTGGATTTAGAGTCAGAGGGACTAGATTCAAATTCTAGCATTGCTGCTTACCGCTTGTGTGACCTTGGGCAGGCCAGTTAAGCCTTCTGGGCTTCTGTTTCCTCTCTAAAATGAGAGAGTGGGTCTCATGATCTTTTCTATCTCTAGATTCTTTGATCCTACCTAGAAATCATTTCTACTTCATTTGTATTCTTCTTATGCATTTATTGTATTATACTTATTTATTTGTATGTGTATCCTTTCTGTATTGTAACCTTGTTTAGAATAGGTATTATGACTTACTTATCGGTGACTTGAAGGGAGTAAGCTCTTAATAAATAAATGTTTGTTGAATAATGTGCACAGCATTGCATCAGAATGTGAGAGATTTGTTTTAAATCTCATAGCAAGCCCCCACATTTGGGATCCAGTTAGACATTTCAGTTTCAAGGAGAAAAAAAACCCCCAAAGGAGAAGAAAACCATAGGATTGATTTATTGCCCCTGTCCATTGTTTTTCCCTCCCCTTAAGTGCATGCAGGGAGTAAAACCTTGACCTCAAACTAGAATAGGTACAATGTTGGCTGAGAAGTTTTAGGATCCTCAGGCAAGGTATCACTGCTGCCTAGATCTAGTTGTGTACTTTACTACCTCTGACTTTTTTTAATTTTAATTTTTTATTTATTTATCTATCTATCTATCTATTTATTTATTTTTGCTTTTTGGAGGGCAATTTGGGTTAAGTAACTTGCCCAAGGTTACACGGCTAGGTTTTTGTTTGTGTGTGTTAAGTGTCTGAGGCTGGATCCGAACTCAGGTCCTTTTACTCTAGGGCTGGCGCTCTACTCACTGCGCCACCTAGCCACCCCCTCTGCCTTTTTTTTAAAGTTATAGTGATGGTAAAAATGAAGATGGTCAGGAAGGGCTTCATGGAGAATGTAATTAATATTTAGCAAAAATGAAAATACTATGAAATAATGAAAATTATTTTTAACCACTTGTTCACCATAAGTTTCAAATTTTTAACTATTAAGTTCACAGATATTTTTGGTCAGAGTTCTGTCTTTTAATTAATTTTGAATAATTGTATATGCTATTTTCCATTTGAAATATAGATTTCAAATAAAATGAATTGATCACATTGGAATTAATTTATCTTTATTAATAGGTTCATGCGTGTTCAGTCCAGCAAATATTGGTCAACCACGAAAGACTACTCTGTCTCCTGCTCAGTTGGATCCCTTTTATACTCAGGGAGATTCCTTGACTTCAGAAGATCATCTTGATGACACTTGGGTAACTGTATTTGGGTAAGTAATTTTCATCATTTGGGTCTCTGCCTTAAGCTTTTTTATTCTTGGGCAAAGAACTAAACTACTTCTTATTTAGTTGTCTGCTAATGTTCAACAATTAACGTAATTTATTAGTGAAGTATGTAACCTTATTTTAGTGTGGGAAAATAGGTATCCCCCCAATCACTTTTCTTAAATTTGGATTACAATTATGTGGCTATTGTTTGGTTTCTCACCACGTCTTGACTTACTTGTCTCTTCATCAGTGATTGAGTCTTAACTCCAAAGAATCATTTTGCCCACTTTCTAGTAACTTCTTTCCATTCCATATGTAATTTTGAAGCAAAAAAATTGGCATAAAAATTACAACAATTAGTAAATGTATATAATGTAACACCTAGCATGCACATTTATCTAATCATCTCGTATCAGTAAAAATGAAGTATTTGGACAGATATGACATTGGTTATTTTTTGAAAACAATTGCCAGAATAATACTGAAGCTTACTGCATGAATTTTGGAAGTGGGTAGATGTTAGAATAACAACATAAAATCAAAATTATTTAATTCTCTTATTTTTTTTTTTCAGAAGGACCAAGGATTTTCCTCATTCAAATCTGTATTTGTAGTAATTGAAACTAGGTTCTTCATGTTTGAATGTTTATATTCTTTTCAGTCATGAGATGTCAATACATTGATACCTGAATTTAAATTTCTGAACAAAAATATTTTGTTCTTTAGTAGCAGCAATTTTAGTAACATGTTTATGTCACTATGAATTGGTTAGATTGCTCAAAGCACTTCTTAGAAATATTTTTCTCTTTAGCCTCCCCATTTTTGATTTGTTAATTTTTTGTCTAATTTCATATTAGAGGAATACCTTATTTATTAGTCTTAGAATAAAGTGTTCCTTATACATAATGACATTTTCTAGATTACAGCACAAGTGCCAAAACATTTTATGTTAACCATTTTTATGGAATTATTTCTCAATTATTTTATGTACTTTCCTGGTTCAGTAAATTATACTTAGCATTATTTAACTTTTTCTGGGTAACATGGGGTTATCCTTATACTACTCTTATACTGCAATAAAGTTATTCTTAAGGTATGCTTAGTTGATCCCAGAACACTGGTCTTTTAGTTCATTTCTGATTTTTGTAATTTTTTTTATGCCTGCTCTGTCACATCTGTCACGTCTGTCACTTCTTTCTACTGTCATGGTAAAATGAAAAGAGCATTGTTAGTCCTGGACCCAAGGGACTTGAATGTGAATCACGCCTCTGCTACTTACTAGCTGTGCAACCTTAGGCAGATCAGTTCATGTCTCTGGGTCCCAGATTCCTCATTTGTAAAAGGAAGGTGTTGAACTGCATGATAATTAAGTTTCTTTTAGCTTGTAGTCCTGTAATTCTATTATCCTATAATTAGTGGGACTATCTAATATCATCTCATACCCAGCACTTAGCACACAGTCAGTGCTTAATATGTGTTTATTGACTAACTGAATATCACTGGCAGATATCTTTTATTGACTAACAAATACATACATACATACATATATATATATAAAAACATATATTCTCCTTTCCTACTCTCTTACTCTTGCTGATTGCTTTTAATATGCTGTGGACTGGGCCTAATAATGATGAAGTCTGTTAAAATTGTGTCTAAAATAAGAATAAATAGACTTAGAGTGAAGACCTGAGGGACCTATACTATGAGGAAAATGCATATATTTTAGTTCATGGACTTCTCGATATTTTAGTTAGTGAGAGACATTTTTTGACATCTTTGACTATTCACTTCATATATAATTGAGATAATTCACAGTCATTTATCTAGCTAAGTGAGCTGTGACTTTACCGTAGTGGTACTGTGAAAATCTTAAGATTGAATCCTTCTGAAAAATACTTTGGTTTATAATACTACAGTTTGTGTAGCACTTTAAAGAGTTAGCAAATCTGAGCACCATAATTAAATATCACCATAAATTTCTCTGTGTAGCATGGATAAATTTGGAATCACTTAAAATAGAGGTAGGAAAAAAAAAGATGGGAGTGTTTGATAGAGAATGAAATACTAGAATTGATGGCAGCTGGAGGGTTTCCACTTTAAGGATTGGAGGTATTCTTCTTAACATCTTTGTGTTTCTGTCCCTTCTTACCAAATTGTTGAGTTGAAAAGTAAATTTACTTAGATTGATGCCTTTAGCAATTAGAGCTCTTTAATTTTTTCAGTTGTTCTTCACACAAGAGTTTTAGTAAGATCCTTAAGAGTAGAGACTTTTACTTTTGTCTTTGTATCACAAGGTGCATGTCCAACATATGGTAATGACTTAATAAATGCTTATTGATTTATGGTATTTGCACTGTTAATATTATATTGAATGTGGTTTCTGTTCCTTTCAGGTTTCCTCAAGCATCTGCTTCCTATATACTCCTTCAGTTTGCACAGTATGGAAACATATTAAAACATGTGGTAAGTTTTACTAAAAAAAAGATTTCAAAGGAGGGAAATAATTTAAAAGATGGGTAGAGTAAAGATGAATTGTGGATATGAGAAATCAGAAGGGCTGTGTTTTTATTTGTAATTCCCCATTTCTTTTGAGTTTTTGAAGATTTTATTTTTGGTATAAGGTTTTCCTTAAGTTCTGAAAGTTTTGACAGAAAGCAAAGTATAGTCGAACTGAATTTGAATCCTGATACCTGCGTTATTTACTGTGTGACTCTGGGTATGTTACTTAAACTTTCTGTTCCTCAGATTCCCAGTAGGTAAAGTGGGGCTGATAATACTCACTGTATGTACTTCTCAGGGTTGTTCTGAGGGAAGTGCTTTTTGTCAATCTTAAACCACTAGGTAAACTTAAGGTATTATTATTGAGAGGTATTGTGGCATAGTGGATTAAAAAGCTGTCCATGGAGTCAGAAAGACCCAGATTCAAGTTCTGCTTCTGATACATTCAAATTGTGTTACCCTGGGCAAGTCATTTATTCATTTAGTGCCCCAGACAGAGCAGCAGCAGATCTGCAGTTGATTGAAGGAGTATCCTCATCCTCGTTATGCACATGAAGTCACAACAGTTATCAATGATGATTGTTATAGGCTTATTGACTGATGGACAAGTGGAATTAGGCAAAGATCTTGCCTATCCTGTACTTCCCTCACAGAAACTCTGAAATGTGTAAAGCTAATTGAGTCTGTTCTTTTTGTTGTTTCACAGGATTTGTAGATAATGGTCCATCTTCCAAAATTATGGAAATATTTATTCTAAGCATAATGTTAGATTTAAGTATCACTACTTAAAATATTTACTAGTCCTTTTTTTAAAAATAATGTTACATCAATAGAATTTAGGTTTAAAAGGCATTTGTTTGCATGGTATTATTTGAAATAGGGTTTTGTTTTTAGGTTAGCAATGTAGTACTACTAATTGTAATAGGAACATTTTTTATTATTATCCACACTTCTTTTCTTTCTTTTTTTTTTTTTTTTTTAAAGCAATTAGGGTTAAGTAACTTGCTCAAGGTTACATGGCCAGTCATTATTTATGTGTGGGTGTTCATTTTCTGAGGCCGGATCTGATCCTGGGTCTGGCACTCTTACTGTGCCACCTAGCCGCCCCTATCCACAATTCTTTTAAAAAATATTTGTTATCTGTTGGGATAACATAGTGTAGTGGAAACTGTACTGGACAAAGAGTCAGAAGAAGCTGTGTAGTCATGGGCAAGCCATTTAACTCTTAAGTTTCCATTTTCCTACTTTTAAAATAGAGATAATAAAGCATTATAGAATAGTGATTTTAATTTGTTATTTTTGTTGGGGAATTTTACTTATATGCAATCTCATCTGTGCTTTATTTGACTCCATCTCATGTTTTCTGTAACTGAAATCTGTACAGATGTCTAACACAGGGAATTGGATGCATATTCGTTATCAGTCTAAACTTCAGGCCCGGAAAGCCTTAAGCAAAGATGGAAGGATTTTTGGAGAGTCCATCATGATTGGAGTAAAACCTTGTATAGATAAAGTAAGTTTTTAAGCAGGTATGTAACTTAGCCCATAGGAAGGCCATTGAACTGAGAATTGAGATTCTTTTGATTTCTGTAGTTGCTTTTGCCCTTAAATAGCTTTGTTATCTTTTAGTAGTTCATTTATGTCCTTGTGTCTCTTTCACTATAACATGGATTATAGTGAAATTGAATTAAGACTGATAATATTATTAATAATATTAGTAAGTTGGGAAATTAGGTGGTCTACATTCACATAAAACTTGCCTCTTTAATTTAAAAAAACTTTTTAACCACTTTTCATGGAAATATTTCTAAATGTCTTATACATCTGCCTAGAGCAGAGGATATTGAATATAATTTAAAGTTTTCTTAATGACTCATTAAATCAGGAACATTAATTATTGTCCTATAATTATGCTGGATGACTATTTGTTTCTACCTTAAATGTCTTCATAGCTTCTCTTTAATTTGTTCCTGTTGTCACTGCATTTTAAACTACTTATGATCTGTATTAGAAAACCTCACAGGTATATAGAAAAAAGTATTTCTGTGTAGTCCACATCTTTCCTAATGATCTAAGTTTGTGGATTTTTTTGTGGCAAAGTTTGCCTTTCAGCCACTTCTGTTGCTTAATTTTGGTTTTATGGCTATATCATAGGTTTTTTGAGGTTGTTTGAAATCCTGTTTTAATTGAAGGTAGGACATTGCTGTATCTTCAAATGCTATGATCTTGTTAGATTGAATTCATATATGATTCATAGATCCAAAAAGAAACTTTAGAGATCATCAAGTATGATCACATAATTTTATATCTGTTAAGATTGTTACTGGACTAGATGGCCTCTAAAGTTGCTTCCACCTCATCGTCTGTGAAGCCAAGGAAAGGGAACCTCTTTATTTTTATAATTGTAGAAATGAAAACTTACTAAAAATGATAATTTTTTACCATGGTTGGTTAACTAATTAGTAGCAGAATCTTACTGAAACCTAGGCTTCCTGTTTCTCAGGCTCTTTACCATACTGCCTTAGCTTACTTCAGTGCAGAAATTATTCAAAAGGTTTATTTGAACCAGGTAAGATATTCCTGACATCTTAATGATTTCATTAAAAAACTTACTCTAAAATTTTATATCGACATGTTTACCTTTATGTTTCTACCAAAGAAGGGATGAAGTGCAAAGAGCATTGGCTTAGAAATCCAGGGAATTAGGATTGACCCCGGATTTGCTACTTACTGCCTGTATGATTTTGGGGTCTCAGTTTCTCACCTTTAAAATGAAGGATTTGGACTAGGTACTCCTTGAAGCATCTTTCAGCTTTATTATCTTAAGTCAAGCTTTGCATTTATTTTTTTCTGTAGAGCGTTATGGAAAGCTGTGATAGAAGCACCATAACTTCTCCAGGATCAGCCTTTACACCACCAATCAAAACCTTAGGCACACCTGTACAGCTTTCAAGTACTCCTAGAATTTCTACCATGAGACCTCTTGCTACAGCTTATAAAGCTTCTACTAGTGACTATCAGGTATTTTGTGAATTGGATGAAAAGATATTTTTTAATCTGTATATACATATAACAGTTTTATTTAGCTTATGTTTATAAGACAGTTTTTTATTTGAAATCACTGAAGTAAAACCTTTTTGAAAGCTCTCTTTATGTTTATTTTTCTATGTTTTCAAAAAAGTGATTAAATGAATGGTTTTGTCATGCCTTTCTCCTTTTTATTGTAGATAAATTAAACCAACTGGATGTTCTTAAATGTTATGTTTTGAAAATGAGATTTGGATTAATGAAAAGACCCTCTTCCTTTCCTTCCCTACCCTCTATATTTTTGACTTCTTCCTTAGGGAATTAGCTGTTATTTTAGTTTGTTGAGCCCTATTTTTGTTGTCATAATAGACCTGCAACAAAGATAAACAAGTGGTAGTGATTACTGGTGTTTCCTTTAACCTTTTTTTAAAATCTGGAGATTTTTTCAGTCTGAATATGTTTCATTGTTTCAGTTACTAATTTTAATTTGTGGAGTAGGAAAAATAATAAATAGATATAAAACCATTGGAATTCTGTTTACTAATCCAGATTTTAGTCCTTTTAAAATGTGATAGCCCAGATATCAAGTTCTGTAAAGTTAGGGGACAGTGTTCCTCATGGTGCCTTGCCAAATAAAAGGCATTAAGTACATACTTGTTTTTTTTTTTTTTTTATTATTATGGAGGGCAATTGGGGTTAAGTAACTTGCCCAAGGTCACATGGCTAGGTCTTTGTGTGTTAAATGTTGGAGGTCGGATTCGAACTGAGGTCCTTCTGACTCCAAGGCTGGCGCTCTACGCACTGCGCCACCTAGCCGCCCCAAGTACATACTTGTTGAATGAGCAAACAAATCACTTAATATTTTTGGTTTAATTATTTACTATGCAATTGTTTTGAATAAATTGCTTACTAAAATAGTGGGTCTCCCTCTCTTTTTCTCTGTGTCTTTTAGGTTGTTTCTGACAGACAAACTCCAAGAAAAGATGAAAGTCTTGTATCTAAAGCAATGGAATATATGTTTGGTTGGTAGTATCATTGAAAAGAATCTCCTTGAAGGTGTTACACTAAAACCTTATTGGAGCTAGGAATGCTCTGCCAGTTTCCTTTTGGTTAGTTGTATAACCACTTTTGACAGAATTTGGACTCTACATCAGACTTTTTAATGCCTTTTTTTTTTCTTTAGGAGTACAGCATATTTGTAGCTTGCACTTTAAATGATGGATATGACATGGTTTTAAGAAACTTCAAACATTTGTAAATAGAAAGTTAAAATGCTTGGTGTGATAGGTGCATGCTTAGTCACAAAAAAGGCATTGTTTACTGTAAGTTATATAACTAAGTTTGTGGTGAGGCTTTTTAATAATTTTCTCTGAAGGCAATAGACTTCATAAAGAAGGAAAACTATGTACTTCTACCATTACACGTGGATGATAATTGAACAGTTTGAATTATGACCTCTTAATTTGGATACTATTTAATACTTTATCATTGCCTGCATATGCCCTGTCATGAATTATCATTCAGAGTGTTTCAGACAAGAAACAGCCCTTTTTAAAACTTCTATTCATATTTCCTAATAATAAACTTTACAAATTGTGTAAGTTGGATCTTTTTCTGTATGTGTTGATTGTATCCAAGTAGTGTTAGGTAATAAATAACTAGGTACCTTTAAGTTCAACTTTGGCCCTTCATTTTTATAGATGAGGAAGCTGAGGCCCAAAGAGTTTGTGATTTGCCTAGGATCACCCAGATTTTGATGAGATCTTCTGATTCTCCTTTCTGCTGTGCTGCCTTCTGTAATGCTTTTTTAAGGCACAGTTGTTCCTTAAAGAAAAATATTAGAGGAGACAGCATAGCATAATGGGAAGAACTCTAGATTGTTGCTCTCAAAGGAACTGGGTTCAACTCAATAGAATATGTGTTGGTTCAATTTGTTTATCTGAAATCAGGATTTCCTGTATATAATTTACTACTGTCTTTTTTTTTTTAAACCTGTGATCTTTAATCAGAAGCTGTATCTATACATAAGATTTTGTGATAATTTAATGCACTAATGGATTGTTTTAACTGACTGAAGTTATTTGCTTGTATTGTATCTTTTTTTTTTTTAATTTTTTTAAAGCAATTGGGGTTAAGTAACTTGCTCAATGTTACACGGCTAGTCATTATTTGTGTGTGGGTGCTCATTTTCTGAGGCCAGATTCGATCTTGGGTCATCCCAACTTCAAGGCCGGCGCTCTTACTCACTGCGCCACCTAGCCGCCCTGCTTGTATTGTATCTTTTGTGAACTTCTGATTTTTGCTTTGGCTTATAAAGGGAACAAGGAAGATGTGATAACAAAACTTTTGTGAAATCTCACCAGAATGGGGTTGTGTAAAATCCTTCTTATCTGTTACTGAAACTTATTATGGTTACCAGGAGAATCTTTGGAGTTGAAAGAAAAAAATATGATCTAGACCTGGCTAGTTGGTTTGAATACATGTCTTTCAGAGTCTAAAACTAATTTAGTACTAAATTAGAAATATTGAAAACCAAAGGTGAGATTAATAAAATTGAAATTAAGAAAACTATTGAATTAATCAATAAAACTAAGAGCTGGTTTTATGAAAAAATCAACAAAATTGATAGACCCTTAGTCAATATGATAAAAAAAAAGAAAGAAGAAAACCAAATTATGAGTATCAAAAATAAAAAGGGTGATCTACCTCCAATGAAGAGGAAATAAAAAAAATAATGAGGAATTATTTTTCCCAATTGTATGGACATAAATATGACAATCTTAGTGAAATGGATGAATATTTACAAAATCACAAGTTGCCCAGATTAACTGAAGAGGAAGTGAATTACCTAAATAACCCCATCTCAGAAAAAGAAATCAAACAAGCCATCAATGAACTCCCTAGGAAAAAATCTCCAGGGCCAGATGGGTTTACTAGTGAATTCTATCAAACATTTAAAGAACAATTGATTCCAATACTCTAAAAATTATTTGGGAAAATTAGTGAAGAAGTAGTCCTACCAAACTCTTTCTATGACAAATATGGTACTGATTCCTAAATCAGGAAGAGATAAAACAGAGAAAGAAAATTATAGACCAATTTCCCTCATGAATTTAGACGCAAAAATTCTAAATAAAATATTAGCCAAAAAACTCCAACAACTTATCACAAAAATAATACACTCTGATCAGGTAGGATTCATTCCAGGAATGCAAGGATGGTTTAATATTAGGAAAACCATCAGTATAATTGAGCATATCAACAATAAAACTAGCAGAAACCACACGATCATCTCAATAGATGCAGAAAAGGCTTTTGACAAAGTACAACATCCATTCCTATTAAAACACTAGAAAGTATAGGAATAAATGGAGCCTTCCTTAAAATAGTTGCTAGCATCTATCTAAAACCATCAGCAAGTATTATATGCAATGGGGATAAACTAGAAGCCTTTCCAATAAGATCAGGAGTGAAACAAGGGTGTCCACTCTCACCCCTCTTATTCAATCTGGTACTAGAAACGTTAGCAGTAGCAATTAGAGAAGAAAAAGAAATCAAAGGAATCAAATTAGGTAAAGAAGAGACCAAGCTATCACTCTTTGCAGATGATATGATGATATACTTAGAGAATCCTAGAGAATCAAGTAAAAACTACTTGAGACAATAAATAAATTTGGCAAAGTTGCAGGATATAAAATAAACCCACATAAATCCTCAGCATTCCTGTATATCTCTAATGAAACTCAACAGCAAGAGATAGAAAGAGAAATCCCATTTAAAGTCACTGTAGACATTATAAAATATTTCGGAATCTACTTGCCAAAACAAACCCAGAATCTATATGATCACAACTACAAAACACTTCTCACACAAATAAAATCAGATCTAAATAGTTGGAAAAATATCAATTGCTCATGGCTGGGTCAAGCTAATATAATAAAAATGACAATTTTACCCAACCTAAACTATATATTTAGTGCCATACCAATCAGTTTACCAAAAAACTACTTTCTAGAGTTAGACAAAATAATAACAAAATTTATTTGGAAAAACAAATGGTCTAGAATATCAAGGGAATTAATGAAAAGAAACACTAGGGAAGGTGGACTAGCTATGCCAGAACTTAATCTGTATTATACAGCAGTCTAAAACTAGTACCCTACTATAGAGCTGCCAAGTTGTCATTGTAAGAAAAGTTAATCCTATTGAATATTGTGTATTGAAATTCTGACTGTAGCTTTAGAACATAGAACTGGTGTTTCAGTTATCTAGAACAGAGCAGATCAATACAGAGAACAATTTAGTACTAAGAATGCCCAGTTTTAGTTCCTTTGCCAGCTGATTCCTGATCTAGAACTATGTGTTTACAAGTATAGGTAAATTGTGAGAAGGTAAAATCATTAAGAAGACATTGTTATAGGAAACATTAAAAGATATAAATCTCTTGTTTTTATTTTGTGTTATTTAAATGCTAATTTCGTCTATTGTTTGATGATATAGATCATAAAAATTAGAACATAAGTACATACCGACCATAATAATTCTATTTTATATTTTCCTAAATAATGTAAAAAATGACTAGTATTTTAAAAACTAAAAGAATAAGGAATTGAATTGTATTTGAGATCTATATAACCTATTAGCTGTTACCTAGTATCCTTAGTTATGATTACTTAATTTGACAAAGAATCAGCTAGCTCTGTATATTTGCTCTCTTACTGTTTCCCCATAACAGTCTTCTCAGTGATTTTACCCTTTCAGAGTTTACCTACACTTGTCAAAGCACCGAGGTAGTTCTACACAATCAGGAATCTTCTAGTCAAGGAATTAAATCTGGGCAGCTCCTGGTTCTGAATTGTTCCCTGCAGGATAAAAATCAAATGAAATCACAAAATGAAGTTGATTTTTTTTTTTTAACAAGACATGATTGATTTTTAACTGATATGAGAGTTATCCTAAATTATAAAGGTTTTTCAGAGCAAGTATAAAAATTAAAAAAACTAGAAGAAAGGATAAACATAATAAAACTACGATGTGCCAATAAACAATGCCAATCTAGCTTATTTAGACAAATTATTTTTGCTGAAATATGAGAAATAGATGAAAAAATGGATAATGAAACCAATAACAGTTTTATACAGAGGTGTAATACATTAATCATTTTCTGTAAGGACCTCAAAAGCACCCAAAATCCAAGTTATCTAGAAAACACTTGATTTTGCTAACCTGGCAGCCTAGGGCAGTATAAATTTCTTTGTAAGATTTTGTGAAGCGTGGTAGCAAAATATGAAAATTATTGTCCCATAAAATAATGGAAAGCAGTGGTGGGAAGAACAAGCATGAAGGCTCAATTTGAACTCCAACTAACCATAGTCATCTCAAGTACATCTAAGGGTAAAAATGGAAGGAGGATAACAGATGTATAATGGAAAAAGATCTGCCATGTACAAAATAGTCTTCACTACCAGATGTACTACAGGAGGAGGGTGAATTGGTACTAGAAAAAAGGTGGGAGGAGGAGCTGGAATAAAGTTTATACAATGGTGGTTAGTGCTAGAAGTGACATTTTTAGAGCACTGAGAGATTCTCTCAATGTTCCTTATTCTTTTGAGATGGGGTAGGAAGTAGTATATCTTCCCTCTCTGTGAATTTATTGGGAAATTCAATTGAATAAGTTTCAGTTTTCCTTAAGAGTTTCCAAAGTGCATAAGATGATTCATTTGGGTGTGGGAAGAAAATAGAGCTTCTATTTAAATTTTTTTTCCTATAAAAATAAGATGTTCAACTTTACCAATTATTACTAATTTACACTGGTACTCTCATATGTTAAGTGAGGTATTCTGAGAGAAGAAGTTGAAGTTCTACAACATAAAGGGATGAATAATGCCACTTTTAGTGATTTGCTCACTTTAGTGTATCTCAATAGTTGCAGTTTATGTGTGCACAGTTAATTGCCTGATTACATCATCTAGTTTAACTAACCTGAAGCAAAAAGACGAGTGGCTTAAAAACAATCCTGAAAAGAATCTATAGATTAAAGATAGTAATGCAAGCACAAGCAACCAAAAATGGCAGAAATGACACTTGTACTCTTAATATGAGCTCTTTGTTAACCATGTCACAAGGCAAAAATGATCTAATTAGAAATTGATAAAATTAGACAAAAAATAGAAATTATCACTATTTGAAAAGTGTACTTAAACTCATCATTAATTATGACTCACCTTAAAAATATATATTGTATGTTGAAATGTTTGCTAATGATAGTATAAAATCTTCATGGTTTAGTGAGACATTTACAAACTAAGCGTTTTTTTTGCCAAAATGATATAAATGTGCCACCTCTAAAAACTCTCCTATACAACCTACATATTTGAAATAAAATTTTCTGATCTGTTTAAAAGTGTTCCAAGTTTTTATCAGTAAATTTTGAGGGGGCAGCTAGGTGGCACAATGAATAGAGCACCAGCCCTGGAGTCAGGAGGACTTGGGTTCTGATCTGGCCTCAGACATTTAACACAAAAACTAGCCATGTGACCTTGGGCAAGTCATTTATCCCCAAATGCCCTAAAAAAAAACAAAAAATAAATAAATTTTGAGCCCATTTTTTAAAAATATGTATAAAAATGCAACTCTTTCCTCTTAGTTTGCAAGTACAACCCATTGACATCATGAGAGATGGAAGTTAGGGATTGAAAAAAAGAGCATTGTTCAGTAAAGCATATCCAATGATGAACTTCTTTCATTTTGATCTACTAATCTTTGTGAAGGATTAAGTTGTGACAGTCATTAAAACCAGAGAGTGAAATAAATACCTTAGAATCAGGCCTTTCAATTAATGAGTCAACAAAAGATTAAACTAAGATTTTCAAAAAATAGTGAAGCATTTTCAGTAACTTTTCTCACTTAAATGTCAATTGAAATGACATTTCAATATATATATATATTTCAAAAGGATTCAGTAAAGATGAACAACATTTGATTTTTATTAATAGTACAAAGTCTTAAATACAGATTTTCATTAGAGCAAAAAAACTTTGTTAATCATTAGTCAAGTGAAAAAACATTTTTAATATCTTTTCAAATGTCAGTTTGATATAGTAAAATACATCTATATAAAATTTTAACATACACTTCAAAATGATGCAATAAAGGTAAACTATATTTGAAATTTTTTAGTTTTATTAATGGTACAAAACCTTAGATATTAATAATTTTCATTAGGGCAAAAGGTTTTTTTGTAGTATTTGTAAATGAATAATTTTAAACATTTCATTTTTAAAAATTTCTGTTTTCTCTGTTAGGTGAGTACAGTAGTGCTCTGTATAACAAATTTACATATATTGGAGATATACTTAATTCTTTATTGATAAACTTGCATGTCCAAAAAAAGTTTGAACATCATTGATTTAGTGCATAAAATGTAAGTAAAATGTATTTTTTGGATTACATCAACCTTAAATTTGTAACTCCTGGCCCATTGTTGTCATCTTTGTAGTTCTTACAGTGTTAACAATTTTTATAGTTTTCTTTCTGCCAATTCTCTGAGGGTAAGTAGTGAAAATATTATTATTGCCTGTTTACAGATGAAAAAAATTAGTGCTAGGAGAAACAATACCTGAGCTGTATGAAGTAGGTAGATGGCATAAAGATACAAGAAATAATTTTGAAAGATACCCAGTGGAGGTAGAGAGCTGAGGATAAGATTTCTGTCCAGTGAGGGTGATTGTGATACCTTTAGGGAGTTTTCCTGAGCCAAGAGATAGCTAGTGATTGTGACCTAGGGATTAGATTTCACTTAAGCTATTTAAACCTGAGATGTTAAACTATTTAGATATGTAATCATTTAATTGCCAGATAAAAATGTAGATACTTAACAGTAGGGCTGTGTGTGTAGTTAGTAACTACCTCTGTTCTTTGTACTTGAAAGTTCTGGGCCTTTAACAATGTACTTAATAGGCTTTTAAAAAGCTGATTGTTGGAGAAGCTAGGTGGCAGAGTGGACAGAGCACTAGCCCTTCAGTCAGAAGGACCTGAATTCAAAGTTGACCTCAGAATCTCAGTAGCTGTGTGACCCTGGGCAAGTCACTTAGCTCAGAATTGCTTCCCTCCACTGCAGGTCCCAAAAAAGTTTATTAATAAGAAAGACAATAAAAGGAATCAGTGAGAATAAGTAAGACTCTAATTTGGTAGTTATGGTAATATGGCATAGACAAGGAAAGATGGATTTTAGTCTCTTTGGAGTCGGGAGTTATCTTACCTGAGTGGGACAAAGCTAAATCTGTTCCCGTAACATAAAGAGATACATTTGTGTGTTTTTCATCCAAATTCCTATAGGTTAATACTAGGAGAAGCCATTAAAAAAATGAATGGAAGATGGCGGAGTAGAAACAGCACTTCCAAGGTGCTCTCTCCCACACCACTTCAAAATCATGTAAAAGGGGACTCTGAACAACTTCTGGAGCTCCAGCACCCACAGAACGACACAGAGAAGGTAACCTTCTGAGGACAGCCAGCAGCCCTGCAGGGAGTGGCCAGCGTAGCGCTCTGGGAGTGGAGCCCAGGCCTGAGCGAGCCCCGGTTTTAGCCCCAGGGCAGTCAGGCCAGCAGCCGGCTGGAGGGACCCCAGAACACCAGCAGCTATGGCGATTCCAGAATTATCAACACAGACATGCCTAGGACAAAGTGAGGGGTTAGTGCTCTATGGACTTTGGGACCAGTATTTGGGGGATGTTCGGCTTCTTCCCCTGGGGGCAAGAAGCAGATGAGGAGACACGGCACAGACGCAGCTTCAGCTCCTGGCCTGCAAACTGTAGGGAGATGGAGCGATCAGTCTTGGGGGGGGTAATTGCTCTTGCTTTAACCTCCCTGGATCTGGATTGTTGTCTGGGGTAGAGGTTTGGGCTGGGTATCCAACTTGCCCGAGCGTGTGGAGGCTTCACAGAGGCCACCCAACTAATATCTCCAGAAGCTGTGAAGACCCCAATGTTTGGGACGGAAGCTCCCCTGTCTGGTGGCAGAGTCCTACTGAAGCAACAAGCCCAGAAGTCAAGTAATTAAGTGGCAACATGCCTAGGTAAAGGAAACAAAATAAACAGAAAAATGCAACATCAGACTCCTATTTTGGGGGCAAAGAGGATCTAAGCATGGAACAGGAGGACTATGAGGTCAGAAATCCTGCACCAAAAGCCCCAAAAGAAAATATGAGCGAGTTACAGGCCATAGAGGACCTTAAGAAGGATTTTAAAAACCAAATGAGAGAAGTGGAGGAAAAACTGGGAAGAGAAATGATAAAGATGCAAGAAAAGTATGAAATGACAGTCAACAGCCTGACTGAGGAAAATAACACCTTAAAAAATAGACTAACTCAAATGGCAAAGGAGGCTCAAAAGGGCAATGAGGAGAAGAATGACTTAAAAAGCTGAATTTGCCAGATGGAAATAGAATCTCAAAAGCTCACTGAGGAGATTCATTCCTTCAGTGTTAGACTGGAGCAAATGGAAGCTAATGACTTTATGAGAAATCAAGATGCTGTTAAGCAGATCCAAACAAATGAAAGAATAGAAGGCAATGTGAAATATCTCATGGGAAAAACCACTGACCTGGAAAATAGATCCAGGAGAGACAATTTAAAAATTATTGGACTACCTGAAAGCCATGATCAAAGAAAGAACCTAGAAATCACCCTTCAAGAAATTCTCAAGGAAAATTGCCCTGGTGTTTTAGAACCAGAGGGAGAAATAGAGGTTGAAAGAATCCACTGATCACCTCTTGAAAAAGATAACTCCTAGGAATATTATAGCCAGGTTCCAGAATTCCCAGATCAAGGAGAAAATACTCCAAGCAGCCAGGAAGAAACAATTTCAATATTGTGGAAACACAATCAGAATAGCACAGGACCTGGCAACTTCTACATTGAGGGATTGAAGGGCATGGAATATGATATTCCAGAGGGCAAAGGACCTGGGATTAAAACCAAGAATTACATACCCAGCGAAACTGAGTATTTTGTTTCAGGGGAAAATATGGTCATTCAGTGGAATAGAGGACTTTCAAACATTCTTGAGGAAAAAAGCAGAGTTGAATAGAAAATTTGACATTCAGTCACAAGAAGCAAGAGATGCTTGAGAAGGTAATCAAGGAAAAGGAACTTATCAAAAGTTGAACTATTTACATTTTTACATGGAAAAACAATAACTATGACTAATGAAACCCCTCTCAGTATGAAAATAATTGAAGAAGGGTATATGGGCATATGAATACCTATGTGAATGTGTGTATATATGTTTACAGGTATACATGGATAGAGGGCACAGGTTGAATTTGGTGGGAAGGGATGATACTTAAGGGGTGAAGTTAAGAGGAGAGAAAGGAAAGTGACAAGAGGAGATGGGGAGAGACAGGGTAGGGTACACTATCCATGTAGAAGAAGCAAGGGGAAGTGGTTGCAGGGGAGGGGAAGAACAGGAGGGCAAAAAGGCAAAACCATATTTTCATTGAATTTGGCTCAGGGAGAGAATAACATACATCCTAAATGGGATATCTCACCCTGCAGGAGAATAGGGGGAAGGGGGATGAGAGGGGGGATGATGGAGGGGAGGGCATCCTAGGGGAAGGGGAGGTTGGAAGTACCCACTTTCGAAGAGGGACAGTATCAAAGTAGTGAATGGACCAGGTGGGGGGTGGGATGGGTGGGAGGGAAATGTAAGCAGTCTTTTACAATATATCTACTATGGTAAAGTTTTGCATAGCTATACATGTACAACACATACTGAATTGCTTATCTTCCCAAAGGGAGTGGGTGACAAGGGAGGAAGGGAATGGATCTGAAACTCGAGGTCTTAAAATTAAATGTTTCATATATATATATATATATACTATTATTAATACTATTTTGCATGTAATTGGGAGATAAGATGTGTAGGCATTGGGGCACAGAGATTCTTCTTGCCCTAATGGTAAAGTTGAAGGGGGTGTGGGAGAAGATATGGGAGAGAGCAGATTGAATGAGGGGATATCTAGTGGGACTGCTATTCTGGGGTGGTGGGTAGGGGAAAAATGGGGAAAAAATTGTAATTCAAAGTCTTGTGGAAATGAATAATGTAGACCAGAAGTTAATAAAGCATTTGTTTAATAGAAAAAAAATGAATGTCTAGTTATTACTGAAGGTGGTGGTTGAGGGAACCTTGAAACCACTGTAAGGGCAGTGAGAAGTGCTTTTATCAGACCAAGGATTCAAGACACAAGGTAATGAAATGTATCTTTTGTAGACTACCATTTTCTAAATCATTTGATTAAGTAACCAAAATATTTCATTTACAGTTATCTTCTCACTGCGTAAAAATGTCTATATAGCAAAATTATTGTTCTTGCTACAGTTTCAAGCAGAATGTTAACTATTGTTAAAAACATTTGTTTGCATTACTACAATTCTCCGCTCAAACTGTAGATTCATCTCCATCTTGTGGTAGTTTTTCAGAAGTGTCTAGTTCAAAAAGTTCTGACAATCTATTTGTTCTTTTAAAGCTAGAAGTGCTGGAAGATGAATTTATTGTGGTTCTCAAAAATACTCATTACATTTATGCAAATTCATTTATTTTGTGATTTTCTTGGACAATAGAAAAAGCTTTCACTTTTATAAATTGCAGAATTGAAACTAATGATTAAGTGGTTTCCCTAAGTAAGGCAATAAAGGGAATCAATGAGAACCAGTAAGAATTTAATTCAGGCTCCTACTATATGAGAAAAATGATTACTAATAGCCAATGATTTAGGGAGATCCAAAGTTTCCCCTTTTTCTAAAGTCCTCATTTCTAAACTCTGCCTCTGAAGGACAGGACCCATGATAGCAGATAGGATTACTGTTCTAGTTGTTGCTACCCCACCCAACCTTACAAGGAATTTAATCTAGGTTGCAACTCCTGGCCCATTGTCTTTTTGGCTTGGATGGGGGATATGGATTCCTTACTCCTTAGTAGAGAGATTTCTGAGCCTGGGGGGTAAATTTAGAAGTAAACTATATGATTAAAGTTATATCTCCTATCCCCTCATTAGAATAGGTCCATAATCTCATAATATTCATTCTCATTACTTTTTTTTTTTTTAAAGCAATTGGGGTTAAATAACTTGCTCAAGGTTACACGGCTAGTCATTATTTATGCGTGGGTGCTCATTTTCTGAGGCCGGATCTGATCTCGGGTCATCCAAACTCCGAGGCCGGCGCTCTTACTCACTGCGCCACCTAGCCGCCCCTTTAGGGCAATTGGGGTTAAGTAACTTGCCCAAGGTTACACGGCTAGGTTTTTGTTTGTATGGATTAAGTGTCGGAGGCCGGCTCCGAACTCAGGTCCTTCTGACTCCAGGGCAGATGCTCTATTCACTGAGCCACCTAGCCGCCCCCTCATTACTTTTTAATATGTTTGTATAATACTGGTATTTATTTTAATAATAATATATCTCAATCAGTAAATCTCAACAGTTATGTCACAATCACCAGTTGGGGGATTAATGACATCTGGATCACATGGCTGAGCAGCAGGACAGGAAAGTCCCTGGCGGTTTGGAGTGGTGTGAGGTGGTGGGGTGCTCCCAAAGATGACTCAGGTTTACCTACCTTTAGTAGTTCTTTGTAACCAAGTAGGCATTTTTCCAGTGAAATGCATGATTGATGGGAAAGGAACTGTTTTCAAAACATCCTTGAGAACATTTCTGTTTAGAATGTCTGATTCTGGGAGGGGTGGCTAGGCCTCCTCAGTAGCAGACATCTTAAACAGTTCTTCAAAGTCTGGGTAGGAATAAGATTAGTTAGATTGGCATATCAAGCCAGGTCAGAGTGTCCTAATGAATTTATGCATCACACTGACCGCCTCAAAAACAGTTAAAATCAGTACTTTTTTTTTTCAGTGCCTTAGTCTGACATACATTTCTACTGCGTTTTATCTCTCTCAAAAAATACTTTAAAAGATAATTAATTTCATCTATGTGGCACTTTCTTCAGCTGTTGCAAAGTACAACCCCTCTGCTGAGTAGCTTGTTTCATGAGTAGCTTGTTTCATGAGTTGTGAACAACAAAAGTCCCTTGGTGTTTGAAGAGGTTACCCACAAAGAGGGTTAGGGTTGCTCTGGAGAGCCCAGAATACCAACACACTGGGGCCTGCTGAATGAGTTCGACTCAGGTCTTCTCTCAGCCAGAGAAAAGTAAAGTTTTATAAAGTTCACTTGTATTGGACACAGAGTAAGTTGGTGCTAGAAAATTCTATGGTGCTCTCATACCACATGGAGGTAATATGGGATTTTATATACAGAAGGTTGTGGGAGGAATCTAGGGGTGGTTTAGAAGAGGAGTTTGGGGAGGGTCCTCAGGAGCAATGACTGATTAAGGGTAGGAAGTTGCTGGAGGCTACCTGGACCCAACAGACAATGGTGGGCTTGGCCGGTTCAAGGGTGGGTTGATATTTTGATAGGCTCAAGTAGATGGACAATGGAGGGCTAGGCTATTAACTGAGGTCTGGGCCCAGCCATAATGGAAGGTTTATGGCCTCATGCAAATACCTCATCTAATGGGATTGTTTAATCAGAGTTCAAGGTGGGTTCCCAGAGCCTATAACTCCAAGATTCAAGGAGAGCTCAAGGGGATTCCTAGAGCCTGCATCTCATCAGTGGTCAATCTTTTGGTATGGAGCCTTTTCACACTGAGCTAGGTCTGTACTCTAATTATGATGTCTCATTACTTGTTAACCAATCAGAATTCATTGCCACCCACAGAATACCCACTTTTCCAAGGACATATAAACATGGCCCACTGCCATGAGGGGTCTTTGACATTCAAGAATGTCACTGTTGATTAATTAATTACTTTTGTTTTTAACATTTAAGAAATCTAATATAGAAGTTACTAAAACTGATGAAATTTGCAAATTATTTTCTGTGGATTTACTTTGACAAACCTTGTCTTTGCTTGCTGACTCCCTCCTCCCCCTCCCCCCACCTAATCTCTCAGAATTACAAATTTTAAAAGTTGTAAGATAAATCTTGTTTGTGTGTGTGTGTGGGGGGGTAGATTTCTAAAACCCCATTTAAAAAACTCCTTTAATTATTGCTTCTCTCCAATTTCATATAATCTTTTAACTTGAAGACTTGATTTAAGTTCTACTTTTAGCCTTTCATAATTCGCATCCCCGGCTTCTAGTGTTTTCACTCTTCATATTAGTCTATACTTGTTTTGTGTTTATTCTGTATATAATTATCTGTGGACAATATTTTCCTAATAGAGTGTAAGGTACTTTAGAGTGAAGACTTTAACTTTTGGTTTTGTAGCCTCAGTTCTTAGCACAGTGCTGGGCATGTAATAGGCCTTAAATGCTTGTTGATTGATTTTGACTTAGTGCTTAACAGTATCTGAAAATTAGAAAGGACTCCAGAGGTCATTTAATCAACTTTGGTGTACTGAAGTCCCTTCTTAAGATTCTTCATAACATTCCAGCCTGTTGGGATTTTTTTATGTCCTATTTCTGTGATTCAGTGTGATATAGCTATTCCTTCCAGCTTCATGCCATTTCACATTTCATCAATATGCTTTCATTCAGTAATAATAAAAAAAACAAACAACAAAACACCACCATTGTATGCACAGGACTATGCTAGGGAGAGTGAAACATAGTTTAGATGAAATACTGTACCTGACAGCCCTTTGAGCTCTGCAACCCCTTCCCCAGGGTCTGATCTTGACTGGTAAATGCTATCACATGGTCCCAAAAGCTAATAAGCCACAGCCATGTTTCATATTCTACTCTGGCCATCTTATATCCATTTCCCTCCCCCAGTCCTCCCTTCTGGCTCTCAACTGTAATCAAATCAGTGCTATCCTTGGTCCTAGAAGGGATGTATTAACCAATTCCTGTAAGGCCCCCCATCCATAGTTCCCATGACTTCTAAAATCAAAACACCCATTATCATTCCTTTGTGTTACATTTTCTTATTGGAACATATACCCCTTCAGGGCAAGGACTATCTTGTCTTTGTAAACAGTGCAAATTTTTATCTAGTAATAATAACTAATATTTATATAGCACTTATTATGTGCCAGACACTGCTAAATTATCCCTATTTTATAGATGAGGAAACTGAGGCAAATAGAAGTTAAGTGACTTATTCAGGGTCACAGCTAGTAAGTATGATTTGAACTCCGGTCTTCCTGACTCTTGGCCCATTGGCACTTGGCAACCTCTGTTATACCATTAGATGCCTAGTAAGGGAATAAGACATCTATAGAGATAATAAATAACTATTATTACTTGATAAGAGGGAGTATGTTACTAACTTAACAGTACTAGGGGGAACCTTCATAAATGAAGTAAATGATTTGGAAGTGATGGATAGGAATTCAGCAAGTAAAAAGGGAGTGGAAGGGTATTTGCATTGGGAACAGCCCTGGAAAAGAATAGGTAGAAGTGAGAATGAAGAACACTTGTTCCATGCAGCAGAATGTATAGGTAGCTAGGTGACACCTAGTTGGTGTCTACTTATTTACTGAGTTTGGAGGCCACTTCAGTTTCTGCCTCTGACACTAGCTGTGTGAACCTGAGCAAGTCACTACCTTTCAGCCTCAGTTTCAGGGTTATGGTTAGGTTAGGATCAAATGAGATTTCATATATATATATATATATATATGTATATATATATATATGTATATATATGTAGTGTATACACACACATATACCCATATGCTTAGACATTTTATACATGTAAAGAGATTTGCAATCCTAAAAGTATAGGTAGGGGGAAAGCCATATGAAACCATGAAGACCAGGGATTATATCTCACCTCTAGTACTATATGGCTCATGCATGTTATCTCCATTGCCTTCCCCACCCTCAAAAGAATATAAACCCTTTGAGGCTCAGGACTAATTTTTTTTTTTTGTCTTTGTATTCTCAAGGAAGGGGAAGAGAAAGGAAAGGAATAAACATTTATATAGTGCCTACTCTGGTAAGCCCTATGCTAAATGGTTTTTACTAATATTTGATCCTAACAACTATCTGGTGAGGTGGGTATTACTGTAACAAAAATATCCCCGCTTTACACTGGGGAAGGCTGAGGGTCACACAGCTACTAAGTGCCTGAGGTAGGATTTGAATTTAGGTCTTCCTGATGCCAGGCCTAGTGATCTATCTGCTGCACCAGGTGCTGTCTCCCCAACTCCTACCTCCACAGTGGCTTGTATATAGAAAGTGTTTAATAAATGAATGCAGGGTCTTGAATAGAATAATTTCAGTTTTGTTATATAGAAAAATAGAAGCCACAGGAAAAAAATGATCTGGGATATGATGAGTTTATTTGTGCATAAGGAAGATTATTCAGGCAATGATATGAATCATTGCATGGGGCAGAGGAGTTAGGGAGTCTTTAAGAATGCTGCTACAGTAGTTCAGTCTAGTACAAGGAGATTTACTACTGTGTTAAGTGATGAATTTGAGATTTGTTTCATAGGAAGAATTACTGGCATTTGATAACTAATCAGATCTGAAAGGGAAGAGTCAAGCTCATGTGTGACAAAGAAGAAGATAGGAGAAGCAGATTTCTAGGGAAAGATAACGAACTTAAATTTGAACATGTTGAGTCTGATGTGTCTGTGGTTCGTTCCTTTAGGGAAATCATAGAATCATAGACGTAGAGCTAGGAAGGACCTTTAAAAAAGGTTGTCTAGCCCAACTCATTTGATTGTCATGTTTTATTGGATGCTTTTTGTTTTTATATCATAGTAATTTTTGAATATATTTTCTACACTTCTGAGAATGAACTATTTCTTGTAACAAAGATGATAATAATAGATAACATATATGTATATATATTTCTTATTATGTTCTAAGCTCTTTGAAATTTTTATCTCATTTGATCTTTAGAACAACTCTGAAAGGTAGGTGCTATAATTATTCCCATATTACAGATGAGAAAACCGAGGCAAATAGTTTAAGTGAATGCCCAGGATGATACAGTAAAAGTGTCTGAGGCTGGATTTGAACTTGGGTCTTCCTGACTCCAGCCCCAGCGTTCCAATCACGTCACCACCTAATATTCACCAACCTCATAATAGAAACAGTTAAGCAAAAACAAGATCTTAAATCAGGTCTGATTATATGTGTAGCTTTCTACCCATTTCATCCCCTTCTAGGCTAAGAGGAGGAAGGTATATTTCTGGTATCTGAGACAAAATACTTTTTTCTTTTCTTTTTGGAGGGGGAAGGCAGGGCAATTGAGGTTAAGTGATTTGCCCAAGGTCACATGGCTAGCTTTTGTGTGTGTGTGCCTGTCAAGTGTCTGAGGTCTCATTTGAACCTAGGTCCTCCTGACTCCAGGACTGTTGCTCTATTTACTGCACCACCTAGTTGCCCCTATAAAATGCTTTTTACAATTACTCAGTTTGACTTCTTTTTAGTGTTCTTTACATGAATGTTATTGTAACCTTTTTGCTTTTTATTCTTTTGGTTGTGCTTATTTCATTCTTCATCATTTTGTACAAATCTTATGTTTCTCTGAATTTTCCAAATCCATCTTTTCTTAATGCACAGTAATGGTGTATTATTTTTCACATTCTCAAGTTAATGGACATTTATCTTTTTTCTGCTTCTCTGTTATCATAAGACATGTGGGTATGAATAACAGTATATATTAGACCATTATGGTTTCTGCCTTTTGACCTCTTGGGGGCTACACACAGTAGTAGTCATAATGAGTGAAAGTATGAAGTTTAGTCATTTTCTTTTTTTTTTGATGTTGGGTTATTTATTTTGAGAGCCTGTAGCAATAAATGAAATCTCAGTGAAGAGGTGGAGTTGGTTGACCTTTGTAGATAAGTGGAAGAACATAGGAGGCAGTGGATGACTCACTCCCAGGAACTGTGGAGGGGCCTATTAGTTGGTGTTACTCTTCTGGGCTTATTTGGGAGTGGGGTAGGTGGAAGGAATACCAACATCTTTGATCCTTCTTTATCCTCTCCTAGGTTCCCCTCAATATCATATTGGATCCAACCTCTGCAATGGGAAAACCAGAAAACTGAGGGAATCAAACCCAGGCAACCAGAATTTCAGCTTCCTTTGCCAAAATCCTAGAAAGGACATGAAAATTGGGAGATTGGGAGACTGCCCTTCTCCCTTCAACCCCTTCTGAGGACATTTTGAGGAGTAGTAGTTAAGAGAAGGATGGGAAGTGGGAACTCTGCTGTCAGCCTCTTTGGAAGGGGTGACATTTTCCAGCCTATTGATGAGATTTTAAGACATAACCTGAATCCCTTCCCAGCTGATGAATAAGAATTAGGATTGCATAATACTTTGGAGTAGGTGCTTTAAGCCAGGATTAGAGTACAGCTTGGCAGCAGGGCAACTGGCCACTAAGGGGAGTGGACACCTGGGTCTTAGATGGGACAGAGGCCTGGCAGTGAAAGCTGCGGTTATAATGAAGCCCACTCTTGGGTGTGCTAGAGATTCAGAGAACAGGGGATTGAAGGTTGGGAGGATCTGAATTCCAGGAAAGGGAATTTGGCAGTGAGAACAGAGGGCTGGATAAGAATGGGGCTGGAGACTAGGATAAAAGATGCCTGGGTCCCTGAGAACAGGGATGGTATGGAAAAAGAGGAATGAGAGCTGAGGGAGCTAGATGCCTGAGTCCCTCAAGGGTAGAAGGAGTCTGGAAGCCTGGGTTCTGGAATAGCAGCAAAATCAGGACTCCAGGATTTTTGCCCACCCTCCCTCTTCATTCCCTCCAGCAGGTAGAGGAGAGGCAAGGTGAGGGGAAGGAAGGGTGAGAGAGAGAGAGAGAGAGAGAGAGAGAGAGAGAGAGAGAGAGAGAGTGTGTGTGTGTGTGTGTGTGTGTGTGTGTGTGTGTGTGTGTGTGAAACCATGCGTCTACTCCCCAAGTAGTGACACAGACACATTCAGGTCCAGATAAACGGAGGGACAAGGGAAGGAAAGTGAAGCTCAGTGCTGCATGGGCCCAGGTGGGGGTTGGGAGGGGTTAGGGAGGTGGGAAAGAGTGGTTGGGGGCCCAGTGCTGATACGACGCTGTCCCTTTCGGTGGCCCCGAACACAGTGAGTGTGACCACAGCTTTAATCATCTTCATCATTGCTCTCTGTGGAGCTCTCACCAAAGGCCCGAGGCTTTTCGTAAATACAGCAACATTTTGATGAACGGCGTCCTAAATGCTCATTGTCCACAGTATCACTTGACCATTCCACCTTCTTGTCTGGCTTCCGTTTCCGAAGTTTAATAGTTAGGTTACGGTTTTCGGGTTCGGTTGTCACAGTAACCGATGTCTCGGTGACGGTCTCGCTCAGCCCAGCCGTGGCCTCGGCCATGGCGGAGGGTGGGAGAAGGACGTCGGGGGAAGTGTTATATTCCTTTCCCTGGCTCTCTGGGTGAGTATATGCCTCCGGTGTCGGGGAAGTAGGAGTCAGGGTCGAGTTGTTGTTGCTCCTCTTTGGTCTCGACTTCCCCGCCCCCCGAGGACAAGGAGCCCACCCCCACTTCCTCATTTTCTTTTTTTAATTCCGAATTGTTTTCCTGAATTATTGGAACTATTTGTGACTCTACCAACAATGTGTTTGTATGCTTACTTTCCCACAACTCTTCCAGAATTGATATTTTCCAATTTTTCCTTCTTTCCTAGTTTGAATGGTGTGTGGTAAAACCTCAGGGTTATTTGTCATTTCTCAATAGTGATTTGAAACATGTTTCATATGGTTGTTGACAATTTTTAGTCCTCATTTTAGAAACAAGAAACTGGGTTCATAATGGTTAGGTTACTTGTCTGAGATTAGTTACACAGTAGGATATAGTAGCACCAGGATTTAAACCCAAGCCTCCTAACTCCAAATACAGTGTTTTTCTTTTTTACAGTGAAGTGACTGTAGGCCCAGAGCTTGGTAGAGCTGCCAGAAGTGAGTTGAGATTGATCTGCCCAGCAATTGTAGTGGAAGCTGTGATTGCCAGAGGCAAGAATGTAGAGGAGGAAAAAAGAGTGTAGAGGAGCAAGGGGAACACTTTGGAGGAAATACCTACATTGGGAATATGAGAAGATGAAGAGGAGACAGAGGAGTAGTTGCTAGCAGTGATGATAACTGACATGATACTATAAAGTTTACAGACTGCTTTACATACATGATTTCATTTAGATTTCACAAGAACTCTGAGTTAAGTACATTTGTAAGTGTTACTTCAAACCATCAAGACAAATTATTTGGCAGGACTATTGAATAGGCATTTAACATTTTACCTCTGCTCTGAAATATAGTTTTCTCCAGGTCCATGTCCAGCCTGGCAAGCCAGGCTAGGGCTTGTGCCCATCCTTTAGGCAGTGGTTCTCTTCAGGTGTGGAAACTCCCATCATCACCAGCTGAAGAACCCAGAATCTCCAGCCTCTCAAACTCCTGAGGTTTAGACATGCCCATCTCAGGACTGATGTCTAGTCACCTATACGCAGCCAAAGAAACACAGAGTAGAAGCTGCAGACAGGGCTCTTTTATGCTGCTTCACTGTAATATGCTACAGATTTCTAACCCACTTTTTTTTTCATTTGAATTTTTCAGATTATAGTATTTCATGTTTTTCAACTGCATGTTATAAGGATTTTATGTCAGGAAAAAGTTTGAAATTATTGAAAGCAAAGTGTAATTTTGTCTTTTTTCATTTTTGGCCCAGCTCGTTGTTTATCTGCAGTGCCTAAGATACATAAATACACATGAACATATATGTGTATGTGTACATCTATAAATGTATGTATCTACACAATCACCCATTTTCTTACATATATACTTTTCTTCTACTTTGTTTTCCCATGTGGGTGGCTAATTAAGGTCAAAATGTGAAAGAATAGTGCCACTGTTGTTGGCATTGAGAATAGATTATTACAGAAATGTTAGCAGATCTGTTTCACTTTTCAAGGAATAGTGATAATTTCTTTTACTTGTTCATTTCCCATTTTTAAAAAAAAAGAACTTGTTCAGACAGATCTGGTATGAACAGCTGTAATTGCATACAGTCTATTTTTTTATCTTTAACCTTATTTGGTATTGATACTTTCTTCTATTTACTGATGTGCTATACAAAGACATCTGATTCTAGGACATCTGGGAATAGCAACTCCCACCCCCAGCTCTTGACCCCCCACCTCCCTGCCAGATCACCAGTTTTTGCTTCCAGCCCAGCCTTCACAGCCATCATCTAGGAAAGCAGTTCCTATAGAGAAAGGGGCAGCCATCCACACCAATTGCCAACCAACTAACACCCACAGGGAAGGGAAGCCATTCTAATTGAAGTAGCAAGGACACCCTGAGGGAGAAGCAGCACAGGGCAGGCGAGTCAAACCACCACCTTGACTACTGTGTCCTCTCAGCCCAGGACCCTGAACCCAAGAGCCTTTGGAATAGCAATGCTTGCAGATAAATGTAGGCATCATTCTGGGAAGCAACTTCTGTAAACATGCATCCTGGCAACTGCTGTAGCA
This sequence comes from Gymnobelideus leadbeateri, assembly GCA_011680675.1. NCBI lineage: Eukaryota > Metazoa > Chordata > Mammalia > Diprotodontia > Petauridae > Gymnobelideus > Gymnobelideus leadbeateri. Next base: position 277,562 of record WOXC01009548.1, on the reverse strand, counting down.
GGTGCTGCAGTAACAGTTACCCAAAGCCCAGAGAAGAAAGTTTTTGGCATTGTCAAATGATTCAATATCAGAAACTGGTAAGATTTTATCAGTGGAAATGACATTAAAGAAGAGGAAGCATTAATATCTGCTTTGCCACTGCCCTAATGACCATGGGACTTTTCCATCTGATTTGCAGCTAAAACTTTAAATGTGTTGTCTGCTTCATTAGAATGTGAACTCCTTGATAGTAGCAACTGGCTTTTCTATTTGTATCCCCAGCACTTAGCACAGCTCTTTGCACACAGTAGACGCTTAATAAATGCTTCATTCATTCATTCATTCAAAAGTAGTGAGTTTACTGAGTTCCTGGGTCTCTGGACAGGAGTTGATTTGTAGCAGTGGAAACTTTCTGCAACTGTACCTTTTTCAGAGATGAGCATTGATAGATTAAATCAAGTACTTTGAGGGAGTTGGTTGGATAGTATAGAGTGGAGGTGAACATGAAATGACTCTTAGCAGTCCAATAAAATGTTTCATGTTTTGATTTTTAAATGCCAACCTTCCAGGAGAATATAATAGGAAATGGGTGTAAGGGTTATGGGATTTAAAGATCTTCCATGCCCCATTGGACTTGCTGACATAGCAGGAAGGGGAGGGGCAAGAGGAAGCGGAAGAAGAGTTAGAGTTCCGGTGGGGACTGGCGGTGGCCGCGGCAGCGGCAGCAGCAGCAGCAGCAGCAGCAGCAGTAGCAGCCAAGATAGAGGTGGAGGCACAAACTCCTTTTTGAGCCAGCCACAATTTCTGCTAAGGACTCTTGTTGGGGACTGCCAGGGAACAGAACTGCGGGGGGCCGGAGCTGTTGTGAGCACGCTTCCTGGACGCTGAGCAGTTGCTGTGAGTTGGGAGAGAAGTACCTTTGCCTGAGGTAGCCTGTTCTGTTTTGAAGGCTTAAGAATGTGGTTGTTTACTACGTTAACTACTTGTGCCAATTTCATAACTACCCTGATGGCTTTGACTTTCTGGTTTTGGGACTCAGTTATTTGGTATTTTAATAAATTCTCTGGCTTTATCCCCCATATAGAGAGACTGATATATTTTGTGATTAATAACCACATAAGCCTATTTATAATTGCCATAGGCATAGTGAAAATTGCATTGTTAATACATTTGGCGAAGAGGATGGGATCTGCTGAGTAAAAGGAAAGTATGGGGGCTGGGATAATTGTTTGTTTCCCAGTTGTGGTAGCTGTGATTCTGTGGAGCTATGGAGCAGGAGAGAAGAAGGGCCAGCATGCTGACTTTGCTGAGCTGAGAGCAGGAATGGTGAGCTGCCTGCATGGAGACCTGTGGAGAATCCTGGAGCTGCTGCCTTCTGCTGGAGGAGAAGGAACCCAGGAGTTTGGAGTTCAGCCACAGGACAAGATAAGGACTGTGTGGCAAAGCAGGGGCACTGAATGTGTTTCCTTGCTACATCCCACAGTTTGGGACCCAGGGGGGATGGACTTGTGACTATGGTGGGTGGGGTGAAGTGCCATGGACCCCAAGGACCCCACTTTGGTTTTGTTGCCTAGTTCCCTCTCTGGATTTGGAAGCAGGGGCTGGAGCAGTGTTATGGGAAGGACACTGCCCCCCTCCCAAGAGAACTTTATGTGATAATGCTTTGTATTTTGTGAATTGATGTGATAATGCTTTGTATTTTGTGTTTAAGGCCCAGTGGCCGCTTCGGTAACTTTAGATGTACCTTGAAAATATGACTTAGGAGATGGTTGGTGCTAATTGAAATGTAAATTGTCTATGCATACTTAGTAAGACTTTACTGAATAAGGTATTGGTTGTACTTTGAGATATTGTTACAGATAAGAGACTAATTGAGTTAATCAAGACTTTGCCCCAGAGTGGAAGACTTGTACTTTGAAAACTGATGTAACTGATTGAGTTAACTTAAGAGTGACTATTTTTTGATTTTACTGATAAGTGACTGAGTTAACATTTGCCCCATGAGTGGAAGACTTGGACTATTGTATTTTGAGATTTATTGTGATTTTATTATGTACCTGGAAAATGTGACCTAAGAGATGTTTTAGTGCTAATTCAAATGTAAATTGTGTATGCTATGGGCATGAAAGATCTTGGGGCCGAATGTAATGGAAATGTAAATTTAAAGATCTTCCCTGCCCCTAGCTTAAGTGCACCTGGAGCCAGTGGTGGGAGGCTTGTTTTTCAGGGAAGCCCAACCTTGATACTTTTGTGATTGGGCAGTGGGTCAAGGAGGTTGTTACAATCTTTGAGCCAGGAGAAGGCTATATAAACTCTGATGAAAGGCTTTGCTTTGGGGCTCACTTTGAGAAGTGTTGTGTGATTTGACCAGATGAGACTCTGGGAAGCCATTGTTGAGAGCCCCCGGCTTTGAAAACCCAGATGTTGATGCTTCCCTCTCTGGTAACTGTGATTTGGTATTGATATAATGGTTGGACAGTTTGGAAGCCTGTCTGTTTGATCTGTAAGTTCTGTAACTCTGAAGTTTGGGGTGCTGACCTTTTTTCCCTGAACTAGGTAATGTGTGTTTGTTTGATTACAGTAAGCTTGTTAACCCATTTTGAGTTGCTTTCCTTTTGAAAAGCAGATCTAAGAACCTATATTGGCAGCTACCCTGGGGATATTGGGGTGCTTGCTGCTACAATGGGTGATTACTGATTTATATTTTAAGACTTCGTCAATTTATACTTTAATGTTGAGTATGTTGTATGTGTAGGAAATAAATAGTTGTCCTTTATCTAATATACATTGAGTGCCTTTCTAAGCTTTTTGTGGAGACTAGAAATGAGTCCAACCTTAAGCTTTAAGTCATTTTCTCCAAGGCTCAAGGTTGGTGCATAAGTAATGAGACAATGAGAAAAAAAAACAAAAACAAAAACCAGAAACAACTAGAACTCTTTCTTTAAAGACCACCTTCCTTTGCACTGAACCTGATCCCCATTAACCCACATTTTGGGCCCCTTAATAGGAGATGAGCCCCTTTATAGGAGATAAACCCCACTGCGCTCAGCATAATCTGCTGTTACTGTAGTAAAAATAGCCCTTGAAAGCAACCAAGTAAATTGCAATAAATCTAGAAGTAGCTAGAAAACTCTTCAAAGCAATTAGTTCAAAGTCAGTGAGATATATCTTTTCTGAAGATAATAATGAAGCACCTGTCAGGGAGGGTTGGGGCAGGCGAGGTAGTTTGTTTTTGTTAGCAAGTACTCTTTCACAGGGTTTGTAAGCTCTTACTATGGGCAGGGTAAATAGTAATAATAGCAATGACTTACTATGAGTCTTTCCAGCTTGTTGAAAAACCTTCGTTCATGGGCTAGACTCCATTTGGCTTCTTTAAAATTATACTCTTCATTTTTTAGCCTTCTTCATGTGTCTGGTCCTCCAGTTTTTTTTCATTCAATAGATCACTGGCCTTGGAGTAAGAAATCCATCTCCAAGATCATACTACACCATTCAACAAGCACTTTTTAACCACCTAAGCCAGACAAGTCAAGCATTTAAGGGCTTTCTGTGTGCCAGGCACAGTAGACATGCAAACAAGTAAAAATATTTGTATCAGCTCATTTTGTGATGGTAAAGAAATGGAAATTGAGGGGATGCTCATCAATTGAGGAATGACGGAACAACCTGTGGTATATGAATGTAATGGAATACTATTGTTACATAAGAAATGATGAAATGAGGATTTCAGAAAAACCTGGAAACACTTGCATGAACTAATGCTGAGTGAAGTGAGCAGAACCAGGAGAACATTGTAGACAGCAGCAGCAGCATTGTATGATGACTGACATTGATAGACTTAGCTCTTCTGAGTAATGCAGTGATCTAAGATAATTCCAAAAGATTCATGGTGGAAATTGCTATCCAAATCCAGAGAATGAACTATTGAGTCTGAATGCAGATGAAAGCATACTATTTTTCTTTCTTTTGTTTTTTCTTTCTTGTGGCTTTCCCCTCTTGTTCTGATTCTTCTTTCACAGCATGATTAATGTGGAAATTTGTTTAATATGATCATACATGTTTAGCCTATATCAGATTGCGTACCTGCCATCTTGGGGAAGGAAGGGGCGAAAATTCAGAACTCAGAATCTTATGTTGAATGTTGAAAAGTAAAAATAAATAAGTAATAATAAAAAAAGATTACCTCGTGGCAGCAAGAATCCAATTGAGGTTATGTAACATAAATTTATAGTGGACCCAATCAACTTGGTTTTCTGATTTTCTCCACCTTTGCTCAATAGTACATGCATAAGGGTGAAGGCTTGGAACTTGACAGGGCAAGATTGGTGATGTGATAAGGAGACAAGGGATTCCTGAGACAAAGACAATGTTGAGTTAAACTGGTTCACTGAGGGATCAAGCTAGGCAAAGGAAGAGAATGTAACTAGTGCAGGGATAATGATAAATGGTAACTGATGAATCAAGGGATTGAATATCTTGGTGTGGATGTAGAAGAAAATTTGATTTTATAAGGGTAGGAATTGATTGTGATTAGATAAGTAAATTTCAGAATTCATAAATATAGAAGGGGCACATTAGTGATTGATTAAATGATCAAAGGCATTGCCTTCTTTGTGTGTGGCTGAGTGGAGGGTTAGGGTGGAGGAGACAGTCTTGGGAAAAGATTAATTTTAGGAACTGGAAGTTTAGGTGTTAGAGGGAGTGTTAGAGAGTTGGGGAGGAGGGAGGTAGGGAGCTAGGCACTGAATTAATTGAAGAAGTTAGGAGAGTATACTGAATGCTGATAGATAACAGCTACCAGGATTTTGATTTGATATAGATATGGACCGAGTGATTGTCAAATAGGAGACTTTGGGGGTAGGGGGAGAGCCTGGGAGAAGCATTAGCAATCCTTACATGATGATTGGTTTAAGGAAGTGGGCATATTTAGCTTGAAACAGAGACTTTAAAGCCCATGAACTTTCCATTACATGGGGGCAGAAGGGCATGATAGTTGTCTTCAAGTATTTGAAGAACTATTACCCGCTAGAAGGATTAAGCTTATTCTATTAGACCTTGGAGGGCAGAACTAAGAGTAAAGAATAGATTTTGCAGAAAAGCAAATTTAGAGTTTGACATAAAGAAAAATTTCTTTACAATAAGAGCTATCCAAAAAATGGAATGGCTTCTTTTAGAGCTAATGGGGTTCCTCTTGGAGATATACTGTGTGCAGACTGGATAATTATTTGTTGACTATGTTGTAGAGACAGATTCCTTTTGAATTGGAGTAGAGGCAAATGCCCAGTTCATTATCAGAGGTTTCTGATAGGAGAAAAAATAAGTGAAAGAACAAAGATTTCTTTTTTTTTTCTTTATTAAACAAATGCTTTATTAACTTCTGGTTTACATCATTCATTTCCGCCAGACTTTGAGTTACAATTTTCCCCCCCATTTTACCCCTACCCACCCCCCCAGAGTAGCAGTCCCACAAGATATCCCCTCATCCAATCTGCTCTCTCCCCTATCTTCTCCCATACCCCCTTTAACTTTATCATTGGGGTAAGGTGAATCTCAGGAACAAAGATTTCTGAAGGAAGCTTACAAGTAGTGACAGTGCTAGTATTTTATGACACTGTCTGGTTAACTTATATGTAAATTGTTATTTAGTTTTTACATTAATAGTTGTTACCAAGTTTTAAAGAAAACGTTAAAAAAAGCAAAAAACAAAAGTATGCAGAATTTGCTTTCCACTGATTACATTTTTAAAGCGTATCAAATCTCTGTTTACTTCTGACTAAAAAAAAAAATGTGAGCCTCAAATTTAAGATCTATTGAAATTTGTATGCAGTCCTGACAGAACTGATCAGCTCTTAGTTGGACATCACATGTAGTACAGTATGTTCCAAACAGGGCAAAAGACAACATCTGTGACTGTATGTAACAAAGTACTTAACACATTTAAGAAATACTTGTTACTTGAAATCACTAATACATATCCTTGTTCTCCCTTTGGATGGATGTACATAAACTAAGTAAATTACCTGTGAGAATGAGCTGTATCTCTCTTTCTGAAATCTCGATCAACTGTTATATTCAGATAGCCAGAAGAAAAAAGTGCTCCCATCGATACTGATTATGTTACAAAAGTTGGGAAAAGATTAATTATTAATTATATCAGTAAGACAGGCATCTACTTTATATCAGGTAGATTTCAGAGCTCATGCGGCTGCCATTGAAGTTGCCACTAGATGGTGCTCTCGCATCTTTTTGGTATCTAAACCAAGGCTGTCCCCAAATTATCTCCTTTTCCCAATTGTGCTTGAGGAGGAGACGGGGAAGACATTTTTGAAAAAAAAAAATGTTTATTATTTTTTTAAAATCATGAGTAACTTTTATTTAAAAACATTAATAATTCTCTTCTGAAGTGTCATCAAAAGTGTTATTTTGTAGTCTGCTTTTTTCACATAACATTTCATAAACCTCTTTCCATATATTAATGTATTTAAAATTTTTTTTCATTTTTCATGGTTAGATATTTTTGCTCAGGATTTTGCTTAGCCTTACTCTTGTTTTAGGGATTTAGGTTTTTTCTTTTTTCTCCTGTTAATAGTGTTGCTATGAAAAGAGCTTTGTTCAAGTTGTGTTTTTCTTTTGGTTTATTTCCTTGGAGTTTATTCCCCAAAGTTGAATGATCATATCAAAGGTTATTAACAGTTTATATAGTACCTGTTATATTATTTTTCATTTGAAACCAATTTACAGAGTGCTTAGCAATGTATAAGGAACTTCTTCCTTCATTTCCCTACAGACATTGTATTTTATAATTTGTATTTTTTTCCCCTGGTTGAATAGGTGTATGTTATAATAGTACTAATTTGTATTTCTTGAATTGTTAGTGAGCCTGACTATTTTTCTATGTGGTGATTTACTTCTCTATTTCCTCTTGTTCCTCTTATGTGTTTCTCTATTTAGACCATTTATTACATTGAATTTGGCTAGTGACCTTATTTTTTATATCAATTTGAAAGGCATTGTGACAGTGTAGATAGCATGCTGGACCTGTAGTTAGGAAGTCCTAGGTTCAAATCTCTTTCCCCTCTCCCCATTCTATTGCCGTACTTCTGATTTTTATTTTATTTTTTTTTTTGCTTTTCCCTGTTTAAAAATTGTTTTTATATTTATATATTCAAGCATATCCATCTTATTATGGATAATATCTTAGTTTTCCTTAATGTCTGGAATTCTCCCTCTGCAACTGAGATTCAGCAATTCAGTAATTATTTGGGGATAAATATTCCTTTTTCACTTTTTAAAAATAGACTTAAAAAAATGTTAACTCTTTAACCTTTCTAGAATTTATTTCAGAGTAGATGTGAAATTAAGATCCAATATAATTCTTTATCTTGATATATAATTGCCTCCACGACGTTAGTTTAATAAAAGAACCCTTCCTAAGTGTTGTATTGCTTCTGTTTTTTTCATATATAATGTACTTAGATTCATAAAATTTCATTCCTACTATTTCTCATCAGTCCATTTTTTTTTTTGGCTTTTTGGAGGGTAGTCAGGGTTAAGTGACTTGCCCAAGGTCACACAGCTAGTTTTTGTGTTAAATGTCTGAGGTTGGATTTGAACTCAGGTCCTCTTGACTCCAGGACTGGTGCTCTATTCACTGTGCCACCTAGCCTCCCCAATCCATTTTTTTTCATCTTTTAGTATAATATGTGTGGTTTTGATTACTTTCTAATTATGGTGGGGCCATGTCAGTAGTAAAGACAACATGCTATATAGGAAAATGGTTAGTTATCACAGTGCCTGACAATAATTGGTATTTAATAAATATTTATTGAATAAATGAATGAAGATCCGGGGCCTTCTCCAATCATCCTGTTCCATATCTAGCTATTGGACCTTCCTCCTCTCTGGAGGAGAAAATGAGGCTGTTGACTTTGCACATCACTGACTCACTTAAATCCAGTTCATTTGCAACTCATGGCATTAAATTCTTGATGTCCTGGTCCTCTTCTAGAACAAAGGACAAACCATGAACACAATCTGAATGAATGAAAGAGCACTGGCTATGGGATCCACAGATATACAGGTTTAGATCTTATCTCCTTCACTTCATAGATCTGTGACTCTGGATGAGTAATTTAATCTTTCTAGTCTGTTTCTTCATATATATAATGGGGATTATAATACTTGTAGCACCTATATCATAAGAGTATTTGAGAGAATGAAATGAAATAATATATATATAAAGTGCCTTGCAAATGCTACTCCCAGGCTGATACTACTACTGATTGGCAGGGGAGCTTTGACCTGCGTTTTTTCCTTTTCTTTTTTTGTGCCTCAGTTTACTTTTACTTATCATGGAACATGACCTAGATGAGAGGTCTGAGTTTTCTCCAACAAGATTAGCTTTTACATTTTTTTACATAGAGACCAAGCTTGAGGTAACAGAAATGTTATCAAATACTGAATCTTGTTTTAGTATCTGAGACTAGATGCATTTCCATAGAAAGCAAGGCTGTTGTTGTTGTTGTTGGGGTGTGTGTGTGTGTGTGTGTGTGTGTGTGTGTGTGTGTGTGTGTGTTAAGCCATAGATTTCATGCTTTTTCAAGTTTTCAGAATCCTGGGGTGTGAAAGTTGGAAGGCAGCCAGGAAGTTATCTTGCCTAACCCATATTGGAACCAAAATCTTCTCTGTGGTACTGATGAAAGATGATCATGTAGATTCCTTGGCAGATCTCCAGGGTGGGGTAGTCCATCAACTCCTTTTTGCCTGTTTCACTATTGTATTGCTACAATTGCTAATAAGTTTTGCCTTAAATATGGTCAAACTGGGACTCTCCACTACTTTCACCCATTGTATTTAGTTTTGCCCTCAGGGGTCAAACTGTAGTCCCATAATTTGTCTATTTACTGCTAGTAAATGTCAGTCAAGGTTTGAATACAAATTTTTCCTGAGTTCAAACCTAGTATTTTATTCAAGATATCACGCCGTCTTTGTCCATAAATGAAAAATAAAATAGCAGTACTTAAAAAAAAAAGAACTATCTTGAATGTAACCCAAGGCTAAAGTCCATTTGCATAATGCTTTCCTCTTAGGTGGAGAATGGTTACTTGATTCTCCTTGACTTTTTGAGGGATCCTGGCTGGTGAGAGCTTGTCAGAGAAGAGATTTTTTATCTGGTTTCTAGCTTGGAGATGAGACTTAAAACAGTTTCAGATTCTCTACAGGGAGAGATCCCTGGAGGGAGGGAATGACTAGGAAAAAGCTGATATTTAGAAAAACTTGTACCTCAATCATATCCCTATCCCCAATTTACCACACTAGGGGCTTTGGGAATTTCCTCTTGGGTGAGATAGGGAACTTTTCTTCTCTGTTATGGTTGAGCTACTAGGAGATCTTATTCATTCTTTGTATTATCTGGTATATACTAATTTGCATAACTTTTCTTATTTCTGTCTTCTGTTAGCTTGGATAAATAAACTTACTGTTTTCACTGTGTCTTTGTGCAACTGTTGTTTAATGGGAAGAGAATTAAGCCTTTGGATTTATAGCTTTAGGTACTCTGTTAAGGGATAGTGATCAGGAGTGTGACTTGGACATAAAAGTTATTTCTCCTATATAACAATATACTTTTTTTTTTTTTTACAAGTATGGTGGTGTGGGGTAGGGTGGATAGCTCTAACACTAGCCAGTAACCACTACCCCAGGAAAACAGTGGCCAGCCTTGTGGCCTCATTCTCCTTTTCCCCTCATATTGTTGTTTAGTTGTTTTTCAATTGTGTTTGATTCTTTGTAACCCCTTTAGGAGTTTTATTGGCAAAGATACTAGAGTGGTATGCCATTTCTTTCTCCAGCTCATTTTACAGATAAATAACTGAGGCAAATGGGGGTTAAGTGACTTGCCCAGGATCACACAGCTAATAAGTGTCTGAGTCTGGCTTTGAACTCATGAACATGAGTTTTCCTGATTCCAAACCCAGCGCTATTATCTACTGGGTCACCTAGCTGTCTATAGAAAAGAATCTACCTTGAAGAGAGGTGAGAAGAAATATCTAGAAATATCTATTCATGCCTTCTTGTTAGCTGCATGTAGACAGACCTATGTGGATACAGATATACTAAATGGATGATACACATACTCTACACAAATTCAGATGAGACTAGAAGCCATTTCTGGGTATGTGCCCTTTGAAATCCACCAAACTTCTCAAGAACAAAAGCAGCTTAGAAATAAATGAAGGAATGAGGCAGTCATCAGCAACTGGTTCTTTTTAACTCCTCCATTTTGGATAAAGGGGATGTTAGTGTAGCATAGTCACATAGGGGCACTCAAATTTCCACAAGTTATTTCAATAGCCTCCTAATTGGTTGTCCTGCCTTCGGCTTGTGTCCATTCCAGTCTATCCCACGTACAGTTATTGTCATATTGCCTAAAGTAAAGGTTTTGGCATTTCTCTCGCTTGCTCTGGCCTTGTTTTCCTTGCTCAGGTCAGTAGCTCTTTGTTGCCTCTAGGATAAAATACAAACTATTTTTACAAACAAATTTGAAGCTTTTCATAAGGTGGCTCCAATACATCTTGACAGACTAATTCCATATTATTCCCTGGTAGGTAGTCTTCTGCTTCTAGTTGAACTGGTCTTCTTGTTGTATACACCATTCCATTTCATTTCTATATGCCTTTAGTATCAAGTATGTCCTCCTAATACCCAGTTAAGTCTGAATGATTCCTTCTCTTCCTAACCCCTTGCTCCCATAAGATATCAACTCCTTGTATATATCAGTCCTGTTTGGGCTGCCACAAATAGCAATTGATTGCTATTTCCCCAACCTATCTCTGAATTAAAACATTACTTTTTAAGGGTCCCCTACCCTAGACTTTCTTCATAGTAAGCACTGCCTTATACTCACCCCAAAGCTTTATATGGGAATGGCATCTATGTTGGTCTATCTATCTGTTTATCTTTGTCAGTCAGTCTATCATCTCTTTAATTATTTTATTTCCATGGCCATCATTTTCATCCAGCTCCTGATTACTTCATGCCTTCTAAGTAGTTTTCTTGTTTCTTACTATCCCTTTCTCCTCTTTTCTTCAATGTCATCTTTCCCTTTTCTCCATTGATCTCACAATCTATTTTTCATAATATTGCTTGGTCAATTTTTCTAAAACCTGGCCTTTTTATGTTCTTCCCAGGGTACTAACTAAGTCTTTAGATACTCCACATTGTGAGAATACAAGTACTTCCATCTAGAATTTAACTCTCCACAGTCTAGGTTTACTTTTGATGTTATACATACTATGTAAATGAACCCTTCTCCTTACTCGATGTCTAAAACAGCCATACTGACTGTTCCTGCCTCTGCTCCTTCCCTCATATTATTCCTCATGCTTAGAGGTTCCTCTCCCTCTTTTCTGCACGACCAAATCTCAGCTCAAATCCTATGTCTTCTCTAATTCATCCCTCTATTACACTGGTCTTTTATGTGAATCTATATTCATCTCTTATAGGATTTATTAGCTATACTATTCATGTTGGCATTTAATTCTATGTTATGCATTGTAATTTATCATGTGTTTTTGTCTTGTTTTCTTAACAAGGTTGCAGGTGATCCTTGAGGTGAGGGTCCTCAATTAAAATACTTTTTTGGGGGGACTTTGTTTTGGCATCCTGATCAGTACCTAGAAATTAGCAGTAACTCATTAAACTTACGGTTTTTTAATTTGAACCAGTCAGCCTTCACTGAACAGTAAATTTAGAAAACAAGCATTTTGAGGGCAAGAAAAACCAGTTCTTTTTTACATTCCTTATAGCCTCTTACATATGGTAGCTATGTGTCTAATCTTGACTAAATTCTTTTAGTCAAAGTTATTAAATGTTAATTAAGCTCCTACTATCTGCTAGACATTATGCTAAGTGTTAGGGATACAAATAAGAAAAAGTTCCTCCACTTAAGGAGATTATAATCTAATGGAAGAAGACAATACACGAAAGAAAGCTGAAAAGGTATGGGAAGAGAAGGTACCTGGCAGGGGCATACTGGAGTTCAGTTCAAGGAAAGTAACTGGTAGGAAATGAAAAGCTTGTTGGTCTGTAAGCCCTCTTTAAATAGAAGCTTTGGGAGAAGTTTTTTGATCTATACTCTGACCTTCCAATCAGAGAGTCAGAGAGTACTGAAAGTACAGATGAGATGTGAGTATCAAAACTAATGTAATCTTGCAAGATGATGAGTTTCTTGGTGAAGAGGTTTCTTGGAAACATGATGATGGTGAAGTCTAGTCCAAGAAGTGCGGCTGATGGGAAATGAAGGGCACATCATATAAAAATACAGTCCATGTTTTAATTTCCTTTATTCCCATAGCTGAATACTGTCTAGTGAACTGGGGACATTTTCTCCCAAATGCCAAATCAGTTGTTGTACTACTACTAAACATTTTTAAAAGAGCTTGGCCCCCAAAATAAATACAACTGAAAAAAAACCCTATAATGAATAATGGAAATTGTTTTTAGTTATAGGGAATATAACCTTAAGCATGGTTTTGTTTCTCCTGTTTCATAATTTACAACTCAGATATCCCATTATAAAAGAGATTAATATTGCTGCCTAATGTTCCACCTAACCACCAAACATATTTGTTGTTAAGCCTGGAAAATTCCATGGTCTTTCAATGCATGAAAAGTTTTAAACTCAAATAAATTGGCCTACTTCTTCATAAACAACTCTACATGATTAATGAATCAGTCTATTAAACCTTGAATTGAAAAGAAACAATCAATGAGGTAAACATTTTTGATCCATTAGGTACAGATGTTAACTCTCAACCAAGTTTCTGCCTCTTTGGTAAAGTTATATTTTTTTATATTGGCAGCCCTCACACTAGAGGTATATATGCTTGCCAAAAAGACTTTTATGCAGAACTCACAAAGGGCAAGTACTCACACAGTGGTCAGAAAAAGCAATACAAGGACACTGTCAAGGTCTCTCTTAAGGACTTTGGAATTGATTGTGTGACATGGGAGGCATTGGCACAGGACTGCCCAGCATGGTGTATCCACATCAGAGATGGTGCTATGCTCTATGAGCAAAGCAGAATTGAAGTAGCTCAAAAAAATGTGAGATGCACAAATTTGGAGAATTCACCCCAAATGTTCACAGGGGCTTTTTGTGCCTGACTTGTGGTAAAGCATTCCAAGCTTGTATTGTTCTGCTCAGCCGCAGTCAGATAAACGATAACTTGACTCTAACATAGTGATGTCATTTTGGTCCTCTTCAAGAACAAAGTACAACAACCAAACCAAACCATTTTCATATAATGTCTTTAGTGCATGATGTGACAAAAGAAAAATTCTTCCTTGGGCTGTCTTACATAACTTTTAATAAGCAGTGAAGTTCTAATTGCATTGGCTGTCAGACTACTGTGTATGAATGAGATGTCCTTTTCCTAAGAGGAAAACAAATTGCTATTGGTTAAGCAATGATGAGAAAAATATTGTCAGTGCCAAGCTTGATAGAAAAGCCTTCAATTGAAAGAAGTGACCTTTAAAAAGGAATGCGTAAGTAATTATCTCAGCATAATCACATGGTATAATATTTTGGTTTTTATAGCTAAGACCCAAGGAAAGCATATTTATTGATTGATTTGATTTTTGAAAATTGTGCCCTTTGCAAAAGCACGTTGGTAAAGAAATACAGCATTAATATATGCATTACAATAAAGCACAAATGTGGGAAACAGTTATAGGATAGAATAATTTTTTTCAGTTAGCCTTTTAAAACCACCTTCTTGGGGCAGCTAGGTGGTGCAATGAATAAAGCACTGATCCCGGAGTCAGGAGAACCTGAGTTCAAATCTAGCCTCAGACACTTAACACTTATTAACTGTGTGACCTTTGGCAAGTCACTTAACCCCAATTGTCTTGCCTTCCTCCAAAAAGACAAAAAAATGTTAAAAAATTAAAACTACCCTCTTGGGTAAAGTAGATTTGGAAGAAATTGGTGTTCTACATCCATTTAAGAAAAAGATTTTTTCTTTTACTGAGTGGATATTTTCAACCTCATTCTACATATCTCACTTTCACAGTATCCCAGAATTTCTGATTTTGAAGATGACCTCACTAGCTAGGAGAGATAATCCTCTCAATAACATCCCTGCCATAGGTGGTCATCTAGCCTTTCCTTGAAGACTTCCAGTGAGGAAGAACCTACTATCTTTTAAGGTAAGTAAATGAAGTACTTAAGAAATGCTCACTTAGATGGGTGCCTAATATGTAGAAAAGTCACCAAAGGGAATTTTTCTCTAAGCCCTTGAAAGTAGCAGAACTTTATAATTAATATTTAATCCTATGTAATTATATTGAGAAGATATGGTGTAGAGGATAGAATGCTGGACTGGAATTAGGAGGACTTGGTTTCAAATTGTACTTCTGATAGTTACTAGTTGTGGGACCTAGGACAATTTATCTAGGATAAATAGAATTTATCTACCCAATGGGTTGTATTGGTGGTGGGTATACCTGTATAAAACTATAGGTATGTTATATAATTTTTCTTCTATAATTCAAATATTTTTAGTTTAATTTTTCTTTCCAAATTTATTATTTTCAAGGATGAGTTCATGAGTTCAGATTTCTTTGCATGAGATCTCAATGAGTATGCATGAAATCTTGATCATTTCATATCATCTTATCCTTGATTAATTTATTTTTCTGCTGTAAATCTTAAATATATCTTAAATATATTTATATCTTATGTAAGCAATTTTCATATTGATGTATTTTATGTATTTTCATACTTGTTGAATTCAGAATCTCATCAATGTACCTACTTCTATTGATGCAAATTGCAACCCATTTCAGACTCCATATTTTGTATGACTCTTATCCTTATGCTCCCATAAATACTCCACTGAAGAGTTCTCTAATGCACTACAAGTCTTTCCACGTCTTTTCATATTTTTGGAGTATCAATGCAGCACTTTGATTGACTGCTATGTCTTGCTCTTACTATATGACCCGACCATTCCCCCCCAATCATATATTTTCATAAGGTCTTTTACATCACTTTTTGCTAAAGTCATCCTTAATAGTACACTGCTGCCTACTTTTACCCACTCTTGGCATTGTCCTTTAGGTTACTTATAATTTTCATTCTTCTGAGGTGTTAGCTTTTCATAATTTGCAACCTCATATCAATCAACAAGTATTTATTAAGTAGTTACTTTTAAGTAGCATATGACTTTATGAGGCATCAGGGATACAAAGAGAATAAGGAAAACAATCTCTACTTTCAAGGTTCTTAGCATCATCAATAAAATGCCATTGTTAAAAATACAGATTTTTGGGGGGGTCAAGAACCTCCTTGAGAATATAAAGTCCTGCACAATTTCACAAAAATAATCTAGTCTTCTATTTTCTTACTGTTCAATTCTTTTCCTAGCTTGTAGTTCATCTACAATGTTTGACAAAGGACAAAGACATATGTACTTGCTGGACCAATTCAAAGGTCTACTCATCCATCAGCATGATATAATCTCAGCAATATGTGTTCTTAAGCTGTGTGTGTGTGTGTGTGTGTGTGTGTGTGTGTGTGTGTGTGAGTGTGTGTGTGTGTATTCTGAATGACTTGCTAGGCCAATCTAAAAAAATATAAATCATTTTCTAAAACTATATAGTATCATGCATGGTTGATGTTAAATCATAAAGACTGGTCCTGGTCTAGTTGAAAAACATATCAGGAATTAGGAGATTTGAATTTTAGTTCTAATGATGTGTGACTTTGGGCAAGATCCCTTCTGGGCTTTGATTTCCTTGCCTGTAAGAAAAAGTGAAGCTAAATGTCCTTCTGATTTAAAACAACAACAACAACAACAACAACAACAACAACAACAGCAACAACAATGAATCTGAAATGTATTCTTATTCCTAGTTTAGTTATGGTTCATAGGTTTCATGCATTTGCATACTTTCATTCCTGAAAAATTCATTAAAATGAGGACATGGTAATTAGTTTAATTAACTATACAAGATCCAGTTGCATTTTTCCAGCAAAATTTCAGTAACATCTGAATTCAAGTCCTATCTTGGACATGTGTTTAATGACTGTGTGATCCTGGGCAGATTATTTAACCTCTCAGCACCCCAGTTATCTCTCTAATGGTATAATTTTCAGAACAGGTGTCAAATGGCATTGACAGGTATTAGAAGAGGCAATTCCCCACCAGGAGCTTCCTATAGTTGTGGAAATCACAGGTCTAGTTAAAAAAATACACACATAACTTAAAATTCTTTTTATGTTCTATCAGGTTGTTAGCTGTTGATTTTATATTTTCTGCTGCATATTTGAACTCTTCTCAGTTTTACATATAGCCTTTGTGTTCCAATAAAATTAAACTAAATACATGTCACTTCTTATGTAGGAATTCTCAAGCATTTATAGAGATTGTAGCACTACAGTTTTCAATAGATTAAACTGGGCTGAAATTACCCAGCATCCTAGCAGTATAATAGGCTATTGATCTTAGACGACGTTTTCTGTTTCTTTATAATTGAATTGTGCTCAGGAACGAAAGAGTATGTTCATTTTCAGGTTGAGTTTAGTAATATAAAACCAATGCCAAGGGTCAGTTTTATTATGTGTGCAATGGAGAATTTCATCCTATGAAATATTAAATATAGGACTGCCATCTAAATGACAGCATTTAAAATGGGATTTATAGCCACTTTGAACGGAATGTTATTTTTCTTTCTTTTTTGTGAAATTATACATTGTGAATCATTGACTTTGGCAATATTCATAGTATTCAGAATCTCATGAATTTGCTTACTATATATTCTATATATATATGCATACATATATCTGGATACAGTAAAGCACTTTCAAAGAATAAGATATTTGGAGTTTATTAATTTTTCTTATGTGTTTTAGTGCTGCTTCCCTCCTCCAGTAACAAACTTGTCACTTATGTGAATACATATTCTCTCCCAAGTAAAATGTAATCTTAGAAAGTTGCCTACAAATATATAAGATATTTGTAATCTTAGAAAGTTGCCTACAAATAAGTTTGTAGGCAACTTTCTAAGATTAGATATGACAGAGGAGGGTGTTTCCACATCAGGGGTTCCCTACATGAATAAAATTACACATCTATTCTCCTTCTAAAATCCCTCAGACTTAAGGAGAACTATAACCATGGAAATCAACATATGCCTAAGGTCTAAAAGAAATTATGTTGGCAATATACAAAATTAGGTAGAGGGCATAAGAAATTTAATGAATGGATTCTTTTACCTTTTAGCTCCCCTTTGTAGGGACCTACTGAGTATGTTTGCTTACTGAAATCAATTCAATGGAAAGCAAACCCTTTATTGGCCACTGAAGCACAAAGAGCTGCCTGTTTACTGAGTGACTTTATAAGGAGACACAAGTTTAGTTCTTGCTTTTATTCCCTTCTTTGGATTATGTGGTGTGGAATTTTTCCCTGGGACTTATGGGGGAAGGACACCTCATTTCCATTGTTCTCTACTGCTGACTTTTTGAATATGGCTTCATGCACTTTGTTGCTTAGGCTGGTTTAAACACCTGGTTACTTCTTCCACTTGTTTCTTTCTCAGGGCATACGTTTGCAAACAAAAATCCTGAGATGGATGTTTCTAGACTTGGAGACAATCTTGTGAGATATAGAGCTACTAGGTCCTTCAGATTAAAAGGATTTACTTATTTATCCCCATTATAGAAGCATGGAGGAGTCTTACATCAGTGTGTGCATGTATTATTTATTTAGAGGGAGATTCAAGGAAGAGGGTATTTTGTGTTAGTGTTTCTTTTTCCTATCTATCTCAGTAACTTCCTCTCTATATTTTTGTCATTTTCTGTGTTCTTGTGCATATCATATTTCTAACTGATATGTAACCACAGATATTTGCATTCATGAATGCAGAATATAAGGGAGAGTCTTCAAGGCTGTTCTTAGTAGACCTGGGACTTATTTCCCTGCTTAAGGATATAAGTGGCATGAGAAAAGTAAGATGGTAGAGTTTCTAAATCTTTGCCTTCATTCATTTAAATTCAATTCAAAGAAAATATTAAGGATCAGCTGGGCTTGAGGCACCATTATATATATTGAGAATGCAAAGACAAAAAGCTATTCCTGTCCTCAAAAAGCTGATATTTTACTTGGGAACAAATATGTGTATGCATTAATGCATATGTGTTAGGGTTCCTAGGTTCTCGAACCTACAAGAACATATTTACCTTTCCCCAGCTTCGGACGTCTCCGGATTCTAGACTTTCTAGAAGAACTACCCATGCAGAACACCCTTCTGTTTAGGAGAACTATCTTTATTTGTCTCAGGACATACACGCGAACTCAGCCAGATCTCTACCCGAACTCCTCCCAGAACTCCCCGCCCCGTCAGGCAGCCTCCTTTTATCCAGCCTCCAGTTCCGGGTCTTTAGCACTGCCTTCCCCGCCACTGCGAGCCAATCGCGTACTGCCCCGAGAGTGAGGGGTGGTAACCCACTGCCCACATGGACACGTCAGCTCATCTGGCTAAGAGGTTTCCGGTGTAACAGACCAGGAAGTCTCCTAACCAGGAAGTCTCTCTACTGCCACGTCGACACTTATGATTGTTTTGCTGACGGTCCTTTTGGCCTTCCGGGTTCCTCCTGTAGCCTGTTATTGATAGGCCAGGGACCCTCCTGCCACTCCCAGGCTGTCGCACTGCACCCCAGTTGGCTAAGGACTCTTCACATATGTATATACATGTCACATATATGTATATATCACATGTGTGTATATGTATATGTCTCATATGTGTATATTCCTATAATTTTGTCTCTCTCTATATGATGAGGTTATTACTGGAGGAGAGAAGTGGCACTAAGCACATAAGAAAAAATGAATAAACTCCAAATAACTTATTTATGAAAGTACTTTATTTTATCCACATGTAGGTCCATATTGTCTTTTTTCTTTGTCAATGCTTATTGAGAAAGGTACTCTTGTTTTTTTGTTTAATCATGGTAGTAGCCTCTAAAATATGACTATGCAGACACCTACTTCCTGTATCCTAACTCTTTCTAGATCTGTGACCCTGCCCAAGTCATCTTGCATCTTAAAACTTTATTTCCTCATCTGCAAAATGACTTTATCAATATTTGTACTTTCTCCCTAATGGAGGTATTTTGAGGAAAGTGACATAAAACTTTAAGTTCTGTGAATTATTATGAATATTTTGGTGAAGAGGAAAATGAGAAGAAATGGGGAGGTCTAATGATCCTCTGAACCATACTCATCAGACTTTTAGTCTGAACTGCAATTGTACTTGGGCATCCATGGATCAATTGAATTTAACAGATATTATATGGAAGGTACTCTTCTAGATGGAAGGGATATGAAGATAAAAATAGTCCCTCCCCTTAGGAGTTTATAGTCTACTAGGGAATCTAATATATTCCCAGATAACAAGATAAGATAATAGAGAAATGATAGCAAACACTAGTTATTGGCAATCATTAAGGAAGGCATCTAAGAGAGGAGATATATAAGCTGACCCTTGGAGGGAGCTTGGGGATTTTAGCAGCTTAAAACTGGTGAAGGGGCAATATAGGGGATAGCTGTGCAAAGGTACTCACTTCTTTCTTATCTCTACCTTTCTTGCCTTTGGATCATTGCAATAGCCCAGCCAAAAAGTGATAAGGACTTATGAATAAAGAGAAGATGATAGATGCAAAAAAAATGTCATGGAGGTAGAATTGGGAGAGGGAAAGAGAAAAGTCATGGATGACTGAGTTTGTGGATCTGGGTGACTGGAAAAGTGGTGACATCTTCAACAGAAAGAGAAATATTTGGAGGAGTAGTGAGAGGGTAGGTTTGGGTTTATGGGGAAGACGATGTGTTCTGATTAGGTCGTATTGAGTTTGAGATATGTAAAGGACATTTGGGTGGAAATACCCAACAGGCAGGTTTGGAGTTCATGAAAAGAGATGAGGGCTGGAAAACTGGGAACTCATCTGCTTTGAGATGACAATTGAATTCACAGGAGTAGAGAGATGATAGAGTTAGGAGAGAAGGGGAAACAGGTCAACTTTTGGGGACTGACCTGATTTGGAGGGTGGCAGATATGATGATCCAATGAAAGATATTGAGAAAGAACATTTAAGGGGCGGCTAGGTGGCGCAGTGAGTAGAGCGTCTGCCCTGGAGTCAGAAGGACCTGAGTTCAGATCCGACCTCAGACACTTAACAGCACACCCAAACAAAAACCTAGCCGTGTGACCTTGGGCAAGTTACTTAACCCCAATAGCCCTCCAAAAACAAACAAAAAACAAACAAACAAACAAACAAACAAACAAAAAGAACATTTAGATAGGGAGAGGAAGATCTAGGAGATCACTGTAATTGAAAGCAAGGGAACAGAGACTATCCAGGAGGACGAGGTAGTAATCAGTGTCTTATTACTTGCAATATTTACTCTTGACCTGGGAACTCTAGAATTTGGCTATAATATTCCTAGGAGTTTTCACTTTGGAATATCTTTCAGGAGTGATTCTTTCAATTTCTGTTTTCTTCTCTGGTTTGAGAATATCAGGGCAGTTTTCCTAGATCATTTCTTAAAAGATGATGTTTAAGCTCTTTTCTGATCATGGCTTTTAGGAAGTTCAATAATTTTTAAGTTATCTCTCCTGGGTCTACTTTCCAGGTCTGTTATTTTTCCAATGAGATATTTCACATTGTCTTCTGATTTTTCATTCTTTTGGTTTTGTTTTATAATTTCTTAATTTCTCATAAAGTCATTAGCTTCCATTTACTCCATTCTAATTTTGAAGGAATTATTTTCTTCAGTGAGCTTTTGGATCTCCTTTTCCATTTGGCCAGTTTTGCTTTTTAAGGCATTCTTCTCTTCATTGGTATTTTGGACCTCTTTTGCCATTTGGGTTATTCTATTTTTTAAGGTGTTATTTTCTTCAGTATTTTTGGGGTCTCCTTTAGCAAACTGTTGACTAGTTTTTCATGATTTTCTTGTATCACTCTCCTTCTCTTCCCAATTTTTCCTCTACTCCTCTTACTTGATTTTCAAAATCCTTTTTGAGCTCTTCCATGGCCTGAGACCAATTCATATTTTTCTTGGAGGCTTTATAGGTAAGAGCTTTTACTTTCTTGTCTTCTTCTTGTTATATGTTTTGATCTTACTTGTCACCATTAAGATTCTATAGTCTGATTTTTTTTCTGCTGTTCATTTCTACTCTCAAACCCCTAATTACTTGACTTTTTAACACTTTGTTAAGGGAGGACTTTACTTTCAGTGTAGAGGGTGTGCTGTCTCAAGCTTCAGGGGTTTTGTGCAGCTGTTTTCAATGGTATTTCTAGAGACCTGTAAATTTTTGGTTCTCCCAAGGTTGTATGATCAAAGGAGAGGTATTTATTCTCTTGGTCTGTGCTCTGCTCTATGAGTGACCACAAACACTCTTTTTAACTTGGAACTATGGGGAAGATTCTCTATGCACCACAGCCACAAGCTCTACCATGCTACAGCTCCTTACCTGAGGACCACCACCCAGGACTGTGACCCAGATTGAAGTGTTGGCAAAGCAAGAGAATCTTGCCTCAGCACCAGCAAAGAGATCCCCGCAATCCCCCTCTGATCAGTCACTTGGTCCCCGCTGCTGCTGACACTGTTACTGCTGCTGCCCTGAGTCTAGGACCAGACCAAGCTCCTCTCTCACTGAAGTCCAGCAGATTTTCCCTACTGACCTTTCAAGTTCTTTTTGTTGTTTGTGGGTTGAGAAGCCACAGCTGTGGGTGATTCAGTCCCCTGAGGTCTGCTGTGGCCATCTGTGCTGGCATGGCCCACACTGGACTGCACTCCTCTCCCAGCTTGGCGCAATAGACCTTTCCTGTTGAGCTTTGAGGTTGTCCTGGGCTGGAAATTAGCTGGAAATTTAGAGTCTGCTGCTCTAAAATTTATTTAGAGTTATTTTTTACAGGTATTTGGAGGGGTTTGCAGGAACTCTCAAACAAGTCCCTGATTTTATTCCACCATCTTGTTTCTGCCTATACCTCAGTTTTATAAAAGACAAAAATAAAGGCCTCAAATACTATAAATATTTATATTAGCACTTTTCATGCTAGCAAATAACTGGAAATAAAATAGATAGCCACAGATTAGGGAATATTGAAAACAAGTTGTGTTAGATGGATGTAACAATTTTATTGACTGTAAGAAACAATGAATATGATCAATACAGGGAAGCATAGGAAGATGCATAAGTTGATATAAAGTGGAGTAATCAGGAAAAGGAAAACAATTTATATAATGACCCCAAAAATTTAAATGGAAAGAACAACCAAAACCATATGATGTACGGATCCCGCCGTACCAGGCTAGTGCCTATACATACCTCTCCAGTCACCTCTACGACTCTGGTTGCCCCCACAACCCTGCTCCTCCCGAATAGACAAAGGAGTCCAACACCAAGGTGTAGTGTATTTTGCCGTTTATTCTCTTTCTCATTCACAACCCCCTGTTCTCTCTCTTCCTCTCTTTCACCTCACCTCCCTCCCTTTATCCCCTTTTCCTGACTCTGTTCCCCAACGTGCCTCAGCAACAGGCTCCTCAAGGGAGGGGAGTGCTCCCCTGTTAGCAGCACATGCTCAATACCCTCTAATCCTTAGGGGGGTGGGGGAGTGCAGAAATACACACTGAGGTGCCTCTAAGACCCAGTCTGAGTAGCATTGCCATCCTGAGTTCTCCGTGAGTTCTCAGAGTTTGGGTAAAGTCTTAAAGGGCCCTAACAATATGACAATTGAAACTGCTGTGAAATGATAATGACCAAGCTGGAACCTCAAGTAGAAATACAGTTCCTAATCTTCTTTGTAGAGGTGTAGGGGAGGGGTTGGAGTATGAGTGTGGAACACTACACAGAATGTCAGACTTTTTCTTTGTGTTTGGTTCTGCTGAACTGATTTTTTTTTTCTCTTTGGCTCTTGAAGTTATATAAGGAAATTTAGGTTGTGTAAAAGTAAATATCAGTAAAGTTTATTTTACAAATTATACTGTAAGTTAGTTATATACTTCCTGGTAACTAATAATAAGTAAAATAGTGCTTCATTTCTTTCATATGGATTACATATGCATTAAGTTTACATAAGGATTACATATGGATTAATTTTACATAAGATTACATAAGGATTAAGAGATATATGTTAGAGAGCTCTCTTTATCAGACTGATACATTTTTAGGAATAGAATTAGAAATGTAAGTTACAAGATTTTTAAAGAAAATTATATTTTAGGGTGAGATATGTAAGGTAAGATCTGGAATGCTAATTCTGTACTATTTCTCCTCTATAGTGACATTGATCCTAATTGCCACTTTAAATAAAATGAGTGGTCAGTTTAAAGTGAATTATTAGTGAAGACACTAATTTCTTTTTTCCCCATTTAATAGTATTTTATTATTTTTAATTACATGTAAAGATAGCTTTCAGCAGTCACTTTTATAAGATTTTTTTTTCCCTCCCTACCCTTTCCCCTTCCCAAGACAGCAAGAAATCTGATATAGGTTATATATGTACAATCACATTAATCACATTTCTACATTAGTTATAAGATACTAATTTCTAAGAAGGCATCATGTAATTTTTACTTTTCAGTGGTCAGAGAAACAGTTTGTTTTTTTTTAACTGTTAGCCTTCCAGTGCAAATAAAAATGCTGTGGTTCAGAATTCCCTTCAATGTATTTTTTTTTAAGTGGGCATAGAGAATAAGTAGGCAGATCAGAAGATCTGACAAAATAAAGGTGCTTTGGATATGTATGGAATTAAATCTTACAGGGTTCAGAAAGCATCATAGGTTTGGAGCTGGAAGGGACCTTTGAGGTCTTCTCATCCAACGCCTCTTTTAATAGGTGAGGATTCTGAGGCCTAGAGTAGTTAAGTGATTTGGCCACAGTCACAGTGAGTAGAAGAATTAGGATTTGAACCTTTGTCCCCTGATGCCAAACTCAGCTCTTTCACTGTTTGGTAAAAAGGAAGCAGATTCTTTCCTTTCAGAAAGGACAATTATTCCGAGTTATTAAGTAATACATATTGTTCTTTGCTGGGTGTTAACCTAGAGCCTTAGCCTACAGTGTTTTTCATAGTGTTTTTGGACTTTCTTTAAAGGCCACTCTCTAGAAAGGCTAGGCTGGTTCCCTTCCCTACTATGTAATCTCTAGTATTGTCTTCTCTGCAGGGCATTTAAAATGAATTTTTGAAGCATATTGAAAAAAAAAGTTAGCAGTTCACTAACTGTATAATAGCTTTGAATATAAATGCTCTAAGGGGAAAAATTCAATAACTGTTGTGAGGTTTTTCACTGGAATTCACAATGTAATAAAAATAAAGGGGTTCACAGTTTTGATTATAAATGAAATGAGTCATTTAATTTTACCTTTCGGACTGTACATGGTTTCAGCACCTAGTAAGAAGTCTTAAAGTATTTAAATGGTTCTGGTTACTATTTTTTTTTTTAAAAGGAAAAATAAAAAAGGGCTTTTATGTAAAAATAATACAAATAGGGCTCAAACTGTTAATGCTTTAACATGCTGATAGGAACAAATTCTAGGTCTGAATGAGATTTGAGATTTGGCTACAATCAGTTGGGCTTTCACCCTTTTCATGTAATTACAGAGTTTTTACATTATCTATGTTTTCAGGGAAGGAAGAAAACAATTTTAATGTTATTACCTACCAGGAATTGGATGCTACTTGTTGTGAGTTATTGATTATAAACTCTATGTGCTTGTGTCTGTAAACAACTGTTTTATTTGCAACTAGATATTGAATATTCTTTTAGTGTTAAAAATTCTGATTTTGAGCTCCTAGTCTTTGTTGCAATGGGCTCTCTTTGTTCTGAACATGCTTCCTCTTACTGCCTGGTACCCTTTCCTTTTACCAGAATCTTCTATGCCTACAACATGTCACAAACTTGTATCTCTCATATGACCTCCCTTCCTCCCTCCTTGAGATTCCAGAGGTAGGAAAACAATCTAATTACTTGAGGGAGACCCTAACTCTCTCTGTAAAACATCTGACCTTCTTCAGCATCCCTGCACTCCTCTTACTCAGGAGTCCCATCCACTGAAACCAGGAAGAGTGTTGAGGATTTGCAATAATGTTGTTGCCAATGCCAAGGGGTGGTCTTTTTCAGACCTAAAATGGGCTTCCTCTTCCTCCTCTTAGTATGGCCTGAATTGCACCTGAGGTTCGGGTGTCATCCCTGGTTGTGCATCTTTTCTGTCCTTCCCCATCTCATCTAGTATTCCATGATCCTCTCATCTCATAGGTATCAGGGGCTATTCCAGTGACCTTCCCCTGTTGCCCTTGCCTCTATCTCCCAGATATCAACCTTGGGTGCCTGGTTAAGCCACAGAGAGGAACCAAAAAAACCAAAAACCCAACCTGATTTCTTTGCATTAAATGCCTTGTCTGTGATACTCCTTTAAAGATCCAGGGTGCTTGCCATAGACAGGAACAATAAATGGAATGAAGAAATTATTTTACTTACTGGAATAAGTATTTTTAGTCATCAAAATGGAAGTAACAAATAATTCTTGAAACTGATTCTGCTTTTTTCATTGACCTTTCTTAAGGGTGTTTCAAAATGCATGTGGATTTTTCTATTGTACCCAAGGACTCAAAAAACCCTTGTGGATTGCATTCACTTTCATTCTGTCTCAGGCAGACCTTAGCATGGGTAGGGAAGATCTAACTAGATATTTAAAAGGATTTATTCACTTGTAAAATAGATTTCAAGCTATCCATACAATTTTACTTCTCTTTGCTATAGCTTATAATGAAGCTGACTGGGGATGAAAAGAAGAAACAAGACACATTGACTATTATACAGGAAGTACAAGGAAAGAAAGGAAATAAGGGAGGAAGGAAGGGAGGGAGGAAAAAAAGAAAAAGAAGGAATGAAAAAAGAAGGAAGGAAAGACACATTTATTTAGGATTTACTATGTACCAATTATTGTTTTCACAATGGGGGAGTGAGCTGGGGATAAAAATACATTGTAATCAAAGACAGTCCCTGTCCTCAAGGCTCTTACATTTTAGTGCTGGAAGAAAATACACAAAAAGGAGTAGAAAAGGGGAGTGGAGAGAGGAGATGCAGATACTTGTCCAGGGACATGGTTTTGAAGTCTAGAAGTCTGGAACAGGCCCAGGAATGGAATAAAGACTGGCTTGGGCCAGTAAAAAAATGGAGACACCTTGAAGAAGGAAGAAGGGAGAAGGGAGGGGAATTTGCATCGATTGTGTAGGCTTCAGGGGGCAGTTGGCTGTTCCAGGGCAAGGAGGTCCTTGGAGATGAGTGAAGTTTCAGGATGAAACAACTGCAGAGGCATGGTTTTGAAGTCTGGAAGTCAGGAACAAGGCCAGCAAGGAAAAGGGGTGTGCTTTATTGAGTTCCCTCAAAATGCAGTTCCATTACTATCTTCTACATAAAACCTTTTCTGATCTAAACAACTTCTAGAGCTCTCTTTCCTACTTTGTATTTAACTACTTTATTCACTAACTTTATATTTATGTGTATCCATTTTTGCATGTAGTTGTTGTCTTCCTAATTAGAGTGAAAGTCTTTGCAAGTAGGATTGTTTGATTCTTTGTACTTATATCCCCAGAACCTAACATAGTGCTTGTCACTTCACCCAAAAGATTAAGGTGGTATGAGAAGAGAGTGAAGATAAGTCTCACATGTATTGTGGAGTATGTATATATTTGTCAATATACTTTTGAAGTAATATTCCTTTGCAAAAGTTCATCTGAGTGTTAAATGCTTAAATGGAAGTGGGGCACAAGGAACCACTGTCTCAAGGAACCCCCACAATTGAAGTAACAGCAATAGCGGATGCTGGAACCAATAAAAGAGAGTCTAGATAGTTCTTCTCCCTTAAGGGTACTGGAGAACCCTGGAGGAGGGGGTGAAATGTAACATACTAGGCCTTCAGGCAGTGAGGGTCCTTTCTTTCTGTCTTTCTTTCTTCATTTATTTATTTAATTAATTTCTCAAGGCGTGTTTTCTTTTTTTTTTTTTTGGAGGGCAGTTGGGGTTAAGTAACTTGCCCAAGGTCACACGGCTAGGTTTTTGTTTGTGTGTGTGTTAAGTGTCTGAGGTCAGATCTGAACTCAGGTCCTTCTGACTCCAGGGCCGACGCTCTACTCACTGCACCAACTAGCCGCCCTGTTTTCTTTTTTAAAAATTTCTTAGGGTGTGTTTTCTTCTCTTTTCTTTTCTTTTGCTTTTTTTGGAGGGGGTAGGGCAGGGCAATTGGAATTAAGTGACTTGCCCAAGGTCACACAGCTAGTAAGTGTTAAGTGTCTGAGGCCAGATTTGAATTCAGGTCCTCCTGACTCCAGGGCCAGTGCTCTATTCACTGTGTCACCTAGCCGCCCCTGGCTTGTAGCCTTTTCAAGTTGAAGAATTTGCCATCAGTGTGGTAGCTGACCTTGATGCTGAGTTCATTCTTATTAAAGGCTTTTGACAACATGACTGAAAACATCATGCTCAAAAGCATGGGAGCAAGCACACAACCTTGTTTCACTCCATTTGTGACTGGGGAGGCACAAGAGTATTGTCCATTATCTAGAACCTGGGCAAGCACATCATCATGAAATTGACATGCAATACTGATGAATTTCTCCAGGCAACCAAATTTTGACACAATTTTCCATAAGCACTCATCACTGACAGTATTAAAGGTTTTGGTCAGATCTACAAACGTCATATACAGATCTCTGTTCTGCTCTTGGCATTTCTCCTGGAGTTGTTGGGCAGCAAACACCATATTGACTGTTCCTTGGCCCTTTCTGAAGCCATACTGGCTCTCATGTAGATGACCATCTTTTAGGTGAAGGATCAGCCTATTAAGGAGGACTGTGGCAGGAATCTTGACAGCAATGATTAAATGTACACTTGACAAAAAGTCTATGGAAAACTCACACAGGGCAAGTGCTCATGTGGTGGTCAGAAGAAGTGATATAAGGACACTCTCAAGGTCTCTCTTAAGAACCTTGGAATTGATTGTGTGAGATGGGAGACACTGGCACAAGACCACCCAGAATGGTGTGTCCACAACAAAGAAGGTGCTGTGCTTTATGAGCAAAGCAGAATTGTCGTAGCTCAAAAGAAACACAAGATGTGCAAATTTATAGAATCCACTTCAAATATTCACATGGGCTATTTGTGCACAACTTGTGGTAGAGCATTCCAAGCCTATATTGGTCTGATCAGCCACAGTGGGATGCACCATAACTTGACTCTAATAGTGATGTCATTTTTTGGCCTCTTCAAGAGCAGAAGATCAACCAGATATTAACTATAGGTTGCCTGGAACACCCTGGTCAAAGGTTATTGTTACTATTTGTTAATAAATAAGCCAAGTTCTGCATATTATGTATGCCTGAGGTTGGTGGTAGGAAGTTAGGTAAAGATATAACGGCTGATTAAAATAATGGGAAGATGCTCTATTTAAATACATTTAAGTTTCTCTTTTTAAAAGCAATTTCTTACACTAAGTTCACCCATTGGCTTAATTCTGGCATACCTTAAAAACCTATGCTAGTGTATTTATAGGCTGCTGTAGGAATGTTGAGCTATATATAGTAATTTATAAGCATAGTCAGACACAGTCTTTGATGCCTTGAGCTTACAGTGTTTCAAAGTAAGTGGAGGGGAAATGGTTTGCTAAGAAACAGTGAGAGATCAAGCTGGAGGTGATTTGGAGTGAGGAACAGAGGTACTCAGAAATAGTTGGGGGCAAGGTTTTTTTTTTCCTCCCAGGGAGATTGTACTTTCTATTTCTGATGGCTTAGGTTTCTATAGAAATTTTCTTGGCTAGAGAACAAAAGGAAAAGGATGAAGTCTCCAGAGCAAATGAAAAAACACTGCTTTTGGGTAAAGATATTTACTTTTCATCTAAAATAACAAAAGGGAATTCATTCATTGTCCATAAAAGTACCTGTATAACTGGCACCAGTGTAAATGAAACAACATGGAGAATTATTTCCTTATTAATAAATAAACCAAGCCATGGAATAATATAGGCTTGAAGACAGTAGTATGAAGGTAGGCAAATAAAGTCCCAATATCTGATGTTGTTTAATCATTCAATTTTTTTAGGTAATAGGAAGTATGTTCATATAGTTGTTAATATTTTTTCTGCCCCGAAATGACTTTGTATTTTTTATATGTGTTTTTATTTATATGTATGTATATGTATGTGTATTTGTACTTATTAATCTGTATATACATCTCTCTTCACATTCCTTCATCCCACACTCGGCCCCCCCACTAGAATCTAAACTCCTTGAAGGAGGGGGTAGTTTCATTCATTTTCTTTTTGTCTGTGTATCCCTAATACCTAGCATAGTACATGGCACATATTAGGGACTTAATAAATGCTTTTTGAATTAAATTAAATTTAATCTATTATAGTTGGTAGCACCTTAAACAGCAGACTTATAATTTTAGAATAATTTTTCCAGGCAACTCAAAATGGGTTCCTGTGTGATGAATCAATGAGAACAATAGCCCTGGGTAGATGCTTTGGTAAGGTGGATAGGACCTTGTCAATTACTGATCTGCCTTTCATCTGGGAACTGTGATCTGGAGGACTCTGTATTGTACCATGATGCTCCTGATTCTACTTTCTATGGCATGCTAGAGAAGCACTCAGTGTCACAGACTCCTCCCATTCTCTAAAGCTTAGTATTTATCATGCAGAAGAGGTCCTGAGATGGTCCCTAAAGAACTTGAATGTAGAATTTGAGCAGAAGTACAAACTCAGGGCTCTGGGTCTGGCAATTACCCTCCTTTTTAAATTTAGGCATCAGTATGAAATTTGCAATCACTAGTAATGAGCTAGCTCTTTAGCAACCACACCTACCAATTTTGTACTTAGAAAGAAGAATGAAAATAAGGAAAATTTACCTCACTTAGCAGAACATGGAAGACACTGGAATTGTTAGACCCAGAGATAGGGAGAGGAGGGTTGGAGTTTAGGTAAGAGGGTTTTCACTTAGGACAGGATTGGGGAAAATGAGGTTAAAACAGAGACTGGACTATGAAAATTGAGGAGCTAGAAAGGATAAGGCTGTTAATATATTTATCTAGAGCATCCTCCATTACCTTTCTCCCTCCTCCCCTCCAAAACAAATTCCCCAAGCATATCACATCTAGCCTGGAGGCTATAAAGAAAAGTGCTAGTCATTATAATTTTGAGATGACTTATGTGCAGCTTTGCCCAGAGTCAGTGGTTTAGATTAAGTGATGTCTTCCCTTTTTCTTTAGAAGTGGTATTTTTTCCATATTCAGTAAATACAAAACTCACTAGCATTAGCAGTATTATTCATAAAGACAATGCCTTTGAAAACAAATGCAAGACAAAAATGCTCCTTGAGAAAAGAGTCTTTCATTTTTGTCAATCTACTTCCCATTCCTCTTCCCTGAAACTTCTCTCTGGTGATTACTCCTCTGCATGAGTTATCTCCCCCTTTAGGATGAAAGCTCCTTCATATGAGGGCCTGTCTTTGCTTTTGCATATGTATACTTAATACTTAGTACAGTATTTAGCATGTAGTAGGTACTTTATTAATAATGCTTGAATGAACCTTCTGTTTATAATAGTAGCCAGTAATTCACAGCATTTCAGGTCTTTTTCCAAATGTCAGTTAGCTAGATTACTTTCTTTTCCTTCTCCTTTTCTTCTTTTCCTCCTCTTCTTCCTCCTCCTCCTCTTCCTTCTTCTACTACTACTACTACTTACTTACAATCATTTATGAAGTGCTTTAAGATTTGAAAAGCACTTTATATAGCATCACATTCTATCCTAATGCAACTTACTGTGTTACATGCTTACTGTTCTTGCTATGTGAGTTCATTAAGTGCCTCTGTACTCTGACTGACTTCTACACTACAATGACCACATTGTTAGGGACTTATGAAGTTACAGTTTGAGTGGATACAGAATGCCTTAGACCTGGGTTCACCATTCTGGGAGCCCTGTATCTGGGACAAGGGGAAGGTACAGGGATGCTTCATTTGCTATTGTTCAGCCCTTGCCATCTTTGATAGATGCTCTGAGCCAAAACTCAACTACTTTTCCTGCTGAAGCAAGCAGATCTGATTGTCTTCCTTAGTTTCTTTTAAGTCTTTATTGCTGTTCACCCTTAGAACGAGTGACTTCGCTTAGAATCTTTGTGCCTGAATCATTTGTTGCTCCAAGGACAATTTCACACTTTTCTTTTCCTTTGGCATCCAAACAGATTCTCTTTCTAGGGTGTCCAGGGAATGGTCAGTACTATTAGTGATTAAGGAATTATAAAATCTTTCCCAAACTTCTTTATACCTGGAGAGGGAAGAAATGACTGACCTAGATGTGATCTTTTCAAGTTATTTGTGTAAGTAATATTTCAAAGGTCCATGATTTCACTGGCTGTTTCCTCTCTCCACTGATGCAAATCATACCCTCTCAGTGTCTTAGTAAATAAACTTTATGAATTGTGTGGGAGGTGTGGCTCTGGTGCCAGCACTATGATAGTTCAGGTTTGTAGTTGGATTGAATTGAGGCACTCACAAGTCAATGAACATTTGATCAAAGGAGATTTACTTTGCCCTAACATAACAGAGATTCAATAAGGATACAATGGCATTTAACTTCTCCCTCTTCCCCCTTATCTCCATATGGAAAAGCATCTGGTTAACTGAGTAGGGTAAGGTGACTCATGTGGGTTTCCAAAATCTACCAAGTCTGAAGGCTCCTAACTGCCCATGGCTGGGACTTTTCATGTCTTTAAGTGACCAGTAAAGTATATAGAGGAAGCTCTGGTTAACCATGACTGGGGAATATGTTGGTTTCCTTTTAGGGAAAGCTAGTGCTTAAGGATTAGGGAAGAAAGACAGTCCTAGATCTCCCCATATCATGAGTTGGGAGAAAGAAGCTGCATCAGGGAAATACTGGTAAATATTAGTCCTATCACAAGTTGTTATACCTCAAAATAATCATCACCTGCCAGATAACTCATTGCTTATGGGCCTCTTTGAACTTTTCTAAGCTTGTCCTTGGACAACATAGATATGATCTTCTGCTAGATGTGAACACAAAGTGTTCCCAGACTAGTAGGACCTTCCAGAAATGAAGTTCAACTGGTACAGACTTTGAGAATTTAGGATCCTCTCCATGCCCTGCTGAGCCAATAGAACATGATAAGTGGAGAGTTCATAGAAGTGCTAATTCTATATTGGTAGAATGATATCATATTTTCCTTTGTAACTGTAGAATAAATGCAAAAGAGACATTTTGGCTGGTGGTCACACATAATGACCACCAAGTCACTAAGTATCCTGTAGGAGATCCTGTAATTTGAGAGCACTCTAAGTGAGACACCTTTACAATTTTGTCATTGTGCCTTACCTAACGCTTAAGGAAGTGGAATTCATTTGCTGTCAGGCTGTCATATCTCCCAATATGCTTTTCCATCTGCCACTTCTCATAGCTTTCAACAACAAAAAAAATAAGTTAGCAACCTCAGCAAACTTGGCCAACTTAATATTATTTCCTTGCCTGACTCACTAACATTTATTAAATAAAACACATGGACGACATCCTTCCGTTATCTTTTCCATTTTAAATTATTCAAGACAGCTCCTTGTTTTTTATTGCTGAACAAGTTCTTAATCAGTAAAAGTTTTTAATCAGTACCAAGTTTTTCCCTGAAGTAATTTAGCTTTTCTAGTAAAGTTTAATGAGAGTCTGTCCCAAATTTTTTTTGAATAATCTTATACTATTCCTCAACTCACTTTTATCTAGAATCTCATCCCTCAAATAAAATATGATTATTTTCTTCTTCAGATATTGTGGCAATCTTATTATTTAATAAGATTTAATAAATAAATAATTTAATACAAATTTAATTTAAATTTTAATAAAAAATTTAATAAATGATTTCATTTGTTATAACTATTGGGAAGGCTATGGTATTGCTCTTTAGGACAGGAAGGTAGCAGCTGCTGCCAATAGCCCTAATGAAGGGCATCTCTCACTTTTAAGATAGGTGTAGGCAGCTTATTAAAGCAGAGATAGCACAGACTTTTAAGGTAGCATTTTCTAAACTGGCCTTTTTATAGTAGAGCAGACTGTGTTGACAGAAGAGAGAAAGTGAGAACAAGAGAGCCAGATGAGACCTTTTTACTATGGAGTAGTGTAACCCTCGGGAGTCTGGATACCTGGATGACTTTCCTTATGTATTTGTTTTTATTCCCCTGTGTTGTGTAGGTCCACAAGCTTTATGCAGCAGGCTGTACTATAAGCTACTAGTGGTCTTAAGGCACAATAGACACTGAAAGGTTGAGCAGGGATGATGCTGCATCATGAGATCAGCAACAGTTGGATCCTTGACAACAGCTTTCGAGCTCTTCCCTATTCTCTTGGGCATGCCTGTGCCAGAAGAAAAGGGACCCTGGTAAATTAAATGTCATGGAAATAAGATACTAATAATTTCATTAATTTTCTCTAAAAATTTTTAAGCTCAATTATTTACACTGTACTTTCCCACATCTCAGGAGCTTTGAAACTTTTGATGTGGATGTATCCATTGCTGTGAACCTAGATCTTAGAAAAAAGACTTTGACCTTTGAGGACAGATTTTGGGGCATGCCTGGAAATTTTTATGTATTACTCTTATACTCTTACTTTTCCCCTTGAATTTAGAAATAATAGTTATTATCATAGCTAGCATTTATATTACACTTTGAGGTTTACAAAGTACTTGACAAATATCATCTCATTACAGTTCTGAGAGGTAGATGCCATTATTATCCCCTTTTTCAGATGAGGAAAGTGAGGTAAAAGGGTTAAACAACTTGCCCAGGTCAGGCAGTTAATAAGTTTCTAAAGCTGGATTTGAACTCAGATCTTCCTGATTCTAGGTATAATGCTCTAGCTACCATGATATCTAGCTAACTAATTTAAAGGAAGTGCTCAATTTACAAATGTAGCAAAATATCTGTAATTTGGGTCTTTGCCATTTTACTCTTTCTACCACATTTCTATATGTGATGGGTTGGATTATGGGAAGATGGTGAAATTCAAATTAGCTGGTTCAACTGTTTGGTTGAGGAAGAAAGTTGAAATTCATGAGAATCATAAAGAATTTGTGTAGTCTACCTTAGATACTAAAGCAATAATTATTTGAAGTATATATAGCAATGTACAGAAATAAAATGAGACAAGTCATTGTAGTGCCAATGCAATAGTTACAGCACCCACGGTCACTGTAAATATACCCACCATGACTATAAATATTCCTGCATGGTGCTCAATTGCAAAATATAACAAACTCTCCACATAGGGGACAGAAGCAAAGCATTTACTCAGACACCAGAAAACCAAATCCTAACACCAGGAGACCCAATCCATCATAGCAATATAGAAGTTAATGTACCACAGCATAGCAGAGAGCCATCCTATCTTTTAGTCTTCTCACAAATCAATACAAAATCAATATTTACTTACAAACCTGACTAACTCCTTGCCTGAGCATCCCCTCTCTCCCACCATCTCTCTGGCTCTGACTCCCAGTTTCCTGTGGGCTCTGTTTCACCCTTTAGCAAACTCCTCCTACCATAGGCTCCATGTGACTACATTTGCCCAATAGGGGGTAGAGTTTATTTCCAAATCAGGGAAGGTCTTTAAATTCCCCTAGGCTTAATTAAGGGGCAGGGAAGATATTCAAATTCCCATTACCATTATAGTTATCCAACAGTTTAAAGGATGGATATTTATAGCAGGAGAAGGATATTTCATAAGGGTAAATAATGAGGATGACTCAGTTGAACAATGCTCCATTGACTGAATTACCCATTTTTATCCACCAACCAAATCTTTGAGAGCCTGCCTCCTTAAGATCCTTGTGACTACTTTTACTGAGGTGGACATGAGGAGGTGACATCACAAGTCTGAGCACTTAGTCTGAACTAACCAAGTCTCACGGAATGTCTCAGTTACTTTTAGGAAAAAAACTAGCCTAATGCGGAAGGTGAGATGGATTACGGTATTAGTTCTGTCAGGTAGGTCTCTGTTTCATGGGACTAAAAAGTGAGAGATGCTATTATTCTCCTTTGACTTTGATGTAGTGACTTTAGTTTTCTTTTTAGTTTTTGATTCTCTGCTGCTTGTGGTAATTTTGGCCTAAAAATTAATACCAAGATAACACAGGTTTTTCACTAGCCACCACTGTACTATCCAAATGTGGAACCACCAGTTACAGTAAATGGAGAAATAGTGGATTCTATGGTTAAGTTCACTTACCTTTGCAGTATACTTTCCAGGGATGTACACGTCGATGATGAGGTTGACGTATTCATTGCCAGAGCTAGCTCAGTGTTTTGGAGGCTCCAAGGGAAAGTGTAGGAGAGAAGAAGTATTAGATTGCTTAACAAACTGAAGGTATGCAGAGCCATTGTGATGACTTCACTATCATATGACTGTGAAACCTGGACAGTATACCAGCACTATGCCAGGGAACTGAATTGCTTCCATGTGAATTGTCTTAGGAAGATTCTAAAGATTGCTTGGCAAAATAAGGTACCAGACATGGAGGTCCTTTCTTGAGCTAAACTTCCAAGCATTCAAACTCTACTGCAGAGGGCACAACAATTCTGATGGTTTGGACACATTGTTCAAATGCCAAAAAGACTATTTACCTAATTACCTAAAAGACTATTTTATGGAGAACTCAACGAAGTCAAGTGTTCACCTGGAGGTCAGAAGAAGTGATACTAGGACACTCTCAAAGTCTCTCTGAAGAGATTTGGAATTGATTTTGTGAGGTGGGAGAGATTGGCAAAGGACTGTCCAGCATAATGTGCCGAAATCAAAGAAGGCACTGTGCTCTATGATCAAAGCAGAATTTCAGTAGCTCAAAAGAAGCATGAAATGTGCAAATTTAGAAACATCTCTACTCCAAATGTCCATATGGACTATTTCTGCCCAACCTGTGGTAGAGCTTTCTGAGCTCATATTAGTCTAATCAGCCACAGTCAGACACACTCTACTTTGACATATAGTGATATCATTTTGATTCTCTTTGAGAACAAAGGGCAACAACCAACCAATCCACCAATGGCTTTAGCTACGTTGTCTTACTGATTTCTAAAAATTGCTACGTTATACATCAATAAGTACTACAACGATTATTTTAGATTGTTAAAAAATTGTTAAAAAAAACCCCTGCAGATGTTTTAATTTGTTTTGGTCTGTTTTTATTATCTTGTAATGGACTGCTTGCATTGTTTGCAATAAGAATGTTAGATAGTTATGCATATATTCTGTGCTTACAGTGTATCAGTGATGAAACAATGAGAAGGGAACTGTCAAATGTATTCACATGTAATTTTCTAGATTGGATCACATCTTTAGAGTTATACAACTGATTGAAAGGGACAAAGAATATAAATAAGCCAATAATATTTGAACAGTATACAACCTCAACAAGGAGTCTCTTATGCATACAAATAAGGAGATAACACTTTAAAAGCACTATAGTTATTAAAATCAAATGGAGCACAAAACAAGGAGACATAGCTTGTTAAAGGTGTATATCACTGTCACAGAAAAAGTCCTATGTGGAGTCACAATGGGAGATAAATTCTCATTAGCGGGAGGTCATTCACATGCTCCAGTTTTTTTTTAATATTGCGCTCAATGTGTCAAGTCTGAAATGTTATAGTGTCTCTTCAGTGAGGAGGAATACCACTGAAGAATCTGGTCTAACAACCTATACAGCATGTTGGATAGGTCTTCTTGATAAGAACTATGGGACAACATGAACAAGAATTGCACAGGATTGGGAAGTCACACACCTTATTGGATAAGGTGTGAGTTGCAATGATGGAGAGAATAACCACATAAATAAGCTCACAAATATATTTGAAGTACAAGTGAACAATAGAAACCAAGTGAAATCAAGGGCTGATATATTGAGACAATCATCTGGACAGCTTCAGAACAAATAACTGCTACTACTGAGGAAAAGCAGTGTTTTGATCTTACTATTTGATCATATTTAGTAGCCAAAGTATCCGATTTTATCTCAGGTTTCTATTTCACAGTTTCTGGTATACTTGGAAAATTAAGTCCATTACCCTGGTACAATTGAGTAGTTAATGGATAATTTAAGATGTTTCAGGTATTTTAAAAATGTGCGGCCACAGTGACTCATTTTTCTGTTAACTGTACTTTTCAGTCTCTATTTTGCAAATTTAAGTTTATGTAATACTAATATCAGAAACTAATATCATATAATTAGCTTTACTATAGTTCTAAGCTAAGTAAAATATTTTGTTTGAAGAAAACATTTTGTTCTATTTTTATAGCTTGGTGTATATAGCAGATTGTTACTCAGACAAACAGAAAACCCACAATTGTTTATTTGTTACTTGATGTGAAACAATGTCTGGCATTTTAAGGAGCTGTTTTGATACCATTGCATTGCTTCTCAAAAGACAAATGTACTATCATCATGCATCACCTTGACTTTTGCATTAGATAAGAAACTTTTTTGGAGTGGAAGAGCCTGTTGTTTCTCATCTTATATCACTGAGACAATCTATATTATTTTCCTTCACCTTAGAAATTATCAAAAAGTAGCCTTGGTCTGCTATTTAAAAATGCATGTGCCAATTTGCTTACATATACACATTTCTACCTTTAATTCCTTTTGGAAGTAACCAGGTTCTAAATCATAAGTGGATAAATAATCACTTGCTTTTATATAGCTTTTTAGGGTTTGCAAAGCACTTTACAAATATCTCATGTGCTCATAGCAACCCTATGAGGTAGGTGCTATTATTACCTCCATATTACAGCTAAGGTAACTGAGGCAAACAGCCAGGGTCACAAAGCTAGTGTCTGAGACTGGATTTGAACTCCTGTCTTTCTGATTCCATGTCCAGTGCTCTATCCATTGAGCAATATAGCAGTATAAATTAGCAAAAAATAGTAAACTAGTATGAAGTTATTTGAAGTAACTAGGCAATTATCCTGTAACCAATATCAATGCAAATAGTTAAAGATTCCTCACATCAGTTATATTTACATTTAGAATACTCTTTAATGCTTATATTAGAACATTAGTACATTTAAACTGCTCTAAACATGTAAATGAACATACAAATATTGTGGAGACATGACTTAGAAAGAAGTTTAATGATTTGTTTTTTAATCTTCCTTTTCAACTCATTCCTGTTTCTCAATCCATGCAGGAGATGGATGGCAATACACTTTAGAATGATGCAAAGTAATGATCTAGGCAACACTGTCCATTGTCTCTGCAAACTTAATGTATGACTGGTTTGTACCTTTCCCCAGGGAGAGGCTTGGAAAGCCATGTCAGTATTTTTATTTAAAGATCATTTCTTTGTTGTGGTATTAGGGAAGATATGTTTACCAGTATTTTAAAACATGTGATGTTATCTAGTTTTATGATGGATGACCAAGAGGGAAGAAAATTTGGACAAGTTGCCAGTTAACACTCTTCCTCCTACCCCCAAAATTTATTAAGCAAAATTACATTTACTTTGACTCATAAGTAGTTACACACTCTTATGCATACACACTATTGAAGACACACACTCATAATTACTAGTTGTTAAGAGTTATAGAAGGCAACACGTACCTATTGCTTCCTTAGTTTTGATGCAAGAATGAGAAAGTTTCTGCAAGCACATATTATTGCCATGAAGACCAATCAATCAATATTTATTAAATGCCTATCATGTGCCAGGCATTGTACTAAATAAGCTCTAGGGTTACAACGAGGCAAAGACAGTCCCTTCTCTCAAGGATCTTAAAATCTAATAGGTGAGTCAACATGCAAACAAATATATACAAAGCAATTTACAGGACAAACAGAGAATAATTAACTGAGGGAAGGCCCTAGAATTTAGAGGGACTGAGGAAGGTTGCACGTAAAAGAAGGGGTTTTTGTTGGGAGTTAAAGGACACTAGAGAGGTCATTATGATGGAGAGTGGAACACTCATGAAGGATATGGAGGACAACCAGAGAAAATTCCTGGAGCTAAGAGATTGAGTGTTTTGTTCAAAGAAGTCAGTAGACTAGTATTTTTATTTTTATTTTTTTGAGTGGGGAAGGCAAGGCAATTGGGTTTAAGTGACTCGTCCAAGGTCACAGAGCTAGTAAGTGTGTCAAGTGTCTGAGGGCAAATTTGAACTCAAGTCTTCCTGACTCCAGTGCTGGTGCTCTATTCACTGTACCACCTAGCTGCCCTAAGTGTTTTTATTCTTACAGGTTTTCTTCAGCCCACTTTGGTAAATCCTTTCACATTTATGTAAACATATAGAATAACTACTTAACCACTGAAACTAACTCCCAGATGCCTCTGTAATTTCACAGAATAATAGAATTTCAGAGTTGAAAGGGACCTTAGTGGCCATCAAGTCTAACCTATAGCTGAAGATGACTTCTTTATAATTAAACACACCTAAACTCTTGTCAAAGACTTTAAGTGAGGTATAGCCAAGGTAACCTTTTAAGGGAGTTTTTCCTGACATAAAACCTTTTCCTTTTCTACCCATTGCCTCTAGTTTGACCCTTGGACTAAGCAAAACAAAGCAAATCTGTTTTTCATGAGGCAGTCATTCAAATAATTGAAGAACATCCTCGGTAACTTCAACTAATCTTTTTTTTAAACTGACCTTGTGTTTATTTAGTATGAAGCAAAATAGGGATACAGAAAATGCTTAGAAAAGGGAAATGAGGAGAGTATATACTATTGTTTATTACTGAGAAAGTATGGGGTGGGAGAGGGGAAGACCAAGAGATCAGGGAAGTAGTAGACCTTTTGGGACTTCCTTTAGTTCTTGAAGTGGCAGTTACAAGCAGTAACTTCAGTCTGAGGTTTTTGTTCTAAGATGTCTGTAGGCACATAATAGTTGACTTACCTTGATCTTCCCCTTCTCTGCTTATGTTCAGGGCTTGTTTTATCTCTATCTTTCTATTTCTATTTCTGTTCGTTACACCTGTGTCACTTCTCTCCAACTCATCTTGTTAAATCCACGATGGGATTCAGGATACTGTAAAATTGGTTGCTTAACTCATGTAGACACAAATCCTTTTTCTCTATATGTTTTCTTGAAGACTGTGTACAGTACATCTTTTTCAAAACTTGGTTGTTGTTCAGTCATTCCAATCGTTCCTGATTCTCCATGACCCCATTTGGCATTTTCTTGACAAAGATATTGGAGTGGTTTGCCATTTCCTTTTCTAGCTTATTTTACAGATGAAGAAACTGAGGCAAACAAGGTTAAGTGAATTGTCCTGGGTCACACAGCTAGTAAGTGTCTGAGGCCAGATTTGAATCCACAAAGATGAGCCTTCCTGACTCCATTCCCAGCACTCTGTCCACTGAGCCACTTAGTTGCCCTCCAAAACTTGGAGACATAATTAGAAACCAAGATAGTTGAAATGCTTGTCCCTATGAACCACAAATTCCAGATGCTAGTCATTTCTCAGATCTCTATTATATTCCTCCATGAAGCTTGGAATTTTTCATTCCCTTACAAAATCTCTTGTGGTATGCTTAATATCTGGACTTAAACAGCCCAGTATCAAAATATATCAGGAAGTAACAGAATAACAATGATTAACTCAGAAGCCCATGTAGTTACCTTAGAGTGCTACTTACAGAAAATATAAATCAATAATACACGCAGTAAATGTAGTATAAAGCAGAACATCATTTGGACTCTAGTCATTAAAGGTCTAAATTACACGCAAGATATATATATATATATATATATATATATATATATATATATATATATATATATATGTAGCATATCTTAGTATGACATACATATCCATACAACATAAGTAAATATATACAATAGTAAAGGAAACCAAAGTGATAATAAAATCAGTAGATCTGCAAAAATAACAAATGTGTGAAATAACAAAATTATGTGCACATAGCTGAAGTAAAACTGAGCATAGTTAATGAATGTTGCTACAATAAATACATGTTGTTATCAGAAAGGAAATATATTAATAGAAAAGAAAAATAATAAAGTAATATCATATTAAACATTCAGCAATTAACATATACATCAATAAACCTAAGTAATTCCATGCAAGGCACACATTGAGTGAATAAACATTATGATTATCATCTGGCTACAGGTATAGTCATACCAATAGATTCAACTGAGTCATCATCTTTGAACAGATATTCATATAGCATTTTGCAAATTTGGTCTCCCTTTTCTGGATACTCTTGGTTTTGAATGTCCTTCCTGAAAAGTGATGCCTAGGACTGAACATATCATTCTTGAAGCATCCTGAAGAGTATAAAATATAATGGGATCCTCACCTCTCAAGTCCTTGATATGTCTCTTTTTCTGCAGTCCAAGATTAAATTAGCTTGATTGGCTAATTTTAGTCTGCTGAAATCTACAGATCTTTTTCAAACAAACTGGTATTTAATCATGCCTCTGTTATCTTGTTCTATTGAAGATCAATCTTTGAACCCAATAGTAAATATTTATCTAGATAATCTGTTAAATTTCATTATATTGGATTCATTCAAATGTCCTAACCTAAAACTTCCCTGAAGTCTGACTGACATCATTATTATTTTTCCCAACTTTGTGTCATCTACAAGGTTCTCCCTAAAACAGGCTGTTCAGTACTGAACGTACCATTGCAGATGTAGCCCTTAGAGTACTTTAATTGTGAAGGTCTTGGAGATTTTGTTTGACCTCAGTTTCAATAAGACTACATTGATGTGTGATTGGCAAAACAAACCAAAGCCCTCCACTAAAAAAGAGCTAATGGAATATTAGGCTTCATAAACTAAGTATATTGTCAAAAACAAGGGAGGATGCAGTTCAGTTATACTTGAGTATGGTAAGTCTACATCTGGAGACCTAGGTTGTCTCTTTTGGAAGGGGACACAGACAAACTTTAGCATGCTTACAGGAAGGTGTTTGGAAGGGTCATTTGAGATTATGTTGATACTATCTGGTTAGATTAGAGCCCTTCCTCCCATAATGATGTGTGTGTGAGAGAGGGGAGGTGGAGACATACATAAAAATTGCTAGAATTACTGAGTCCATTAAATGCAGAACTTGAACACCAGTGGAATTAAAAAAAAAAACCCAAACAATTCTTCAATTCATCCTTATCTAACTTCTTAATGATTAGTATATTAAAAAGCTCCTGGGTTCCATTTATCCTAGACGCGTATGTCCTTCAGGGTATAAAATAGGGCTAAACTTAACGATCTTGGTCAAAGAAAATCAGTTTACTGTTCTACACAAGGCTAATTTATTGG
This sequence comes from Gymnobelideus leadbeateri, assembly GCA_011680675.1. Taxonomy (NCBI): domain Eukaryota; kingdom Metazoa; phylum Chordata; class Mammalia; order Diprotodontia; family Petauridae; genus Gymnobelideus; species Gymnobelideus leadbeateri. Next base: position 235,200 of record WOXC01009548.1, on the reverse strand, counting down.
GATTATTACATGTATCCCTTCATCTCTAGGAACTAGAATCAGCACTGAAACCCAAGGTAGAAGTGAGGTGGATTGTTTACATATACCATTGGTAAACTCTATAATTAGATCAACTGAGTGTTCCTTAAAATCCTTGACCACGGGGTGGCTAGGTGGCGCAGAGAACAGAGCGCCGGCCCTGGAGTCAGAAGGACCTGAGTTCGGAGCCGGCCTCCGACACTTAATCCACACAAACCAAAACCTAGCCGTGTAACCTTGGGCAAGTTACTTAACCCCAATTGCTCTAAAGGAGCGGCTAGGTGGCGCAGTGAGTAAGAGCACCGGCCTCGGAGTTGGGATGACCCGAGATCAGATCCGGCCTCAGAAAATGAGCACCCACGCATAAATAATGACTAGCCGTGTAACCTTGAGCAAGTTACTTAACCCCAATTGCTTTAAAAAAAAAAAAATCCTTGACCAGACTGGCAGACATGCTATAGGAGACAAATGTGAAGAATTTAAAAGACATTTCGCTTAGAGAAGAAATATAACTTGGAGGGGGGGGGAACTTTTACTTTCAATTTTGCTGATCTTTTTGATTTTCAGGTTTTCTATTTTGCTATTTAATTGAAAGTTTTCAATTTGTTGGTTTTCTAGTTTCTTGAAATACAAACCCTGTATGCCCAATTTGTTTATTTGCTTTTTCTTTTATTGATATAAGTGTTTAGAGATTTACATTTTCTCCTAAGAACTGCTTTGGCTTACCTCAATCCTACAAATTTTGTATGTTGTTTCACTGTTATCATTTATTTTAATGAAACTTGATTGTTTTTATGATTTGTTCTTTGACCTACCCATTCTTTAGAATTGTTATTTTGTTTCCATTTAATTTTTATTACATCATTTGGTTGTATTATTACATTTATCACATTAACTTATTGGAGTATGGTTCAGAAATACACATTTAATATTTCTGCTTTTCTATTAGTCAGGAAGACTTGAGTTCATGTCCAGCCTCAGGAACTTCCTATCTGTGTGATCCTGGGCAAGTCACTTAATCCTGTTAGGTTGTCATAATAGGGACTAAGAGTGATCAGACCAGGGTGGGGAATCTGCAGCCTTGAGGCCACATATGGCCTTCTAGGTCCTTGGGTGCAACCTTTTGACTGAGTCCAGGTTTTACTGAATAAATTCTTTTATTAAAGGGGTTTTTCTGTAAGTTTGGATTCAGTCAAAGGGGTGTACTTGAGGACTTAGAGAGCCACATGTGGCCTTTAGACCTCAGTTTCCCCATCCCTGGGCCAGACAATAATTTGACTTTATCATTCTTAGGCCCCATTATGACATCTTAACATATGCACAGAAATAAGGTGAAAACCAAGTGGATAATAATGCTTGATTGGCTTCTTATCACCAAGTATCAAGTGGACTTGTTAGAGTTAGATTGGGCAGCAGCAACACTTGGTAAATAAAGTATATTTTCTATTTATTTTCTATATAGTGTTATTCAGCTATTTAAGTCATGTTGGACTCTGTGACCCCATTTGGCAAAAGATACTGGAATGGTTTGCCATTTCCTTCTCCAGCTCATTTTATAGATGAGGAAACTGAGGCAAGCAGGGTTAAGTGACTTGCCCAAGGTCACAGAACTAGGAAGTGTCTGAGGCTGGATATGAACTCAAGTCTCCCTGACTCTAGTCCTGGAGCTCTATCCATTGTACCATCTAGCTGCACCTTCCATATATAGTACTCCTCTGGATAAATGGGCATCTTTTACTTGCTATATGGAAGAATCTGTAATGGTAATAAACTCGTCTATATAGTGAAAACGTTTAAAGGCATATTTCCTGTTTAAGTGAAAATCTGTAAAGCAAGTGTGCGTAAAGGAAGTGTCCATGTGTATGTAGATACAATATACAATACAATGTACAATAGTTTGCTGAGTTTTTTTCCTTCATTGGGACCTAACTTTTCCCAGTTATTATTATAAGTTGTGCTATTGGGAATAATTCTTTTTATAGATTTTTCTTTTTCTGTCAATAACTTGTCTTGTGTTCTGCTAAGTTGCTGAAGTTATCTAGTATTCTGAATAATACTTCTGTTGATTCCTTGAGCTTACAACTCTTTTTGCTTTCTACTTACCAGGGTTTATTCATGTACTTTTTTGTTTGGGGTGTTATGATAGTTAATATAACACATACAAGGATGTATACCGGACAGAGGTTTAGTAGGCTCATCATGGCACAAGGGGTGTAAATAGTTGCAGCCCAGGTCACATCAAGTCAAGTGCTGTCTTCTTTAAGATGCCGTGAAGTTGGGATGTCACTTTAGTAATTATCTAGCAAGGGAGAGTATAATATTTGACTTGTTCATCAGGAGGTGCCCTACTAATGCCATTAGTAAAGTGGCTTCCTTAGAGCCTCAAAAGGCTCCTCTTTAATTCAAATGTACTGTCTCCCACCCCAACAAACCATAAAACTCCAGGTGCTGAAGGAGCAAGATAAAATCCATGTTGTCTGGTTTTGAATTTAGACTAGGGGATGATAAAATGTGGTTCAGAATTAATTAGGAAATTAGGGGAAAAACCTTGACTCTGTTCCCTGCCGCTACTCCCCCTTCTGAAACTTCCCTTCCTAATCAGTGATCTCCATGGACAAATTCAGTCAATCAATCAAATATTTATTAAGTTCCTACTATGTGCCAGGCACTGTGCTAGGTGCTAGACATATAGAGAAGTGAAACTATCTCTGCTCTCAAAGAATTTACATTCAACAGTGGAAACTTGCATATACATTGATAAGTACATACCAAACACATATAAAACACATAAAACTATTTGAGTCCATCCTGGGACCAGAAGGATTATGATGATAAATCAGGGAGAGAGAGGGGGCTGTGAAAGCAATCCTGTTGTTAGTCAGGCTTTTTCCCTACTTGTTGGGCAAACATTGGGACTGTATCTAGCATTCTCACAACTAGCAGGAAGTCACAGGGGAGAAGAGAGGACATGGCAAGACTTTGTGCATAAGCACAAAAGCCTGCCTTTTCCCTTGTCTCCTTTCATTTTTTTGCTCCTGGATATGCTGGTATCAGCGGCCACTCTTTATAGTTTCTGCTGAGACCTGAAAAAGTGTATGCATGGTTCTTGAGAGAAACTTTCAACCAACCAGGCAGAGATCAGGGAACTGGGAATCAGGAGCCAGGAGTCACTGTGATGGAGACAGACCTTGGAGGAGAAGGGTAGGCATTAGCAATGGGGCAGTACAGACTCAGAGAATACTTAGTTGGGGACCAGTCCCAAGGAAGCAAAACCATACTAGGGGCCAAGCTTGGCAGCATTTGGAAACCTCATTGCCTAGAAGACTAGTCTAACCTTTTTGTACTCATTCTATTTTTCCCTTGATTTTTTCTGGGACTCAGAGTTAGGGTGCAGTACACAGTCTTGCCTTATTCTCTTTTCACAACATGCATGTATAGGAAAAGGTTATAGTAAGTGCATAGTAAATGTTTGTTGACTGATAGGGATAGGATTCAAAGTGAAGAAACAAAGCAGGAGCACTTAGAATTTTCCTAGTCTATCAGCACTAACTAGCTGGGCACTACTTGGCTGAGGCTACAGAGGCCGGTGTTTCTCTTCTTTCCTTGTCTTTGCAATTTGCCTTGAGTTTGTTCATTGCTCTGGAGTTGCCTGTCTTCTCAATAGGAGAAATAGGTTCCCTAGCATTTTATTCTACTTCAACCTTCAGCGCCCAAGGAACAAATTCACTTTTGACTCTAGTCAAGCATTTCCATCTTGAAAGGGGAAGTAAAGGAAATATCCAATATCTAATAAAACTCAGGTATGGGATAGATGTTTATACCCATATAAAAAAAGGAATGCTTAGCACTAAAGAATCATAAAATGACTAGAACACAATGTAGTAACTTATCACTACTAGTACAACTGGTAGGAAGGCTAATATATAATTTGTGCATGGTTTCTTTGCAAGGCTGATAATTAACCATTTTACATTTTATCTCTGCTGGGCATAGTACAAACTCAAAGCAAAATTGTCTTTCCAGGCCTTCCTTTTCAATACTATTGCTTTTCTGGTAGCAAGCCCAATAATGTGACTACTGCTGCCACTCCAACTGCTCTGGTAGATGCTGCACTTATTGTTTACATTTGTCATCCTTCTGGAACCTTTCAATGTTCACAAGGTCAATGCTAGGGGAAAGGCAAAGCAGTCAGGATCCTCTGATATGAGCCTGGATAGTGGAGTCTGGGCTCAGTGTGTTTAATGAAAGTGCCTACAGCCATTAAACTGGTATAGAGAATTCTGTATCCCTGGCTAAAAGCACATCTTATTGCCAGGAAGGCAGAAGCCAAGAGAACCATTAGCTAGAAAATACCTCTTCTATTCATTGTAACACCCTGTGCCATCAGTTTTTCAAGTTCAGCCACCATTCATATACTCAGCAGTGAGTCATTGTAGCACCAATGTGATATTCACAGCACCTACGGCAACTATGAATATGCCAGCGTAATTCTAATTGGAAAAATATGACAGACTCTCTGTACAGAACATAGGAGTAAAACATTTATTCAGATATCAGAAAGCCAAATCCCAACACCAGAAAACTGAATTCAACATAGCAGTTAAGAAATCTATACACAGTAATACTGCAGAGAGCAACACCATCCCAAAGCCTTCCCACAAACACTCACAAGTCTAGCTGTCTCCTTGCCTCTGCCCTCTCTCAGTTCTAACTACTCTGACTCAGTTTCCTCACAACTCTGCTCTACTCTTCCTGCTCCATCCCTTCTGCAAACTCCTCCCACCACAGGCACCATATGATTTTATTTGGCCTATTAAGGGGTAGGGAAGATCTTCAAATTCCCATTATTATTATAGTCATACATAGTGGGAAACAAGCAGAGGATATGTGCATGCTCAAATTTCCAAAAATGGGGCAAGTTCCTGTAATTGCATGAAAAGTTCTAAGAAGGATACCAGTAGAGCAACAGCTCATCTTTTTTTTTATGTGCAAATAACCATGTGGCTACAGTGAAGTGCACAACTATACTGTGTATTCCTGGAAAGCTCTCCCTTCCTACATTTGCCTCTTGCAATCTCTGATTGGTTTCCTTTTTAATTCCAGTTACTTTCATGGTTGTAGTGAGCAGAACTGGGATGAATCTCTCTCTCTCTCTCTCTCTCTCTCTCTCTCTCTCTCTCTCTCTCTCTCTCTCTCTCTCCCCCCCTCCCTCCCTCCCTCTCCCTCTCTCTTTCCCTTTCTCCATCTCTTCCTCCCTCCTTTCCTGAGGCTGAATTGTTCTTATTTCTGTAGAGGGAAAGAATTTAAAATAAAAAAAATAAATTTTATTTATAATTTTGTTTTTATATACTCAAAATTTCTCCTGGTATCCACATTCCCTCCAAAGATCCATCCCAAAGAGCAAACAGTATTTTAAAGGAAAAAGAGAAAAAAAAGAGGAGAAAAAAAAACATCAAAACTAATCAATACACTGAAATGCCTGAAAATATATGTCGTGTTCTATACCTGTGAACCTCTCACATTTGCAAAGGAGTGGAGTTGGAGTATTTCCCCATATCTCTTCTTTGGGATCATACTTGTTATATTTAATTTTGCAGTCTCTAATATAATTGTTTTTTGGTTGTTGGTCTTTCCATTTATATTGTTGTAGTCATTGTACATATTATTTTCTTGACTCTGCTTCTTTTACTATACATCAATTCATGTAAATCTTTCCTTGTTTCTCTGTACTCATATTCATCATTTCTTATAGCATAGTAATATTCCGTTCTATTCATGTGCCACAATTTGTTTAGCCATTCTTCAATCAATGGGAATAATTTTTGTTTCCAGTTCTTTGCCACTACAGAACATGCTGCTATAATATTTTGGTGTGTATCTGGCAGTTTTTTTTGCCAGTGATCTCTTTGGGGTATATGTTTGGTAGTTGAATTTCTGGTTCAAATGGTTTAGACATATTAGTTACTTTATTTGCATAATTCTAAATTGCTTTCCTAAATGATTAGACTGATTCATAGCTCCACTAACAATGCACTAATGGGTCTATCTTCAAACAACCTTTCCAACATTGACTATGCCCTTCTTTTGTCATCTTCTTCAATTTGTTGAGTATGAGATAAAACCTCAGGGTTGTTTTGATGTGCATTTCTCTTAGTGATTTGAGTATTCTTCTGTGTGGTTGTTTATAGATTGAAATTCTTTTGAGAACAATTTGTTTATATCTGTTGAACACTTATCTATTGGGTGAAATGGCTAAAAACCCCAATTTCTAATGTAGTTTATCAGTAAATCTTCTTTGAAGGCAGTGGTTTATAGTATATAAAGAGCTGGTTGTGAAGCAAGAAAGACCTGGGTTCAAGTCCAGGCTCTGACACATTCTAGTTATGTACCCACAAGCAAATAACTTGATCCTCTCATTGCCCCCAGGCAGAGTAGGTACTGACTTTCATTGATGGAAAGAATTTCTTCACCTAGGAGTTTCCTATACCTTAGAAATGATAGGTTTGGTGCCTATCTCTATCTCTTTAAAGATTTTGGGGGCATTATCGAGGCTACAGATGACTGACAACTCATGGACAGTCTTCCTGAACTCAAGGCTGGGCTTTTGGAAAACTTGGCTTTGGCACACATCAAATACTCTCAGTATCCTCAGACACTGGTGGCTCTTAGATTGTGGGGAGGGACAAAGCCTCTATGTATAGTAAGGATTTTAATGAGAAATTACTAATGGAGCAAAAAAACTGTTGAATTTCTAATAGGCAAACTAAGAGGTTACAATATACTTTAAAAGTTTGAACAAACTATTACCTCCTAACAGGTAAGCAAAGGGTCATAAGATACTATATTTAATAAAATTTTTCTTGAGGATGGAAATTTACTGAAATTGAATTGTACTGGTTGTTTCAGTGAATAATGAATATTAAGTGGATTTAATCCCAAATAGAGACCTGATATTACTTTATTTATCTATTCAGGTATAAATTTATATATTAGGCACGCTTCAAATTTTCAGGTGAGCCACAGGAATTATTTAAGGTACTGGTCAATAAAAATGTCACCCAATACATTTTTTGGCTACTTTTTCATTTTCACAACTTTCTTGTAAAAATAATTTAAATGTGTATTGAGGGCATCATTGATTAAAACATGAGAGAAGAACAAGCTTTTAAAAAATTAACTAATTTATTTATTTTTAGTTTTCAACATTCATTTCCACAAGATTTTGAGTTACTATTTTTCTCCCTATCTCTCCCATCCCCCCCACCTCAAGATGGCATGCATTCTGATTACCCTCTCCCAGAGTCTGCCTTCCCTCTTCCTCATTCCTTTCCCCCTTACTTACTTGTAGGGCAAGATAGATTTCTATATCCCATTGCCTATATATCTTATTTCCCAGTTGCATATAAAAATAATTTTTAACATTTGTTTTTAAAACTGTGAGTTCCAAATTCTCTACCTTCTTTCCTTCCCACTCATCCTCATTTTGAAGGCAAGCAATTCAATATAGGTTGTACATGTGTAGTTATGCTAAACACTTGCATAATAGTCATGTTGTGAAAGACTAACCATATTTCCCTCCATCCTATCCTGCCCCCCATTTATTCTATTTTTCTTTATATGACCTAGAAGAGATGACAACTTTATAGTCACGCATTTGACCAAAAGGTTCAGAGAATGTAATATTCCACTCTTTTTATTTTTTGTTGACTACAATCAATCATATAGAGGAAAATGCATTCTGAAAGGTTCTTATCAAGCAAGGTATGTCCCATGATATTAAAATAATATTTATGTATTATATATGTATACATATATGTACATATATGAGCCTCTGATTACGAATACCAAGAAGGGCTTAAAAAAGGAAGGTATCTGCTTTCACATGTCTTTGCCATGACCAAAGAGGATGTCCTATACAAAGTCCAAATGGAAGATGAATTCCCTATAGGTAGTTAAGTGCTCCAGACAAGCTTGATGATATTGTGCTTATATTAAGTCACAGAACTTTGCGGAACTTTTAAAGTAAGATTCATAATCACCCAAAAGTTTATGGTCCAAGCCCTTTTACATTGGATTTGGAGTCATGAGACCCAGAATCAAATTTTGGCTCTATTGCTTACTAACTTTGGCATCTTGGTCAAGTCCCTTGTCCTTTCGGGGCCTTACTTGTAAAATGAGGGTATTAGACTAGACAACATCTAAGGTCCCTTCCTGTTCTAAATCTATGAACTAGGAAAAATCAAATTGATGAAGAGTGTCCATTTTCCAAACTGACAATATGTAGTGGGATGGACAATATAAGTGTAGGGAGGGTCAGGGGCAATACTGTTTATCATCCTGACAAGTATTTCATCTATGTTGCCATATGGATACAATACTGCTACAGCTGCATTCTCTTCATTATCATCATCTATGGATTTTCTTTGTAGTTCCACTTAGCTAATTGTGATAGCTTTTAGCCTTGGAGTTGAGTCCAGAGTGCCAGAAGTAGTCTGAAGACAAATTTATCATAAGTGGCCTCTGTTCCAGGGAATCACAAGGTAGGTTAACTTCATTTAAGACAGACAAACTGGACACAAGAGGAATAGAAATTTTCTCAGACTTTACAGCCCTATATACTCATGTTATATCATCCCCTTGATATTATCTTTTAGGTAAGTAAGCTCCCCTCCCCTTGGTTCCTTGTTGTTTTTTTTTTTTTTAGCTTAATTAATTTTTAGTTTTCAACATTCGCTTTCAGAAGATTATGGGTTCTAAATTTCCCCCTCTTCCTCTAACTCCCCCTCCCCAAGATGGCATACAATCTGATATAGGTTATACATATACATTCATATTAATCATATTTCATGGTCATGTTGTAAAGAAGAATTAGAACCAATGGGAGAAACCACAAGAAAGAAAAAAAGAGTAAATAGTATACTTTGATCTGCTATGATGCTATGATCTCCATAGTTCTTTTTCTGGATGTGAATAGCATTTTGCATTATGAGTTTTTTTTGAGTTGTTTTAGGTCCTTGCATTACTGAGAAGAGCTAAGTCTATCAAAGTTAGTCATTGCACGATGTTTCTGATACTGTGTACAGTGTTCTCTTAGTCCCACTCATTTCACTCAACATTAGTTCATATAAGTCTTTCCAGATTTTTCTGATGTCTGTCTTTTCATCATTTCCTATGGAACAATAGTATTCCATCATATTCATATACCATAACTTGTTCAGCCATTGCCCATTGATGGGCATTCCCTCAACTTCCAATTCTTGGCCACCAAAAAAAGAGCTGCTATAAATATTTTTGTACATGTGGGTCATTTTCTCATTTTTATGATCTCTTTGGGATACAGGCCTAGAAGTGGTATTGCTGGGTCAAAGGGTATGTACAGTTTCATAGCCCTTTGGGCATAGTTCCAAATTACTCTCCAGAATGGTTGGGTCACTTCACAACTCCATCAACAATGCATTAGTGTTCCAATTTTCTCACATCTTCTTCAACATTTATCATTGGTCCCTCGTTTGTGAAGGAAACACCCTAAGATAATATAGCTTCTAATCTTGAGAATGGGACCTTAGGAGTTTGATTCTATACTGTTGAAGTTAGTGCACATCCCTATTTGGAATTTTTCTAATCCTCCCGACTGTCCTGGGTGGCCTTTTCATTAGCCAGTGCCTTATTTTGGGGCTATTGTTGCCTTGTAGTTCAAGGTACTGAGGGTGTTTGCATTTCTACTTCTAAAAATAAATTTAGAGGATAGACTGAGCCTCTGCATTTTTTCCCTGTTATTTTCTAAAACTGCAAGTACAACCCTCATTTTTGAAGATTTCTTTCCTAAGCAGAAAAAAAAAGCACATTTGAATCCAGGCTTCATAGCTTAGTACTTAATTTTTAATCTTTAAGTTATAATATAAACAAAAAAGCAAATAATGCTATTGTAAAAATTACAAATATATGATTATTTCATTGGTCAGTCTCTAACAGATTTTTAAAGAAGAAAATGTTGGATAGTAATTTAAACCAGATACGTTTTGTGACACTAAAAATAAACTGTAGTCGATCATTAGCTCTTTATGGTTCATTAGTTATCACATTTAGAAATTGAATGCTACCTGGGCAAGAATGTAGATCTTTTTTGCAGTGCTGTCTATCTTGATCGAGTGCTGACTCTGTTATTCTTGCACCTAATGTATTAGAGCTGGCATGGAAGGGGAAGACATAATTCTCATTACATGTGCTAAGCCAGGCAGCAAGGGAAACAAGCCTGATTAAATGCTTGGATTTTGCCCAATGGTGCAGCAAACTAATGTTGTTGCTGAAAATGAAAATGGCTCTTGTATTTGTCAGCTGGAAATGTCCAGAGCTTTAATATTGGAAAAAAAAAAAGCTCTGCTGTAAACTGAGGACATTGTTCAGTCAGTTAACTACCTTCCATTCATAGGCACTGAGATGAAGCTCCCAATGCATAATAAAGCTGCTTGTTGTTAATAACAGAGAACAGTTAGGTGATTTTATGCTGAAGGGCATACCATGTGACATTTTTATTTTAAGTTGGTATGCTCCTTGGCAGCCGCAGCTAATAAAGGTGGATAGAGCCCCACCTCCCCTAGTTATGGGAGCTATTGAGATAACTCTTGTAGGTCAGGTGGGTAGAATAAAGCTAAGAAAGTGGCATCAGCAGAGTTTTACTTGTCCTTGCTTGCTTGTTATAAACTTTGAACTTATCTCTATTTTGCTGTGATGTATAATTGCCCCACTGTGCTTGTGCTTGGAATCACTCTTGTTTTGAGGAGTGACCTGCTTTTTAAAAATATGCTTTTTTGAAATATGTTGTTCACAGTTCCCCGCTTCTACTTCTTCCCAGCTGAAAAGCTTTTGTTCATCTTGGTTATTTTTTTGCTTTTCTGAGAGCCCGCAGAGTGCATGCCTATTTATTAGAATACATGACAGCTTAAACGGCTCTTGTCAACAATTACCTATTAGAGAAGTGGCAGGCATCATTTATGAAGCTATCATGAAGAAGGAGCTCCACTAAGAAGTCTCTTATGTTTCTTTAAAACATGGAGCAATAATCTTCATGAGCGTTTTGTGAGTGGGTTGAAAAAGGTCAGAGAATAATTTGGGATACAAAAAAGGTCAGTATAATCTAGAAGGTTGGGTTTCACTGTTCTTATTCCTTCAAACCACCTTTCCCCTTGCATTCATTTCTTAAATTGTTTTTAATGTGTCAGATTACATTTTGATGGTTTTAGTCATGCTTTACTTCCATGAAGTATTCTGTTATCATGGACATCTTTACCTATGATTTAGTAAAAGAATAAAAACCAAGGTTGTTGAAATTCGTTAGTTTCTGTGAAAATGGCTTCTACTCTCCGACTTAGAATATCCCAAAGCACTCATGGTGATATTATAAGCAGTTGGTTGCTCGTTCACTGAGAGAGTCTGAAAGTCATTGGTTGGATATATGGCTGAGGGGTTTCACTACCAATCCCAGGAGAATGCGCAGATTTCTGCTTTATTCCTTTCCTGGCCACACTTTGGAGACTCTGGACTTCACCATGCCTGCTCACACTGGAAATTCCCTCTAGATCTGCTCTGGTTCTTTTTGTGTGTTGCCTTCCTCTGTTAGAATGTAACCTCCTTGAGGGCAAGGACCTTCTTTTTGATTGTATTTGTAATCCCTAGTGCTGAGTATAATGCCTGGCTGGGAGTAAGCAGTTAAATGCTTCAAGGTAATGCTAATTCTAGTTATGATTGAGATTCTTTAAGTTCAATTCATAATTCTGTATAACTCTAGATATTTAAAAAAATTATAGTTTAACTTATTAGTCAATAGAATTAGATAAAACCCCCTTATCACATAAACCTTTACAACTGTTTATAGTAATTTTAGGAGCAAACTTAACTAAGGTTGCTTGTCCATTCAATTCCCTTTTTGTTAGGAATATGGATGGTTAATTTACTGGATAACTGAATATATTCTTTGTTGGTGTTCAGTCATTTTTTATTAGTGTCTGACTTTCTGTTACCCCATTTTTGTTTTTCTTGATAAAGATACTGGAGTGGTTTTCCATTTTCTTCTCCAACTCATTTTGCAGATGAGGAAACAGAGGCAAACAAGGTTAAGTGACTTGCCCAGAGTCATATAACTAATAAGTGTCTGAGGGCATATTTGAACTCAGGTCTTTCTGATTCTAGGCCTGGTACTCTCTCCATTGAGTCACTTAGCTGCCCCAAATACACACATACATGCATATATACATATTATACATGTCCACATATTAGATACATATATGCATATATATGTGTGTGTATATATATATATAGATATGTAGATATTTGCACGTACATACGTATTTTGAGGGCATATGAAAAATGTGCTTTCTCATCTTATTGTTATAAAGGCATTGTAGTATAGTGGAATAAACATTGGATTTAGAGTTTAGAAGGCCTGGGTTCTGGTCCCTATTGTGCCACTTATTTGTGTCAGGCAAATTTGGGCCTCGGTTTCCACTTGTGTAAATTGTTAATTAATATTACTTATCTTGATTATCTCACAAAGTTGTTATAAAGCATAAATAAGGCAAGATATGTGAAAAATGTTTTATAGTCATCAATTAAGGAAGACTTTTTTAATTATGGGGAAGGGGTAGAGAGTAGTTAATTGATAAATGTGTATTAAGGTGATAATGACTGTATGCAAAGGGACATTTTTATGGGCCTAGAGATTTTTATGTGCTCTTGGTATCTCTGTAATACTAGAGCTGGTAAAATTTCCCTACAATGTGGGCTGGACCCTCTGTAGTGGACTTTTTGTAAGATATCTATAAGTATATCAGGGTATTACAATGAAAGGCTGCAATGTGTATTGTTGGGGTTAGTGCTCACCTTGATGAGATCACAAATCCATTGGCTTGTTGGAGTGTGTGAAAGTCTGAATTGACAGCTTGAAGCAGTAGTGACAGATAATAAGTATCTCATGGTAGATTTGAATTTAGGAAGATGAGTCTTCCTGATTCCAAGTTCAGTGCTCTCTCCACTGTACCACCTAGTTGCCTCCAATAATCTTATTATTACCAAATCATTTTTCATACTTGTCACAAAAACTTTTTGTTGAGTCTCTAAACTGAAAGTATGTTTAGCTTGCTTATTTTTCATCATTAAAAATGAACTGATTAGGTCAAATGTAACTCACAGCAGTATTTTTAACTGTATCAGTCTTGGCAATTTTCATCCATTTTATTCATTAGTATAAAGTTAGGGTTCCACCCCCACCCTAATTAATGTAATTATAGAAAGCCAGACATCTCAATTGGATCAATCAATCAACAGGAAGAAGTTTTAAATGTGTAAACAGGATGATTTATCCTCTATGATCACTTTATGATGTGTATGCATCTTTGGTTGGACCAAGAAATAAATCAAGGTCATTGCCTGTGAGGATCCTCACATCTAGTAGGCCTAGGTATAAAAATAGCAGAAAATTCAGAAGTGAGTCATTCAGGTATTGAATCAATGTCATAAGAGTTCTATATCAGGGTATTTCATTGTGAGCCATGCTCCTTAGAGGCAATCACTATTGGTCTGAGAAAAGAGTCTCTTTCCTCCTTTCTGCCCTCACTGGTCATGTCTTTGTACAGACATTGTACATTGGACCAGTACAGACAGTGAATCCAACTGGGATAACAAAGACTGAACCAGTAAGAGAAACATCTAGCTGGGAGTGATAAGCACCCAAGGAAAGGTAACTTCAGGGAGTGTAATCCTTTTGGTGGAGAAAATCTCTGGCTATGTACTCTACAAAGGCATTGACCTCAGAGTTGTTCAGAGAGGTATATATATATATATATATATATATATATATATATGGAATTTTAAGAGAATTCTGTGAAGAGAGAAAAGGACTTCAGTAACCAGGAGCTGAGAATTACTCCCTTGCCAAGTGTTGTAAACACACATGCCTCACTAACTATACTTTAAATTTGTGCCAAGTTTCCCCGTGGATCCTTTGTATATTTGTGGAAGAGTGTGTCCTAGACTTTTGAGGGGAGTGTTTTGGTAACTACTGTTTTTGTTAGACCATCTTAGTAAATATATTTGATAAAAGCTAATGAAGTCTGGATGGTAGCTGGAAAGCACATTTGTGGGGGCTCTTGAGTGACAATACTAGAAGCCCAGTCCCTGGGGTTACTCTTAGAACCCTGATTAGTAGTAGTTATTTACCCTCTGGGGATCTGGTCTGCCAAGAACAGTAACTGGGGAAATATTCTAAAGGGGATACTACACATTCAACAAAACTTTATGATGTGCTGAGTACTAGGTGTTAGGGAATAGAAAGATGAATATGCCACAATTCCTGCAAGGTTGTATAATGGAAAGGACCCTGAATGTTGAGTCAAGAAGTTAGGGTTTTAGTTATGCTTCTGACCTTTCATTTTTAGCTATGTGAACATGGGCAAAATACTTAAACTCTTTCAGCCTGTATATCCCCATTTATAAAATGGGGATAGTAGGAAAGAAGGCTGGTATTCAGAAAGTACTTTGTAAACTTTAAGATACTATCTAGATGCTATTATAATCTTGTAGGGGACAACATTGTATACAAAAATCTGTAACTAGAATGTAAGAACAAGCAAGACATACAAAGTTCTGTTAAGCTCAAATAATCAATTAAAAATTACATCAGACACCATTAATTTCAGGAATACCAGACAGAAGTAAAATAGTTCCTGTCCTCAATAAGCTTCCATTTTAAGTAATCCCCTGATATACTTGTCCATATCTTACAAAAAGTACACTAGAGGTCCAGCCAACATCAAAGGGAAATTATACTAGCTCTAGCATTACAAAGATACCAAAAGGACATATAAAAAATCTCTAGACACATAAAAATGTTCCTTTACATATTGTTACCCCTTCCCCCATAATTAAAAAAGTCTTCCTTAATTGATGACTATAAAACATTTTTCACATATATTACCTCATTTATGCTTTACAACAACCTCGTGAGGTGATCAAGATAAATAATATTAACTAATAGTTTACATGAAAGGAAACTGAGGCACAGAAAGAGAAAATAATTCACAGCTCCTGGTTACTGGGAGCCTTTTCTCTCTTCATAGAGTCCTCTTAAAATTCCCTATGTATTTTATTACAGAGACAACATGCACATATGTAGATGATGATGATGACGATAAACTACCATTCATATTGCACTTACTATGTGCCAGGCACCGTGCTAAGTGCTTTACATTATCTCATTTGACCTTCACCACAGTCCTGTGAGCTAGGCGGTATTATTTATTATCCACATTTTACTTATGAGAAAACTGAGGCCAACAAAGGGTAAATCACTTGCCAGGGGTCACAAAACTAGTCAGTGTCTGAGGTTGCATCTGAACTGAGGTCCAGCATTCTATCCATGTTGCCACCTAGCTGCCTGATAATAAATATATAAAACACATACAAAACAGAAATAAGGTAACCTTGGGGGAGAAGGGACAGATAGGGAAACCAGGAAAACCCTCATGCAGAAGGTTGCATCTGAGCTAAGTCCTGAATGACCAAAAAAGGTGGAGGAGAAAATTGACTTAATTCCTGGCATGGGGAGACAACTCTGACTGAGGGGATGAGGGAAAACTTCATGGGGGAGGTAGAACTGACAAGCTTTTCCTGAATTAATCAGATAATTTCCTTAATTTTCCTGTGTTTCATTTGTGATAATCTGGTCTTATTAGAATGTTCACGAGTTCAGAAATAGTAAGTGCCTTCATGATAAACTCAATTTTCAAGGACATAAAGAAGCAACTTGATCTTTGTAAGAAACAGCTTGTCCAAGAGTTACTAATACTTCAACGTCAATGTGGAAAAGCAATCTCTTTCTGTAATGCCTTAGCTCAGGTTTTCCAATGTATGCCAAGATCCATTAAAAGAAATATCAGCAATATGTGCAAAGGGCCAAATTTTCAAGGGCTTGTTGTATTGCAATATATGAGCCAAGGAGTGATGGCTAAAGTGAAATAGACTTATTTAGCAATATGGTGAATATGATAATGGGAGTCACAGCAAGTGACTAGTGGAAAACAGATGGTAAGGAACTGTGAATCAGTTCACAAAATGAAACTTCATAACTTTGCTAGTCATTTACAAACATAGATTGACTCTTGAACTCAAGGTTTTGTGTAAGGTTGAGGAGAGGAGGGGAAAAATGTTAAAGAGGTTAAATATTATTATTCAGGCAGTCAATTATTAAGCATTTATTAGGTGCTAGGCACTGTGCTAAGTGCTGGGAATACAGAGAAAGTCAAAAGATAGTCTCTCCTCTTAAAGAGCTTACAGTCAAATGGAGGAGATGACATGAAAACAAATATGTACAAATGAGAGATAAATAAGATATATGGAGATAATCAGGAGAGGGAAGATACTAGAATTAAGGAGAATGAAAGGTGGGATTTTAGATAGAACTTGAAGGAAGCTTGGTGGCAGGAGTGGGGAGGGAGAATGTTCCAAGCATGGAGGTGGAGGAGGACCCCTGAAATGTGAAAATGTGTGGACTTGAGATAGCATTATCTTGTTCCAGGAATAACAAGGAGTCTAGTGTTACTGGATTGCAGACTGCATGAGAAGAGAAGGATTAAGGTATAAAAGGACTAGAAAGGTAGATGGAGGTCAGATTATTAAAGGCTTTGAATGCCAAAAAAAAGGTTTAGACATGCACACAAATAACTAATGTAGACTATATTATATGCCATTAGAGAGATACACATAAATGAGAGTTCCAAAGAGAAAGAAATTGCCTAAGATGGTGAGAATAACTTTCATATTTATAAGTAGCTTGGTATATATCTCATTTGATTCTTGATGCAACCATATGAAATGAGTGTTTGAAGAATTGTCAGCAAGCAACTAACAAACATTTTTAAAATACCTATTGTATTTATTTAATTAATTTATTTTAAAATTTATTTTAAATTAATTTAATTTATTTATTTTTCCTTTAAATAGTATTTTATTTCCTCCAATACAATACTGTATTTCAGAAATTGTTAAGCCTGTTGCTATCCAGTCGTTTTGGTCACACCATATTCTTCATTACTCCTTTGGGGTTTTCTTGGCAAAAATACTGGAGTAGTTTGCCATTTCCTTCTCCAGCTTATTTTTACAGATGAGGAACTGAGGCAAACAGAGTTAAATGGCTTGTCCAGAATCACACAGCTACCAAATATCTGAGGCCAGATTTGAACTCAGGTCTTCCTGATTCCAGGGCCAGCACTCTCTATGAGCCACCATATAGTAGGTGCTTAATAAAAGCTTAATGATTGACTGACTGAATCAATTAGGTGGGTAGGGTACCTTCCTAAAATGGAGACTGGGAGGAGCTCACTACTATCCATCCTCTACTCTTTCTATATTCCTAGCTTTCAGCACAGTACCCTGCACATACTTAAATACTTAATCAATTTTTGCTGAATTAAATTAAAAGACGACTTGACATATGAGAAAACTGTGACTGAATTATTGGGTTGAAGGTATAACTATTTTTCTGCGTTTGACTGTGCATGGTTCTGTCAGATTTCTCTCCAAAAAAGATCCTACAAGTTTACAGTTCTACCATCAAAGGATAATTATACCTGTTCCTTCACATTCTCCCCAGTATTGACTTTTATTGCTTTTAATTATTTTTACCCATTTAACTGGTATGAAGTAGTATATCAGAGTTGTTTTAATTTATATCTTTTTGATTATTAATGAGGTTGACCATTTTCACTACTCATCAGCAATTTCTGTTTCTTTCTTTGAAAATTGTCTTCATATCCTTTGACCGTAAATTCATTGTCAATTGGGAATTGCCACTGTGACAACTTCTCTGTATTTTCCTGTACTTTTAATACCTACAGTTAAAGACTAATTCAAATATAACTTGATTCTATAATTTTCTAGTTTTTTTCATTCATTTGTTTGTTTGGAAAGGAATTTAAATACATGTACTCTTTAATATATAGTAAACAATATTTAAAGTGCTTTGTCAATGGCTTCATCAACAAATTTAGTTACATTTGTTTATACTTTGTGATCCTTGACTTCTTCAAAGCATTCCAAACAGATAGTCATTCATTTATTTGATAAGGGTTTGGTAAACACCTACCTCTGAGCACTGAGGAGACAAGACAAAAACAACAGTACCCATCCCAGAAAAGTCTTTACATATCAAAAAGTTGTCAGCCCCATAGTAGCAGATGCAAGTTTTTCAAAATTCCAGCTTTCACTTGAAAATTTTTGCTTTTCTTGAAAAGACACTGATTTTATTCAGTTTTGAGAAAATGGCAAATACTCAGGTCTAAATAACCATTGTTTGTCAGTCATTCTTACAAGTGGTGTTCCATAAAAAAGTGTCTGGTTCAGTGCACAACTCAAACTCTTGTATTATTGTACAAGAGCTTTTCCTTGAGACAACCATCATATGTTTTCAGGCAGCAGATGTACTTTTTATTGTAATTCTCATTTTGTATATTCAAGGTCGAGATTTGATAAAATTAATGAATTGTATTGCTTTGTTAAGGATATTTTTAAAATTAAAAATTTTTTTTTAACTTCTGGTTTACATCATTCATTTCAGTCAGATTTTGAGTTACAATTTTCCCCCCATTTTTCCCTTACCCACCACCCCAGAATAGCAGTCCTACAGGATATCCCCTCATCCAATCTGCTCTCTCCCATCTCTTTCTCCCATACCCCCTCCCATACCCCCTTTGACTTTTCCAGTAGGCCAAGGTGAATCACCCTGCCCCAATGCCTGCACATCTTATCTCCCAATTATATGCAAAATAGTATTAATAATAGTGTGTATATATATATATATATATATATATATATATATATATATATTTGAAACATTTAATTTTAATACTTCGAATTCCAGATTCCCTTCCTCCCTTGTCACCCACACTTGCTGGGAAGATGTATGTTGTACATGTATAGCTATGCAAAACATTACCATAGTAGATATATTGTAAAAGACTGGCTATATTTCCCTCCCACCTATCCCACCCCCAACTTGGTCCATTTCCTACTTTGATCCTGTCCCTTTTCAAATGTGGGTGCTTCCAACCTCCCTTCCCCCAGCATGCCCTCTCTTCGATCATCCCCCTCATCCCCTCCCCCTACTCTCCTATAGGGTGAGATATCCATTTAGTATGTATGTCATTCTCTCCCTGAGTTAATTCAATGAGAATATGGGTTTGCCTTTTTGCCTTCCTGTTCTTCCCCTCCCTTGCAACCATTTCCCCTTGCCTCTTCTATATAAGATAGTTTACCCCTTTCTGTCTCTCCCTATCTCCTCTTGTTATATTCTTCTCTAACCTCTTAATTTCACCTTTTAAGTATCATCCCTTCCTATTAAATTTGACCCGTGCCCTCTATCTATACATACCCGAAAACATATATACACACATTCACATATGTATTCATATGCCCATATACCCTTCTTCAACTATTTTCATACTGAGAAAGGTTTCATCAATTACAGTTATTGTTTTTCCATGTAGGAATGTAAATAGTTCAATTTTGATAAGTTCCTTTTGATTTTTTCCCCTGTTTACCTTCTCAAGCATCTCATGCTTCTTGTGTCTGAATGTCAACATTTCTATTCAACTCTGGGTTTTTCCTCAAGAATGTTTGAAAGTCCTCTATTCCACTGAATGACCATATTTTCCCCTGAAACAAGAGACTCAGTTTTGCTGGGTAGGTGACCCTTGGGTTCATTCCCAGCTCTTTTGCCCTCTGGAATATCATATTCCATGCCCTTCAATCCCTCAGTGTAGAAGCTGCCAGGTCCTGTGCTATTCTGATTGTATTTCCAAAATATTGAAATTGCTTCTTCCTGTCTGCTTGCAGTATTTTCTCCTTGATCTGGGAATTCTGGAACCTGGCTATAATATTCCTGGGAGTTTTCTTTTTGGGATCTATTTCAGGAGGTGATCTGTAGATTCTTTCAACCTCTATTTTGCCCTCTGGGTCTAAAACATCAGGATAATTTTCCTTGAGAATTTCTTGAAGGATGATTTCTAGGTTCTTTCTTTGATCATGGTTTTCAGGTAGTCCAATAATTTTTAGATTATCTCTCCTGGATCTATTTTCCAGGTTAGTGGTTTTTCCCATGAGATATTTCACATTGCCTTCTATTCTTTCTTTTTTTTTTTTTTAAACAAATACTTTATTAACTTCTGTTTTACATCATTCATTTCCGCCAGGTTTTGAGTTACAATCATTTCCCCCCCATTATTCCCCTACCCAACCTCCCAGAATAGCAGTCCCACAAGATATCGCTTCCTCCAATCTGCTCTCTCCCATACCTTCTCCCATACCCCCATCGACTTTTCCATTAGAGGAAGATGAATCTTTGTGTCCCAATGCCTGCACATCTTATCTCCCAATTATAGGCAAAAGAGTATTAATAATAGTATTTATATATATATTTGAAACATTTAATGTTACGACCTCGAATTTCAGATCCATCTCCTTCCTCCCTTGTCACCCATTCCTTCTTGGGATATAAGTAATTCAGTATATGTTGTACATGTCTAGCTATGCAAAACATTATCATAGTAGATATATTGTACAAGGCTGCTTATAATTCCCTCCCACTCATCCCACCCCCCACCTGGTCCATTCCCTACATGATCCTGTCCCTCTTCTATAGTGGGTACTTCCAACCTCCCCTCACCCCAAGGATGCCCTCCCATCCATCATCCCTCCTCTCATCCCCCTTCCCCCTATCCTGCTGCAGGTTGAGATATCCCATTTAGTATGTATGTCATTTTCTCCCTGAACCAAATTCAATGTGAATGTGGTTTTGCCTTTTTAGCCTTCCTTATTCTCCCCCTCCTTTGCACCCACTTCCCCTACATGAGATAGTTTACCCTACCATGTCTCTCCCCATCTCCTCTTGCCACTTTCCTCTCTCACCTCATAATTTCATCCCTTGAGTACTCTTCCTTCCCAACAAAATCAACCTATGCCCTCTATCCATATATAACTGTAACCATATACACACACATTCACATATGTATTCGTATGACCACACCCCCTTCTTCCATTATTTTCATAGTGAGAAAGATATCATCAGTCACAGATATTGCTTTTCCATATAGGAATGTAAATAGTTCAACTTTGATAAGTTCCTTTTGATTTCTTTTCCCTGATTACCTTCTCAGGCATCTCTTACTTCTTGCTTCTGGATGTCAAATTTTCTATTCAACTCTGGTTTTTTCCTCAAGAATGCTTGAAAGTCCTCTATTCCACTGAATGACCATATTTTCCCCTGAAACAATACTCAGTTTTGCTGGGTAGGTGACCCTTGGGTTCATTCCCAGCTCTTTTGCCCTCTGGAATATCATATTCCATGCCCTTCGATCCCTCAGTGTAGAAGCTGCCAGGTCCTGGGCTATTCTGATTGTGTTTCCACAATATTGAAATTGTTTCTTCCTGGCTGCTTGTAGTATTTTCTCCTTGATCTGGGGATTCTGGAACCTGGCTATAATATTTCTGGGAGTTTTCTTTTTGGGATCTTTTTCAGGAGGTGATCGGTGGATTCTTTCAACCTCTATTTTGCCCTCTGGATCTAAAACATCAGGGCAGTTTTCCTTGAGAATTTCTTGAAGGGTGATTTCTAGGTTCTTTCCTTGATCATGGCTTTCAGGTAGTCCAATAATTTTTAAATTGTCTCTCCTGGATCTATTCTCCAGGTCAGTGGTTTTTCCCATGAGATATTTCACATTGCCTTCTAATCTTTCATTTGTTTGGATCTGCTTAACAGCATCTTGATTTCTCATAAAGTCATTAGCTTCCATTTGCTCCAGTCTAACTCTGAAGGAATGAATCTCCTCAGTGAACTTTTGAGATTCTTTTTCCATCTGGCAAATTCGACTTTTTAAGGCATTCTTCTCCTCATTGCCCTTTTGGGCCTCCTTTGCCATTTGAGTTAGTCTATTTTTTAAGGTGTTGTTTTCCTCAGTCAGGCTGTTGACCCTCATTTCATACTTTTCCTGCATCCTTCTCATTTCTCTTTCCAATTTTTCCTCCACTTCTCTTATTTGATTTTTAAAGTCCTTCTTAAGGTCCTCTATGGCCTGCAACCCACTCATGTTTTCCCCTGGGGCTTTTGGAGCAGGACTTCTGACCTCACAGTCCTTTTCCCGCTCTATGCCCCCAAAATAGGAGTCTAGGGTTGCATTTTTCTGTTTCCTTTGCCTTGGCATGTTGCCACTTAATTGCTTGACTTTTGGGCTTGTTGCCACACTATGGCTTTAAGGCCAGATAGAGGAATTTTCGTCCCGAACGTGTGGGGGGCAACTTCCGTTTCTGGCAAGCTGTAAACCCACCCACAACTTCCACCCTAGATCACAATCCAGATCCAGGGAGGTTAAAGCAAGAGCGATTACCCCCCAAGACTGATCGCTGGATCTCCCCACGATTTGTAGGCTGGGAGCCGGAAATGCCTCTGAAAACTACACAATGGCGTGTCTCCTCAGCGGCTTCTAGCCCCCAGGGGAGGGAGCTGACGCATTCCCCAAATACAGGTCCCAAAGTCCATAGGACACTAACCTCTTACTTTGTCCTAGGCAAGTCTATGTTGATAATTCTGGGGTCTCCACAGTTCCTGGTGTTCTGGGGTTCCTCCAGCCGGCTGCTGGCCCTGCCGCCCTGGGGCTAAAACCTCGGCTCACGTGGACCTGGGCTCGGCTCGGCTCAGCTCCTGCGCTCTGCGCTCTGGGCTCTGCGCGCTCCCAGACCGCTGCGCTGGTCCTTCCTGCAGGGTGCTGGGCTGTCCTCAGCGGGAGGTTAGCTTCTCTGTGTCGTTCTGTGGGTGCTGGGGCTCCAGAAGTTTTTCAGAGTCCTTTTTTACATAGTTTGTGGAGAATCTGGGGGCAGAGAGGCTTGGACTAGCTGTTTCTACTCCGCCATCTTGGCTCCGCCCCTGCCTTCTATTCTTTCATTTATTTGGATCTGCTTAATAGCATCTTGATTTCTCATAAAATCACTAGCTTCCATTTGCTCCAGTCTAATTCTGAAGGAATACATCTTCTCAGTGAGCTTTTGAGATTCTTTTTCCATCTGTAAAATTCGGCTTTTTAAGGCATTCTTCTCTTCATTGCCTTTTTGAGCCTCTTTTGCCATTTGAGTTAGTTTATTTTTTAAGGTGTGATTTTCCTCAGTCAGGCTGTTGACTCTCATTTCATACTTTTCTTCCATCTTTCTCATTTCTCTTCCCATTTTTTCTTCCACTTCTCTTATTTGGTTTTTAAAATCCTTCTTAAGGTCCTCTATGGCCTTTAACCCGCTCACATTTTCTTTTGGGGCTTTTGGTGCAGGATTTCTGACCTCACAGTCCTCTGACTGTTCCATGCTTCGATCCTCTTTGCCCCCCAAATAGGAGTCTAATGTTGAATTTTTCTGTTTATTTTGTTTCCTTTGCCTAGGCATGTTTCCATTTAATTACTTGACTTTTGGGCTTGTGGGAGCTTCTGTCCCAAATGTTGGAGTTTTCTCTACTGCCAGAGGTATTATTTGGGTGCCCTCCTTGAAGCCTCCACACACTCTGGCAAGCTGGTCACACACCCCAAGACCTCCACCCCAGACCACAATCCAGATCCAGGGAGGTTAAAGTAAGAGCGATTACCCCCCAGACTGATTGCTGGATCACCCTACAGTTTGCAGGCCAGGAGCTGAAGCTGCAACTGAAGCTGCAAAATGGCATCTGTTCAGCCACTCCTCAGCAGCTTCTCACCCCCAGGGGAAGAAGCTGAGGCACTCCCAAATGCTGGTCCCCAAGTCCATAGGGCACTATCCTCTCACTTTGTCCTAGGCATCTATGTGTTGGTAATTCTGGAAATGGCCACAGCTGCTGGTGTTCTGGGGTCCCTCCAGCCAGCTGCTGGTCTGGCCACCCTGGGGCTAAAACCTCTGACTCAAGCCGTCCTGGGCTCGGCTCCCAGAGCACTGTGCTGGTTGCTCCCTGCTGGGCTGCTGGGCTGTCTTTAGCAGGAGGTTAGCTTCTCTGTGTCATTTTGTGGGTTCTGGAGCTCTAGAGGTTGTTTAGAGTCCCCTTTTACGTAATTTTGAAGTGGTGTGGGCTGGAGTGCTGTGGAAGTGCTGTTTCTACTCCGCCATCTTGGCTTCACCCCTGTAAAGGATATTCTTATGTGAAAATGGCTTTAAAAAGACACTGTGAGTGTGTGCCCATGAAGAATATAATGATGACTAGTAGAGTTTGGTGCCATTGTCTTAGCCAGGGAGCCAGAAGCTTTTGCACTATTAGTGCAAATATCAATGCAATTGTTCCAGGATAAATCATGAGATTAAAAAAAGTTATACTTGAATATTTCAACACCAGTCAGGTTTGTTGCCAAGCTTTTAGGTTAAAAGATATTTAGTGATTAGTTGACCTCATACTAGAAGAATACAAACAAAACAGCAAGTCTAGTCACATCTTAAGATTTGTCTGTTTGTAAAACAAACTTACAATTCTATAAATGAGACATTAACACAGTCTTTAGTGCAGCTAAATCTTTAATTCACAGGTGTTTAGTTTCTGGAGAACTCTATAGTAAATTCATTAGAGAATGAGAATAAAAAAGGCAAATAAAGTCTTAGTATTATTATTAAAAGTTTTTACTTAGTGTGCCCCTTGAAATGGTCTTTGGGACTTAAAGGTGTCTTTGAACCATACTTTGAGAACTTCTTGGCTGATCTATTTTAATAGCTTCTCAAATTGTCTTCCTGTCTCTAGCCTTTCTTTGTCCAGGGCAGTCTTTACACTGCTGCCTGAGTCGTCTTCATCTGTCCCAGTCTATCATGTGTCAACCTCCAGAGTTCAGTCTAAGAAAGACAAACAGAATTAGGTTGTTTTTGCCTGTTATTTTCTCTCAAAGAAGCAGCAGGTACACATGCACGTGGAGCTGCAATGGGAAATGAGTTTGCTTTGGGATTAGGCTACACAGATTATAAAGACAGACAAACTGCAAAGCTGGCCAGGAATGGCTGAGTCATGACCCAATTGGGTATTACCACTGGGGTTTGAATTTCCCCAAGGTCATAGCCCAATGAGGTACTGCGGCAGTCCCTCGGGCTCAGGTTCCATTTCACAGAGATCATGAGGTGCTTACATGGAGAAAGGAAGAGGGTCAGGCTGAAAAGGCCCTAAGGTCCCAGAACTCGGGTGCATGCACTAGTTCTGTCCATCAGAGTTGGTATGAACCAGTTTAAGTCAGCTCTGTGGTACTACAGCAGAGGGATTTCCGGGTTCAGCAAATGAACTTTGCAGAGGATCTCTGCCATGGCAAACTTGAGGGATGCTCAGTCTGCCTCCTGATTGCTGATTCTGATTCAGTCCAGCCTCCTCTGGATAGTGAAGAAGCTCAAGTAAATGAAGTAATAAAGTCATTTTTCACATATGTCATTCTCTTGGCTCTCTCTTGTCTCTTGAAATTCATCTCTCTTTGAGGTCTCACTCAAGTGCTAAGTTCTTGCAAAATTTCTCCCCATTTCCCCAACTGAAAGTGATTTCCTAATCTTCCAACTTCTTAAAGAACTTCTCCTTTTCATTTAATACATTTTTACTTTGAGTTGTAGTCTTCCCTGTTGGAAGGGAAGTTCCATGAAGGGAGGGATTTTTTTAATAGCCCAGTGCCCAACACAGTACCTTAAATATAGTAGGCATTTAATAAACACTTGTTGATTGATTGATGGAATGTAATGTTTGTGGTCCTTGCTATTAAAAATTAGGAATACTATTCCCCTATTATAACAATGTTTCTATGAGATCAGATTTGCTTTATATAGTTTTAACTTATTATGGATTTGAGTGCTTGTATACTGTTAGAGCTCTCTCTTCTTTTCGGGGGGGGGATTTAATTTAATTTATTTATTTTTGCTTTAAATAGTATTTTATTTCCCCCCAATTACATATCAAAAACATTTTTAGCATTCATTTTTTACAAGATTTTGAGTTCCAGTTTTTTCTCCCTTCCTCCCTTCCCTCTCCTCTTCTGAAAATGGTAGGCAGTTTGATGTAATTTATACGTGTGCTATTATGTAAAATATATTTCCATATTTATCACAGCTGTGGAATTCAAGCTAATTTGATGTTTTCTTTATCCCTTTCAATTATTCATATTTATTGTGATTTAAAGCTTTGAATTTGGTTTGGGGAGTGTGTGTGTGTGTGTGTGTGTGTGTGTGTGTGTGTGTGTGTGTTTGGTTGCAGGTGGAGAGGGAAAGGGATAGGAGGACATGTATGTATATCTGACATTGATCTGTATCAATGTGTGACTAAAGCTTCCAGAACCATTGCTATACTTTATAATGATCGAAGTATACTGTGTTCAGGGTTATTGGATTTCATAAGGACTTATGTTCAGATGAAAACTCAAAGACCATTATCTGTTAAGATTTTAGGCCGCTGTGTATTTCAAGGGAAAAATAATCCAGATGTATCTTATCTGTTTACAATTTTTCCTTATCATAACGTTATTTTGTAAGGCTCAGAGGTATCCAGGCACTCAATTGAGCTTTCTATGAGTATCTTCTTTGATTTTATAATGGGAATGTTTTGGAAAATAAAACCAAACTTCATCATCCTTGGAAATTGTCCTTATGTTCAGAATTCCAAACAACAGAATTGATTCTCAAATATATTTTTTGCCTTTTGCCTATTTGATATTGGTATGGTTATTGAGAAATACATTCAGATTAAGAATTTGCACAGCTTCAGATTAAGATTCCATTAAGTAACAAGATTCACTTGCTCAGCTATTATTTTTCTAGATCAGTGTTCTATTTTAGTTTTTGTTTGAACCATTTCATGTTGTTTTAAAAAGCAAGGTAAGTCATGTGTCTAGGTTTTAGGAAAGAGCAAAACAAAATTTTTTCTTGGATAGGATTTTAGGCAAAAGAAATATGTTTTAGGATTTTAAAATTAGCACAAATCAGCATTATTATGTTTTATATTTTGAGGTAGACATTTTGCTATAGAAGGATTCTCGTAATATGATGGAAAAGAGGAATGATAAATGTTGGAGGGGATGTGAAAAAATTGAGACACTAATGCCTTGTTGGTAGAGTTGTGAATTGATTCAACCATTATGGAGAGCATTTTGGAACTATGCCCAAAGGGCTTATAAAACCATGTATGCCTTTTGACCCAGCAATATTACTCTTAAGTCTGTACCCTAAAGAGATAAAAAAACAAAAAAGCAAAGGGACCTATATGTACACAAATATATGTAGCCACCCTTTTGGTGGTGGCAAAGAATTATAAATTGAGGGAATGCCTATCAATTGGGAATTGCTGGACAAGTTGTGGTATGATTGTGATGGATTATTATTTATTGCACTCTAAGAAATGATGAGCAGGATGCTTTCAGAAACACCTGGAAAAAACTGCATGATCTGATGTAAAATGAAGTGAGCAGAACCAAGAGAATATTGTATGTGGGAACATCAATTTTGTACAATGATCATCTGTGAATGGCTTAACTATTCTCAGCAATACAATGATCTAAGACAATTCTGAAGGAGTTATGAAGAAAAATATTATCACTAGAGAAAGAACTGATAGTCTGAATGCAGATCAATGCTTACTTTTTTCTTGTCTTCATTTTCTTTCACAACATGACTAATATGGAAATGTTTTGCATGACTGTACATGTATGACCTATATCAAATTGCTTGCCTTTTCAACGATGGGGAGAACAGAGAGAGAATTTAGAACAAAATTTTTTTTTTTACATTCTTTTTTTTTTTAAACAAATACTTTATTAACTTCTGTTTTACATCATTCATTTCCGCCAGATTTTGAGTTACAATCATTTTCCCCCCATTATTCCCCTACCCAACCTCCCAGAATAGCAGTCCCACAAGATATCGCTTTCTCCAATCTGCTCTCTCCCATACCTTCTCCCATACCCCCTTCGACTTTTCCATTGGAGGAAGATGAATCTTGTGTCCCAATGCCTGCACATCTTATCTCCCTATTACAAGCAAAAGAGTATTAATAATAGTATTTATATATATTTGGAACATTTAATGTTATGACCTTGAATTTCAGATCCATTTCCTTCCTCCCTTGTCACCCATTCCCTCTTGGGAGATAAGTAATTCAGTATATGTTGTACATGTCTAGCTATGCAAAACATTATCATAGTAGATATATTGTGCAAGGCTGCTTATAATTCCCTCCCACTCATCCCACTCCCCACCTGGTCCATCCCCTACATGATCCTGTCCCTCTTCTATAGTGGGTACTTCCAACCTCCCCTCACCCCAAGGATGCCCTCCCATCCATCATCTCTCCTCTCATCCCCCTTCCCCTATCCTGCTGCAGGTTGAGATATCCCATTTAGTATGTATGTCATTTTCTCCCTGAACCAAATTCAATGTGAATGTGGTTTTGCCTTTTTAGCCTTCCTTATTCTCCCCCTCCTTTGCACCCCCTTCCCCTACATGAGATAGTTTACCCTACCATGTCTCTCCCCATCTCCTCTTGCCACTTTCCTCTTTCACCTCATAATTTCATCCCTTGAGTACTCTCCCTTCCCAACAAATTCAACCTATGCCCTCTATCCATATATAACTGTAACCATATACACACACATTCATATATGTATTCATATGACCACACCCCCTTCTTCCATTATTTTCATAGTGAGAAAGATATCATCAGTCACAGATATTGCTTTTCCACATAGGAATGTAAATAGTTCAACTTTGATAAGTTCCTTTTGATTTCTTTTCCCTGATTACCTTCTCAGGCATCTCTTACTTCTTGCTTCTGGATGTCAAATTTTCTATTCAACTCTGGTTTTTTCCTCAAGAATGCTTGAAAGTCCTCTATTCCACTGAATGACCATATTTTCCCCTGAAACAAAATACTCAGTTTTGCTTGGTAGGTGACCCTTGGGTTCATTCCCAGTTCTTTTGCCCTCTGGAATATCATATTCCATGCCCTTCGATCCTCAGTGTAGAAGCTGCCAGGTCCTGGGCTATTCTGATTGTGTTTCTACAATATTGAAATTGTTTCTTCCTGGCCGCTTGTAGTATTTTCTCCTTGATCTGGGGATTCTGGAACCTGGCTATAATATTTCTGGGAGTTTTCTTTTTGGGATCTTTTTCAGGAGCTGATCTGTGGATTCTTTCAACCTCTATTTTGCCCTCTGGATCTAAAACATCAGGGCAGCTTTCCTTGAGAATTTCTTGAAGGGTGATTTCTAGGTTCTTTCCTTGATCATGGCTTTCAGGTAGTCCAATAATTTTTAAATTGTCTCTCCTGGATCTATTTTCCAGGTCAGTGGTTTTTCCCATGAGATATTTCACATTGCCTTCTAATCTTTCGCTTGTTTGGATCTGCTTAACAGCATCTTGATTTCTCATAAAGTCATTAGCTTCCATTTGCTCCAGTCTAACTCTGAAGGAATGAATCTCCTCAGTGAACTTTTTGAGATTCTTTTTCCATCTGGCAAATTCGACTTTTTAAGGCATTCTTCTCCTCATTGCCCTTTTGGGCCTCCTTTGCCATTTGAGTTAGTCTATTTTAAGGTGTTGTTTTCCTCAGTCAGGCTGTTGACCCTCATTTCATACTTTTCCTGCATCCTTCTCATTTCTCTTTCCAATTTTTCCTCCACTTCTCTTATTTGATTTTTAAAGTCCTTCTTAAGGTCCTCTATGGCCTACAACCTGCTCATGATTTCCCCTGGGGCTTTTGGAGCAGGACTTCTGACCCCACAGTCCTTTTCCTGCTCTATGCCCCCAAAATAGGAGTCTAGGGTTGCATTTTTCTGTTTCCTTTGCCTTGGCATGTTGCCACTTAATTACTTGACTTTGGGCTTGTTGCCACACTATGGCTTTAAGGCCAGATAGAGGAATTTTCGTCCCGAACGTGTCGGGGGCAACTTCCGTTTCTGGCAAGCTGTAAACCCACCCACGACTTCCACCCTAGATCACAATCCAGATCCAGGGAAGTTAAAGCAAGAGCGATTACCCCCCAAGACTGATCGCTGGATCTCCCCACGATTTGTAGGCTGGGAGCCGGAAAAGCCTCTGAAAACTACACAGTGGCGTGTCTCCTCAGCAGCTTCTAGCCCCCAGGGGAGGGAGCTGACGCATTCCCCAAATATAGGTCCCAAAGTCCATAGGACACTAACCTCTTACTTTGTCCTAGGCAAGTCTATGCTGATAATTCTGGCGTCTCCACAGTTCCTGGTGTTCTGGGGTTCCTCCAGCCGGCTGCTGGCCCTGCCGCCCTGGGGCTAAAACCTCGGCTCACGTGGACCTGGGCTCGGCTCGGCTCCTGCGCTCTCCGCGCTGCCGGCTCCCAGACCACTGTGCTGGTCCTTCCTGCAGGGTGCTGGGCTGTCCTCAGCGGGAGGTTAGCTTCTCTGTGTCGTTCTGTGGGTGCTGGGGCTCCAGAAGATTTTCAGAGTCCTTTTTTACATAGTTTGTGGAGAATCAGAACAAAATTTAAAAAAACCCCACCAAATGTTAAATTATTTTTACATGTAATTGGGGACAAAAAAATAAATAAAAAAGACAAAAAAGAAAGATTCCAGTAAACACTTTTTTTTTGTCTTTTTTTTTTTTTAGAGGGGGGAAGGCAGGGCAATTGGGGTAAAGTGACTTGCCCAAGGTCAAACAGCTAGTAAGTAAGTGTTAAGTGTCTGAGGCCGAATTTGAACTCAGGTCCTCTTGACTCCAGGGCCCGTGCGCTATTCACTGCACCACCTAACTGCTCCCCCCTCCCCCCAAGTAAACACTTTGATTACAATTCCTTCATATATTCACTGATTTGCATAAAAATGGTGTTACTAATTCAGTGGTGGTACTATGTTGGCACATTTAGGCCCCAAGAACAGTGGATATGTAGGTGGAGGTAACATGATATGTTTGAAAGAGTGCTGGATTTGGGTTTTAGGAGAGCTGGCTCCAAATCTCAGTTTCTGCACTTGGTAGCTGTGTTACTATGGGTTTATCACATGAGCTCTGTAAGCTCCAGTTTTTTCACTTATAAAATGGGAATGATAATACTTGTGCTATTGCTCTTAGGGAATTGCTGTGATGAAAGTGTCCTGTAAACCTAAATGTGCCATAAAATGTGAACTATTATTAAATATTTGTACATGCGATGTTATAGTATCTTTTTTTAGGTTGGTGATGATAGGATCTTGGTGGTGAGGATGAAGAATTCATCTATATTAGGAACTCCTGGCATATAAACTCCTTTCATCAATGTAGATCTACAAATTGGTTCTAAACTGATAATCTAATTAAGAAAGATGCCTGGAAGCACTGAGAGCATAAGCAGTTTATTCACGCTCATTTTGCCAGCCTGTGTTGGAGTCAGGGCTTAAATTTGACTATTCTTGACTTTAAAGTTGGTCTTTTAGCCACAGTGCTATGCTGCCAACATGTGTTATTAATTAGTAAAAAAAATTGCCCTAGGAAAGAGATATTAGTCCCCATGAAATTGGCCTCTTCAATTTTAGTCTGTCTTAAAATGCTTGATTTTGGGAAAAGACACAGACACAGACACACACACACACACACACACACAGAACCTCAGAGATTTCACATATATCTGTTGGGACAGGATTGGACTTGCGTTCCACTTAAATTGCTTTCTTTTTCCATTCATTCTAAATGTTAATTTGTAGTACTTTGTGTCAATGACTGAGGAATATTATGTGTTCTCATCTTATGATTAAATCTCCAGATAATGATCATCCTTTAATTATAACATAGCATTTATATTAATCTGATATTTGATTTTTGTGCTTTTAAAGCAAAGGAATTCCACATTAGAGAATCCTTCATGGCCTCTAAGATGATAGGAAATGTTGAATAATTTTAATAGTTATTTTTGTAGCCTCATGTACATTATTTTGACTGTTAATTGAAAGAAGTACTATTTCTCTGAGATGAAAGTCATATTTTGTCTTCATGTTTACAGGCATTCCATTCCATTTTGAGTAATTGTTGACTGTACTTACTTTGTGAAGTGATATTAAAAACAAACAGCGCTGATATGAAACCAAAGGGAGTCAGGGTCTTGAATAACTTCAAACATGGGTAGAACAGTGACATGATTCCTAAGAGTATCATTTCTACTCCTATGGGTCATTAAAGAAAGAAAGAAATATCACAGTTCATTGTCAAAGCTGTACATGTTCCAAGAAATTAAGACCATTCTCTCTTCTTATAACCAAGAGGCAATTTAAATTGAAAAAAAAAAAAAGGTTAACATTATACAATTCTCTCCCCCTCCACAAAAAAAAAATGTAAAGAAAAGAAAGAAATCAAATAAAAAGCTGCTGCCAGGGAAGAAAAAGAATTGAAGAACTGTGTGACAGATCCCTCTGGGGGTACAGATGGTTGGCACAGTGGTGAGAAGTTAAAGTTAAGGGAACAATGGGGAGTCAGTCACAAGCCTGAAGCTCATCATTCTGCCAAGGAACAAGTGAGGGGGAAAAGACCCAATATTTTAATAATAGAAGAAAGCACTATGAACTAATAGATGATTTCCCAGGAACTAGTGAGTGAATGTATTAACAGAAAGACAGCAGAGATAGGAAACATTCAAGGGAGGAGAAAGGGGAACTGTAAATGGGTATCAATTATTTTTTCTTTAATTATGAGAAAAAGTTTCTAACTCTGAATTTCAATAGAGATTAATATTTAAAACATCCCAAAGATTGCTTTGTAGTGGACACATTTTAAAGGCAGACTGCTATCGGTATGGAGGGGGTTTGAAAGAGTGGATAAAGGTCAGCCAGACCTGGGTTTTAGTTTGGCCACTGACATTTTACCTGAGTCTCAGGAAACTAAGACTCCAAGTTATATGTGGGCTATAGCTTTATTCTTTGGAAAGAGTCTATACATTGAGGTGATTTTTCTGTATGATATTTGTAATTACATTAACAGATTAGAGAAGTAATTTAATCTTAGTAACTGATATAGAAAGGCCTCAGCTGTCTTCTTAGGATGAATAACTGTCCTGGCTGTGCTGCTCACTCTAGGACTTTGACTGGCATCCCCGCCCTCTTTCGACCTCAGTATTCTCATCTGTAAAATGATGGCATTGGAATGGATGATCTCCGAGGACCCTTCCATCACTAATCCTGTAATACAAAGTAGAAAATTTAAAGCCTTGAATCAAATTCCAATTCGCACGAAAATATTTAGTGTTTTTTATATAGTGAACTGTCATTTTGTAAATTAAGTAGAAGCCTTTTCTTTTCATTCTCCCCTGTCTGCCAAAGACACTTAAACTATTAGTATCTCCTCTAAGGGGTACAGAGTAAGAGAATGGATGAAGTGAAAGTCAAACAAGCCCCTAGCTGTTTTACTACAATGACAAAACACACATAATTAAATAATTTATAATTCAATGAAGAAAAAAAAAACTACTCAAGCCATGCTTATTTAAATTATTCAATCAATTCCGTCACAATGATTTTGCTAGTTTTCCAGAGAGACAGAGGTTGTATAACTCCTTGCTAGTACTACTCTTCTCCAGTGGATGTTATCTTATTAACTTGGGTATTCCTGCCAATAGTGCAGACCACATCACAACCCATACGATCTTGATGATCCTGTGAAATACTTGTGGTTGTCCTCCCACAAATTCACCACCAGGGATCCATCTAACAGGCTGGTGCCCTTCTCTATGTTCTGACATTACAAGAATAGCAAAAGAAAGAAAGAAGTAGATTGTCCAGTGGTGACACCTCACTCTCGCTACATTATTAACCCATATTCTATTATGAATGGATTTAAGAAAAAAAAAAACATTTTGCACCCCTTGTCTCAGTAATTTCTTGTAAAACGTTACAGCACTGTTCAAATATACAATGCACTTGTTCATTGTCCTTTGAGTGATTCCTAATTTCAAATCTCCAAAGATTGTCATGTTCTATAGCTTGCAGCCATACAGTATTATCAGAGGAATGTTGGTGTTAAAAAGAGGATACTCCCGGGGCTGGTAGGTGGAGCAGTGAATAGAGCACCTGTCCTGGAGACAGAGGACCTGAGTTCAAAGCCAGTCTTAACATATACTAGCCATGTTACCTGGGCAAGTCATTTAACCCCTACTGCCCTGCCCTCTCCCCTCAAAAAAAAAAAAAAAGATAGGCCTTTGTATCAAGAAGAGTCTTGGGATCTTTAAAACAACTCGGCAGTTTCCCAAAGATGATCCAACTTGCTCTCCTCATGTTCAATTCATTTTCCATTTTTAGTTTCTGTTCAAGATATCTATCTGTTTATGTATGTATGTATGTATGTGTGTATGTATGTATGTATGTATGTATGTATGTATGTATCTATCTATCTATCTATCTATCTATCTATCTATCTATCTATCTATCTATCTATCTATCTTCAATGTCCCTTCAATTGATGAAATCAGCACAAAATTACCAGTAAATGAACATCTGGAGGACCTCATTAGTTATAGGAAATCTTTCTTTGACTTGGATTTTGCTGGTTTGCTTCTGTGACAATGATGAACTTTGGCAATTATATATTTCACCCTACTTTATGCTTTACTTTATATTGATAACCATGTGATTGCTAAAATGAAAGTTATTTCTGTCATATTTATTGAAGAATCATGTATATGGGAGGAGTCCCCTTTGCTTTCTTCTCCCCTTCTCACTGTACCTGATTTGATGTAGTCACTGAAGACATAGAATTTAATCACAAAGATACATATGTAGCCTAGTCCCTTCATGAGATACAAACATTTCTCTGATTGAGTTAAGAAGTGCACAGTGTGATTACCTGAGAAAATAGGGTATTCATGTCTCTGAGAGATTTAAATGGTTGGACCCTAGGTGAATTTCAGAATTTGAGCTCTAGAGAGAGTTATGCAGGAGATCCCTATGACTGTATCAGAGGAAAGCATAGTGAAAATGGGATTTTTACTCTTCCTACCTCCCTTCACATCTTCAAATTGACTACACTATCCGAATTACTTAGAGAAGAAGGAGATATTGCATTTACCAGGGAGCACAGATATACCCTGGATAGACACAGTTGCCCAGAAATATCTACTGGAGAGAGGAACAGCTTCAAAGAATATAGAAAGAAGCAATGGAGTGTAGAAAGGAGAAGCTTCAAGGATTGTAGAAAGGAGTATGGAAACTGAGCAGGGAGGATTCTACATTAAGAAAGAGAACTTCCAAGCCTTGTCATACCAGGAGTTGTCTTGGCCACCCCTATATCCTACATGTGTGCCTCACTACCACTCTACTTTAGGCTTATATGTATATTGTTCCCATGCATGATCAGGATATTAGTGAGAGTACACCACAGGTTTATGGGGAGAACGTTTGGTAACTACCATTCTTGCTATGCCATATGAGTAAATGCCTTTGCTAAGAGGTGATTACCTCTGGCTGATGGTTAATGGGAGAACATACCAATGGGAACTCGAGCTGCATAAGCAGAAGTAGTCATCCACTGGATTATACTTAGAACTTGAAGAAGCAGTTGTCTTCTAGGGAACCAGTCTGAATGTGTGAGGGCAAATTGGGGAAGAACACCAAATAGGGTATTATACTCATATACTTTTAACATATATATATATATATATACACACACATACATACATATATACACATATATATGTTTGACTATACATATGTAATATATATATAATATATACATATATAATATACATTTATATGGAAACCTTGTTGGAGGGTAGTCTTTAAAGTTCTACAGAATCAAATGCTTTTCTATAGTCAGCAAACAATTTTCATAATAAATAGAGAGAATGGGGTCTGATATTTTCTACATATTTTCATCAGTTGTATGAAGATAAAGATGTGGACTGCTTGAAATATTCCTTGTGAAAACCTATACCTTTTCTTCTAATATTCTCATTAAGGAGGCCTTTGAATATGTTTAATATGATTGTACATGTATAGCCTATATCAGATTGCATACCTTCTTGGGAGGGGGGAGGGAGAAAAAATTTAGCATTCAAAATCTTATAAAAGTGAATGTTGAAAGCTAAAAATACATATTTAAATTTTAAAAAAGAATGCCTTTGAGGTGCATATGGATTATTCTCATAAAACTGAATGAAATAGAACTGTTGTCTTTTGTGAGTATTAATAAGGTCTAAACATTTTTTATTCTTTGGTATCTTTACCTATTTTAGATATCTTGAGATGAAATTCCTCTATACCTTTACAATTATTTTGCCTTAAGCACAGATCTCCTTCATGTACTATTGCTCTAATCTAGCTGCTTTTTCCATCTATCTTCTTTTAAGTGCCATTTCTAGATCATAAATAAGCACATCTTGTACTGTTAGGATTCAAGTCTGGTGGTCTCTACTGCACACGTTGATGAAGAAAGTTTCTTAAAGAAAAATCCAAACTAAAATTTGTCATTCTTTTCCACTTTTCTTTGTTGCTTTCCCCCCAATTTTATCTGTGAATGTCTTCAAAATATCTTTGCTTTGTTAGGTTTCTCACTAAGTTTTCTTTAAACTGGCATTACTGCCTCTTCTGTGTGTTTTATGTGGTGATATTATTCATAAGCATCTATCAGATTTCTTTCCTATAAAATTTTATAAACATATTCAAATCAGTATTGCCTATGGTTACTATTATTTCCAATTAACAGATAAATCAAAGATTTGTTGACTAAGACGACTTTTAGACTTTTTGGTGTCCTTGTCATAGATGTGAAGTATCCAAAGACATGAAAGTAACAAGAGTTGATTGTATATATAAAAAACAAATTTTTTTTTTTGGTTTGCCAAGAGACCAAAAGTAGACAGGAGGCGAGTAACTCCCTAAAAGGTTTGAATATTTGAGTGTTTCTGAAAAAATATTTCATAGGGAGAGTGAATACATAAAGACAAGATCCTATAAAATAAGGTCATCTAATTTTTTTATGTTCAAAGAGAAAGACTT
This sequence comes from Gymnobelideus leadbeateri, assembly GCA_011680675.1. Classification (NCBI taxonomy): domain Eukaryota; kingdom Metazoa; phylum Chordata; class Mammalia; order Diprotodontia; family Petauridae; genus Gymnobelideus; species Gymnobelideus leadbeateri. The sequence continues at coordinate 198,217 of WOXC01009548.1, read as the reverse complement.
TACAGAGTAATAGAATAAAAATGCTATGTTTTTGAGGGTTGAGAAGAGTGGTAATTGTTTTGTAAAAGAAAGGATCAAATAGCACTGGTCTAGGAATTAGAAGTCCAGTTTCCAAGTCCTATCTTTGCCATTTATTAAATTTTTGATCTTGGTTAAGCCACTTAATGTTTATGGCCTGAAGTTTCATCATATGTAAAAGGAAGAGATAAAATCACATGATCTCTGAGGTCCCTTTCTACTTTAACACTCTAAGGTTCAGTGAAAAAGATCACTCATAAATAAAAAAACCAAACAAACCCCAAACCAAAACTAAAAATAAAGGAAAACACTTCAGTTGGAGTGGGAGTGGTCATTAGATGTTTAAGAAAACAACTCAGGCTACTTGCCCATAATCTAGTCCTTTGCTGGGATATTTTGATGAATACCTATTCTATTTTCTCTTTCTTGAGATAAGTTACTATCAAGGGACACTACCATTAGAGTTACTGAAAAAAGTTTTCAGGAAACTCAGATGTATTTCAGGAAACTGAGATATGAGATATGAGCTAGTGAGAGGTCTTATTTGATAGAATAACATAACCAAAAGAATAATCTGTTCTATGTGCTTAGACTGAATTTGCTTTCATTATGAGAGACCTGGGAAAGACTCAAGTTTAAAAAAGTCAAAGTCTCCTACTGCATCCTGGGCCATCACCAGTCTTCCTGACCTATATCTTGCCATTGGACTCTGATGACTCTGGAGGAGAAAGTGAGGCTGGTGGACTTTGCACAGCCCTGCCTCACTTAAATCCAACTCACTTGTAAGTCAAGATGTTACCCTCCCGATGTCATTGGTGCTCTTGGAGAACGAAGGAAGAGCAACAACAACAACAAGCTTTCAGTGTGGATATGTAATGAGTCTTTGCATTTTTCTTTTTAGAATTTAATAGTAAAGTTGGAACTCATCTGAGTTGCCAAGCTATGGCTCTTTTATCATTCAAGCCCAGCTCTGGATCTATCTTCTCTAAGATTATTCCTAGAATAAGTAAGAAAGGTAATAGACTCCATTTTTCACCTAGAGTTTCTGCATAAGACTTGTACATATTGCAGATTATCTGTATACTCCAGGGTCATTCTGCTCATGGTTTCTTCTTTTATTTTTTTTAACTACAATGTTTTTTTTTCTAGTTGTCAGCCTGATAGTAATCAACAGGAAGGGCCAAGAGCTGAAAAGTCCTATGTATACTTTGACATTGTACCCTGTTAAGCAGAAATACTGAGGGAGTGTCATATTCTCTTTGATTTTTTAGTCAGTCAATAAATATTTATTAAGTGTCTACTATGTGCCTTTCTCATGCCTCCCACCCCCAGTTTTTGCTATTTAGGAGCTCATAGTCTAGTGGAGAGACAAGTATATAAACAAGCTATATACAGAATAAATTGGAAGTAATCAACAGAAAAAAGACACTAGAATTAAGGGAGATTGAGAAAGACTTCCTATAGAAGGTGGACATTTAGCTGGCATTTGAAGGAACCTGGGGAAGCCAGGAGGCAGAGATGAGGAGGGAGAGCATTCCAGGCATGGGAAGCAGTCAGGAAAAATGCCTTGATTTGGAAGATAGTATGCTATTCTTGGTGCAACAAGAAGACCAGTGCCACTGGATCAAAGAGTGAGTAGTTGGGGGTAAAGTACAAGAAGACTGAAAAGATAGGTAATGCAAAAGATGGATTATGAAAGTCTTAGCAAGCTAAATAGAGGACTTTATATTTTATCCTGGAGGTGATAGGAAGACACTAGAATTCAGTAGCAGATCTGGGCTATAAGAAGATTGCTGTGACAACTGAATTAAGGATAGATTAGAATGGAGGAGACTCTTGTGGTAGGGAAATCAACCAATAGGCTCTGAAGCAGTCCAGGTGTGAGGCGCTTTCTTGACTCTCAAGATACATATGGAGGGTGATGGTATGAAGAATAATCTATTGTTCATCACTCTCTGAACATATAAGCAACTTCTTTCCAAAACTGTCTCCATTTTTTCATTGTCAATAAAACAGGGATATATGTAGTAATTATGTGCCAATGGGACCCCATAAGTAGTTATAAATTGTGTACAAATATGTCACTGGGAGGAAGGCAAGAGTGGGGACTCTAACTGGTGCCTAATCATCCTGAAATGGGACAGTATCCATAAAGGTCCTTGTGTAGCTATAGCCAACAAAACAAGATACTATTTTTTCCTTATCTTTCCTGCAGGGTGGTGGCAGTATTAGAAGAGAGAAGGAACATATAAAAGAGATGTTATGAAGATTAGAAGACCTTCTTTCCCCTACTTCTACCTTTTTATTTTGGCCACATTGCCTTATTGTCCCAGGGAATATGGTTAATTTGGATATGTTGTTATTGTTATTAAGTCATTTTTCAGTCATGTCTGACTCTTCATGACCCATTTGGGGTTTTCTTGGCAGAGATACTGGAGTTGTTTGCCATTTCTTTCTCTAGGTCATTTTATAGATGAGTAAACTGAGGCAAATAGAGTTAAGTGACTTGGCCAGGGTCATACAGCTAGTAGTAGTAGTAGTAGTAGTAGTAGTAGTAGTAGTAGTAGTAGTAGGTGTCTGACACCAGATTTGGACTTGGGAAGATGAGTCTTCCTGATTCCAGCCCTGATTCTAGGTCCCAAGATCTATCCACCTGTGCCACCTAACTGCCCTAGTTTGGATATGACCAATTAGAATTAGCCCTTGAGTTCCTACCAGCAAAACCCTGCCTCTTTCTTGAGCTTTCTTTGTTTGTTAGTCCAAGTCATCAGACAATATGGTCATTGAAATAGAGCTGGAAGGACTGAGAAATCAGTGAGTTGCCTTGCCATGAAATGGATAGAACATTTTTACCTTTATGCTGTACTTTACTCCGGGTATAGAAACAATAGTAACACTAAGACAATATAATATATATCATGCAGTTTCACATGCTTTCAACTTTTCTTAGACTCAGGCAAACAGTACAAATTTTCTAAGATGTTCCAAACACAGAAGTTTGGAAAGGTATATTTCACTTTGTTTAGCTTTCCACTATTTATTCTGCAAGTGAGCAAAGCATAATTCTCAACTGAGGTTTTGCTTAGGCATATAGTAGAGCTGGTCATTAGATGAAGGTTCAGGAACCCTAGAAATGGGTCTTGGTACCACTTCATGTCATAGAGTGTGGGGTTGCAACCCTTTGTGGGACTTAAGCTCATAAAGCTGGTCCATTTCTGTATGATGGCCTGGATCTTTATGGTCGACTGATCATTGATGGAGCAGAATGAAGAGACTCAAACCATGCCCTCCTGGTGTCCTTGACCTTGAACCCTTTAGTTTAGATTTCTGATGTCTGAGAGGGTATGTTACAAATCCCTTACTCTTTGAAAGTGTTCATGGAACCTCTTCCTCATTACCCCATTTTGTCACTTCCACTTGTACCTTCTTTCTTGACTCTCAAGATACACATGGAGGGTGAGGGTATGAAGAATAAGCTATTGTTCATCACTCTCTGTACATATAAGCAACTTCTTTCCAAAACTGTCTCCATTTTTTTCATTGTCAATAAAACAGGGATATATGTAGTAATCATGTGCCAATGGGACCCCACAAATATGTCACTGGGAGGAAGACAAGAGTGGGGACTCTAACTGGTGCCTAATCATCCTGAAATGGGACAGTATCCATAAAGGTCCTTGTGTAGCTATAGCCAACAAAACAAGATGTTATTTTTTCCTTCTTTCCTGTATATAAGAAATTTATAAAGGTCTTTGGAAAAAAGTATTGTTTGTCTTTGTTTCTGCTTTCTATATTCTTTCTCTGTTTTCTATATTCTTATTTTTTTTTTTTTGAGATTTAACATTGTTCCAATAAGAAACATCACCCAGAGAGCAGGCAGGGTTAGAAAATAGTTGTGGACAGGTCAGTTTCACAAACTTTCTGTAGTCCTTAATGGAATCAAGTGTTCCCTCCATGTTAAATCTATACAAGTCATAGAGTTGTGAGAGAAAACTCATATGCATATGATTTGCTGTGAAGAAGGATAGCCAGAGGTGGGAATGAAGTGTTATAAGCATGAACATCTTAACATGACTGGGTTAAACCAAGCTATGGAAATAGTAGGGTTGTGTCTGCTGCCATGTTGAGAAGCACCCTCTGGTTCAGTGTGGGGAGAACATGTGGACAGGGGCAGCAGATGCTCTTGTCTTTGGGACAAGAAAGAAGCAAGGCAAAGCTCCAGGGAAGCTGTACTTTCCAGACTTATTAGAGAGTGAACACAATCTTTAGACCTTGCTTGAATAAGGTAATTAAGCTAATTGAGAAATTGACCCAGGCACTTCTATTGGTGACACATATACTAAATAAAATTGGAACAATACAGGGAAGATTAGCATTTCTCTGGCATAAAGGTGACCTGCAAATTTATGAAGCATTTTTGTATTTTTCGAATGCAATAATAATCAGAGAAATGCAAATTAAAACAATTCAGAGGCATCACCCTTAACTCATCAAAATAACAGATAGTTAAAAACAATAAAATTCAAAGTTGTCAGGTATATGGGAAAACAGACACTATAGAATATTGCTGGTGGAATTGTAAATTGATGCAATCATTTTGGATGGAAATCTTAGCATGTGAAATATGAATTACAAAACTAATCATAAACTTTGACCCAGTGATTCTACTATTAGGACTACATCTAAGGATGTTATTAAAAAGGGAAATAAAACTTATCTTTACAAAAACATTCCTAGCATCTCTATCTGTAATAATAAAATAGAAAACAAAACTTGAAGCAACCTATATGCCCAGATTGGAGAATGACTGAATAAATTGTGGTATTTTAATGAAACAGACTATAATTATGTTGTAAAAGGACAAAAATAAGGAATACAAAGAAATATGGAAAGGTGTATGTGGAATGATACCATGCAAGGAAGAATCACATACATATTACTGTAACTATCTAAAAAGAATGGCAGCAGTAAAATTTCAAGTATATGGATGAAAAAATAGAATGAGAGATGTACAGAGTGAAGTGTTTTGTTGTATAATCGTATTTTTTTTAAAAGCTAAAATATAAACAGTTTGTGGTTTAAGGTTTTTCATTTGGGATTTTATTCCTCATTTTGCTTGTTTATTATTATTGGAATTTGTAGAGGTTGTTATTGTTTGAAGTAAAAATTATTTCTAAAACATTTACAGTAGGGGGCAGAGTCAAGACGGTGGAGTAGAAACAGGACTTCCATGGCGCTCCAGCTTCCACCTTCCCCAATTCATGTAAAAGGGGACTCTGAACAAACCCCGAGCCTGAGATTTTATCCCCAGGGTGGGCCTGACCTACCAGCAGCTGGAGGGACTCCAGATCACCAGCAGCTGTGGTGATTTCCAGATTTATCAACACATAGACAGTGGTGGAGTGCTAAAGACAAAGTGAAGAGGTCAGTGCAGTGTGGACTTTGGGATGCAGTAGTTGGGAGTGCATTGGTTTTTGCCCCTGGGGCGAGAAACCATTTAGGAGGCATGCAGCTGCTACCATGAGGCAGCTTCAGCTCCTGGCCTGCAGACTGTAGGTGGACCAAGTGACCAGTCTGAGGGGTAATCGCTCTTGCTTTAACCTGCTTGGATCTGGATTGCTTTCTAGGGTGGAGGTCCTGGGATGTGTGACCAGCTTGCCAGAGTGTGTGGAGGCTTCAGGGAGGGCATCCAACTAATACCTCCAGCAGCTGAGAAAACCCCAGTGTTTGGGATGGAAGTTCCCCTGTCTGGTGGCAGAGTCCTACTGTGGCAAAAAACCCAGGGGTCAAGTGATTGAGTGGCAACATGACCAGGCAAAGGAAGCAAAGCAAACAGAAGATTCTAAAATTAGACTCCTATTTTGGGGACAAAAAGGATCAAAGTGTGGAACAGGAGGAAGACAGTAAAGTCAGAACTCCTGCACCAAAAGCTTCCAAGAAAAATATTAGCTGGTTATAGGCCACAGAGGACCTTAAGAAGCAGATAAGAGAAGTGGAGGAAAAATTGGGAAGAGAAATGAGAACGATGCAAGAAAATTATGAAATGAGAGTCAATAGCCTGACTGACGAAAATTGAACCTTAAAAAATAGACTAACTCAAATGGCAAAAGAGGCTCAAAAAGGCAATGAGGAGAAGAATGCCTTAAAAAGCCAAATTTGCCAGATGGAAAAAGAATCTCAAAAGCTCACTGAGGAGAATCATTCCTGCAGAATTAGATTGGAGGAAATGGAAGCTAGTGACTTTATGAGAAATCAAGATGCTGTTAAACAGATCCAAACAAATGAAAGACTAGAAGGCGATGTGAAATATCTCATTGGAAAAACCACTGACCTGGAAAATAGATCCAGGAGGAAGAATTTAAAAGTTATTAGACTACCTGAAAGCCATGATCAAAGAAAGAACCAAGAAATCATCCTCCAAGAAATTCTCAAGGAAAACTGCCCTGATGTTTTAGAGCCAGAGGACAAAATAGAGGTTGAAAGAATCCAGAGATCACCTCCTGAAAAAGATCCCAGAAAGAAAACTCCTAGGAATATTATAGCCAGGTTACAGAATTCCCAGATCAATGAGGGAATATTACAAGCAGCCAGGAAGAAACAATTTCAATATTGTGGAAACACAATCAGGATAAAACAGGATCTGGCAGCTTCTACACTGAGGGATCAAAGGGCTTGGAATATGATATTCCAGAGGTCAAAGGAGCTGGGATTAAAACCAAGAATCACCTACCCAGCAAAACTGAGCATCATGTATCAGGGGAAAATATGGTCATTGAATGGAATAGAGGACTTTCAAGTATTCTTGATGAAAAAACCAGAGTTGAATAGAAAATTTGGCATTCAGATACAAGAAGCAAGAGAAGCATGAAAAGGTAAACAGGGAAAAGAAATCATAAGGAACTTATCAAAGTTGAACTATTAACATTCCTACATGGAAAAATGATAATTGTAAATGATGATACTTTTCTCAACATGAAAATAGTTGAAGGGAATATATGTGTGTGTGTGTGTGTGTGTGTGTGTGTGTCTATATAGGAGGGTATATGGGTGTATGAATACATATGTGAATTGTGTGTATATGTTTACAGGTATACATAGATAGAGGGCACAGGACCAATTTAATAGGAAGGGATGATACTTAAAAGGTGAAATTAAGAGGTGAGAGAGAAATATAATGAGAGGAGATGGGGAGAGAAAGAATGGGGTAAACTATCTCATATAAAAGAGGCAAAGGAAAATGGTTACAATGGAGGGGAATAACAGGAAGGCAAAAGGGAATGGGTCAACCTTATTCTCATTGAATTTGGCTTGGGGAGGGAATGAGATACACACTAAATAGGGTATCTCACCCTACAGGAAAGTAGGGGGGAAAGGGATGGGAGAGGGGATGATGGAAAGGAGGGCAGGCTCGGGGGGAGGGAAGTTGGAAGCACCCACTTTTGAAAAGGGACAGGATCAAAGTAGAGAATAGAACAATTGGGAGGTGGGACAGGAGGGAGGGAAATATAGTCAGTCTTTTACAATATATCTACTATGGTAATGTTTTGCATTAGCTACACATGTACAACCTATACTGAATTGCTTATCTTCCCAGTAAGGGTGGGTAACAAGAGAGGAAGGGAATGAATATGGAAAGTTTTAAAATCAAATGTTTAAATATATATATGTATATGTATACATAGATATGTATACTAATATTAATACTATTTTACATGTAATTGGGTAATAAGATATATAGGCACTGGGACATAGACATCCACCATGCCCTACTGGAAAAGTCAAAGGGGGTATGGGAGAAGATATAGGAGAGAGCAGATTGGAGGAGGGGATATCCTGTGGGACTGCTATTTTAGAGTGGTGGGTAGGGGAAAAATGGGGAGAAAATTTGTAACTCAAAATCTGGCAGAAATTAATGATGTAAATCAGAAGTTAATAAAGCCTTTGGAAAAACAAAACAAAAAAATAAACAAAAAAATTTTACAGTAAATCTATTATTGATACCTTTTAACATTTCTGTCACTTGCCAATGACTTCTACCTTACACAGATCCTTTCCTTAAAAAAAAGTATTGTTATAGCAAAGAAAGCAATACATTGGCTATGTCTGACCATACTCATTCCATACTTATCATCTTCCATCTCTCTGTTGAAAGGAGGGTCTTGTACAGCAACATCTTTCCTCTGGAGTCAATATTTGGCACAATGGTGATTGTAGTTCCAATATATTTAATATTGTTTTCCTTTACATTATTTTGGTCATTGTGTAAATTGGATCTGCTCACTTCACTTTGCATCAGTTTATAAGATTTTCCCAAAATTTCTCTAACTACTCCTTATCATTGTTTCTTATAGGCAGCTAGATGGGGCAGTGTATAGAGCACTGAGTTCAAATATGACTTCAGATACTATGTATGACTTTGGGCAAGTCACTTTTTACCTCAGTTTCTTCATCTGTAAAATGAGCTGGAGAAGGAAATGGCAAACCACTCTAGAATCTTTGCCAAGAAAACCCTAACAGGGATCACAAAGTGTCAGATGTGACCGAAAAACAATACAACAAAATTTCTTTTTTTTTTATTAATTTATTTTAAACTTATATACTAAAACTTAAATACACAAGATAAAAAAACATATTATAAGCTTAAATACAAAATAAAAAAATAAAACAAAAGCATTGCCATGTGCACAGCAGAACATGAGAGGATTAAAAATATACAGCAATAAATTTCCATTTCAAGAAAGCCTATGGATGCCACTTTCAAAGCATTCCCTCTTTGACCCTTTTCTTTATCTAACATAATGTAGATATTTTCTCTCACTATCTTCTCCTTCACTCCTATTAGACTTGAAGAGGTGACCATTTTTTTTGTCATAGGAACCTCTGTACATGCACCCTTGATCTTATTCCATACATTTTTTTTCCTAGCAGATTGTCCCTTCAAACATTCGCTAATCTCTCATTAATATTCAATGTCTCCCTATCTGCTGACCTCTTCCTTGCTGCCTACAAGCACACTCATGTCTCCCCAATCTTTAAAAATTTTTCATTGATCCAACCATCCCCACTAGATCTTATCTTGTTCTTCTCCCCTTTGGGGCCAGACTTCTTGAGAAAACTTAGTGACTCCTTTACTATACCTCTCATTCAATTCTAAACCCTCTGCAATGTGGTTTCTGACCTCATCAGCTAGTTGATGGCAATGAATAGAGTATTGGACTTAGCATCAGAAAGATTTAAAGTCCTCAAGCATTTATTGTTGTGTGGCCCTGGACAAATCATTTAACTTCCAAGCCTCATTTTCGAACTGGGGATAATAACAGAACCTACTTTTGCAAGATTATTGTGAGAATTAAATGAGATAATCTTAATTGTAAAGCAATTTGCAAATTTTAAAATACTATATAAATGCTAGCTATTCTTCCTATCAATACTGGACTCAAAACTGCTCTCTTCAAGGTTTCCAAAGGTCTCATAATTGCCAAATTTAATGGTCTTTTCTCAATTTTTAACCCTATTCATCTTTTTGCAGTCTTTGAAATTGTTACCATCTCCTCCTAGATACTCTCTAGTTTAGTTCTAGTTTTTGACACAATTCTCTCCTAGTCCTCCTCCTAGTTGTCTGAACAGTTCTTCTTGATCTTTTCTCCAGGTCTTGTCCACTAACTGTGGGTGATTCCTAAGGACCTGTCCTAGACCTTCTCTTTTCTCTACAGGATATCTTGGTTGATGATTTCATCTGCTCACATAGGTTCAACTATTAGCCCTTTGCATAAAATTACCACATGTACAAATCCATTCCTAAAGCCTCACCACATCCAAAACAGAACTTATTACCTTCCACTTCCAGTCTTTTCTATTACTGTTAAAGGGACCACCATCCTCTTAGTCACCCAGGATTGCAATCCTGGTACATCCTTTACTCCCCACTTGCACTTACCCAACATATATAATCAGTTACGTTTTGTCTTTTCTACCTTCATAATATTTCTTATATATCTCTCCTTCTCTCTATTTACATAATGCCTCATTGGTGTTATTATCTCATTATCTCATATCTGGACTGTTGCAATAGCCTTCTGTTCAATCTCCCTGCCTGCAAATTCACCTTACTCTACCTTACTGTGGGGAATGTGCAGTCTTGAGGCCACATGTGGTCCTTGGGTGCAGCCTTTTGACCCAATACAAGTTTTACAGAACAAATCCTTTTATTAAGGGGATATGCTTTGTGAAGTTTGGGTTCAATCAAAGAGCTGCACTTGAGGACCTAGAGGGCCATATGTGGCCTCAAGGCTGCACGCCCCCGGCCCTGAGTCTAGACCATTCTCCACATTGCTTCCAAAGTAATCTGCTTGAAGCTCACATCTGACCATGTCACTACCCTACTCAATGAACTCCAAGGGCTCCTTATTATCTCTAGGATCAAGCATAAAATTTGACTCTTAAAGACATTAATGACCTGACCCCTTCCTACCTTTCTGGTCTTCCTATTCTTTATTTCTCTCTACATATTGAAGCTAGATGGTGCAGTGGATAGAGCGCCAGCCCTGGAGTCAGGAGGACCTGAGTTCAAATGTGACTTCCTGGTTGTGGGACCCTGGGCAAATCACATAACCATGTTTACCTTGGTTTCCTCATCTGTAAAATGAACTGAAGAGGGAAATGGAAAACCACTTTAGTACTTTGCCAAAAACAACAGCAACCCCAAAATGGGGTCATGAAGAGTCTGAAAAGACTGAAAAATGACTGAATAACAACATATACTCTCTGGCCTAATGATATTGGCTTCCTCACACATGATGTTCTATCTTCCTACTCTGTGACTTTTCAATGATCATCTTCCATTCCTGGAGTGTGCTCCCTCCTCACTTCCACCTATTGGTGTCCTCATCTTCAAAACTCTGCTTAGCTCTTTTTGCAGGACGTCTTTCCTGGTTTCCCTCCACTAATGTGGAGGGAAAATGTGCCTTTTTCTGAGAATACCATTTCAAAAATTCAGAGTCAGACCACCTCCAATCTAAGTATGGGCATTTATTGAGATTGATGCCTCTCATGAAGTGGGCTAAGTTCTGAGAGGAATCAACAACTTTAGAAAAAGCAGGATGGATTTTTATAGGGTAAAGATGTAATTATATAACATAAATTATGAATATTAAAAGGCAGGAGGGGTTTGTTGAGGGCTTAGGTAATAGGGGAGGGGTCCCAGCCACAGTGGAACTGTGCATGGGATTACCCATAATGCATATATAAAAACCCATTGGTGGGGTATGTATGTATGTATGATAATGATATTATAATAAGCCTCTCTATGTTATAAGTTCACCTAAAGGACAGCTTTTGATATTGCTGTGCAGGTGCCTACTTAGGGAAAGTCCTTTCTGTGGTTTTGGGGTCTTCGTCCTGTTTGGGCATCCTGGTGGTGCTGCTTTCTGATTGGCTGAGTATTGCGGTCCTGTCTGAGACTAGATGGATGTGGTTGTGGTTGAGTGCATAGACATACCTGCTGTTTCTGTGGGTAAAGAATACAAAGAATGGGTCTGGGTGTAGTGGCTATCTAGAGGCAGTGACTGGGATCCCATCATATGGACCCACCTGCTGTTTCTGTGAGAAATGAGTTCATGGATATACGTGTTGTTCTAGTGAGCAGTGAGGCATATATGAAGAAGTTAGGATGAGTGGTGGGGGGAGTGAGTGGGCTAGGGAGGGTCAGTGGACCTATAAGGAAGGGCCTATAAGGGAGTTAGAATATTGGAGCTGGGGGCAGCTTTATTAAGATTCCATCAATGGCACAGAGCTTAGAGAGGGTGGGGCATATTATGTTTTTTGGTTTTTAGTTTGATCAAGAATTGTGTTCAGAAGCCATAATGAAAGTACATCTGAAGTTTGTGGCTTATTTTTTTCCCCGTGATTGCATTTTAAATATCTGCATTTCCCTCAATTACACTTATCTATATTTGAATTTCTATTTGTCATGACACACTTACAAGGACATAAGAAATATGATGAGGCTGACATGAGGCCCAGCTGCAGTATATAGCTTTATAGCTTTTCCCTTTTTTCACTCTGATAACATTTAGTGCTAATAAAATGCAGTATTTCTCTTCAAGGGCAATGTCCTGGTTGTATAGGAGCTTATTTTCCTCTGTTTTGTTGAAGCCCATTATAAGGGAGCTATGTCAAAACACTTAAAGTGAACATGATTTTTTTTTAACCTTCAATGAATGAGTGTGGTAATCAACTTCGAGTGGCAAGCACATTCCAAAGTGAGCAAACAGAGAGGTGCCATCTATCAGTGTCATCTTTTTGTTGGTGCTATTGTCATCCACAGTTAAACCAATGGATAGGCTCATCGTTGTATGCCAGTTCTGAACCTCTCATTTGACTTAATTCAGATATATTATATGATGAGTGATGAATGTATAAGTGATGCTAAATGGAGCTGGTGTTTCTTCTTAGCATCTCAGCAGAAGACTGTCTTTGTTTATCATTAGCATTGACATTATGATGAGTCACATGGGGAAAGGGCTTTGAAACACATCATGTCTGGTCTAAATCAGCAGTTAGGCAAAGTATTTTGAAGCTTTTGAGTCTTCATTGAGTCAAAGTTTTTGGACATCCTGACATAATTTAAAGCCATAGCAGGTCCCTAAAGTAATTTAGTTCCAAAATAGATTGCTGTGCCAACCAAAGAAAAAAATAGAAGGCCAATAAAGCTAGTGGAAAAAGCTCTAGCTTTAGAGCAAGTAATTCGCTCTGCTACTTTACTATGTAGTCTTGGACAAGTCATTTGATCTCTCTCCATCCCAGGGTCCTCATTTGTAAAATGAAGAGTTGAATCTTTGAGGTCCATTTGTGATTTAATCTCATGAATAAAGATTTTTTTTAACATGGGCTTGGTATCTTTCAATATAAGCTGTAACTCCTGGAAGCATTTTATGATCTTTTGTTTACCTGAGGGATACATTCCCTTAATAAAAAAAATTAATGAGTGTGTACATTTATTGAACTATTGGTACTCTGGAAGCTTAACATAATGAAATTCAATTCAATTTGTAACATAGTTTTAGAACCAGAAGGGACATGAGAGGTCTAATCTCTAACTTTAAAGATGGGGAAACCAAGTCTTGCTCTAAGTTCCATAGGTAGTAAGTAGCAGAATAAGTTTTTGAACTCAAGTAGTCTGGCTCTAAATCTAGCCTTCTTTCTACCCTACCATGGCTGCCTCAGTTCAATAAGAATTTATTTCATTTTTATTTTGTGCAAGATACTGAACCTAGCTTCTTCTATTATGTGGATTGAGGGTATACAATATAAATTCCCTCAGCTACCTTCTTCATTCCCCCAAAATTCTTAGTGTCAATTACTACTTCTGGTCACAAAAAGAAATATCCTGACTCCTCATTAAGACTGATAATTCTATCTATAATCTTGATCCATTCCCTCTAGAATCTAGGTCCAGAAGAAGTTTCTTTTCTCTTATGTATCTTTAATTTCTTCCTCTCCATAGGGTCTTTCCATGTGCCTGCCATAGAAAGTAGCTTAGCTTAAATACTTCATTGTGAACACTGACCTCTGTTAGACCGGCAGGTAGGTGGTGTAGTGGATATAGACCCCTGGGTTTGGAGTCAGGAAGATCTAAGTTTGAATTCTGCTTTAGACACTTATTAGCTATGTGATCCTAGACAAGACCCTTAATTTTCTCAGTGTCAGTTTCCTCATCTATAAAATGGGGATGATAATAGCACCTCCCTCATAGCTTTGTGGTAAGTATCAAATAAGCTAATATATGTAAAGTCTTTTGTAAAACTTAAAGTGTTGTATAAGTGTGAGCCTTTATTATTATTAGGCTTGAAGGGAGGGAACATGAACTCAAGTTACTATGTACTCTTGGTCAAGGCATTTGGTCTCTCTCCATCCCAGGTTCCTCATTTGTAAAACAAAGAGTTGGATCTTTGAGGTCCCTTCGAGATTTAATCTTATGAATAAAGATTTTTTTCCCTAACATGGGGTTGGTATCTTTCCCTTGCAAGCTGTTCCACTTTTTTTGAGCCAAGGAAGGTTAGGCTTTCTGAGAGGGAGAATGTACTGCAGTTTTTCTCCTTTGCTTTTGTAACCAGAAGATGTTTCATTTTTAAAGCTGTGCCAAGGAAGGTGTATCTAACTGTCGAAGTCAGCTCAACATAAATGACTTTTAGGTGCCCCTTACGTTCCTGGCTTGCCTTTGCAATTGCCTATTCATTCCTCCTGACTTCAGCAACTACAAGCTGTCTCAATTTCTATATTCAGGAGTTTTGACATATACATCCCAATTCCTGCCTCCCTTCCACGTTTGTCTGAATTATGAGTCCATGCACCTGAAACACTTTATCCCGTTTTGTAGAAGTTGACTCCCATCAAGGCTATTATCTAATTTGAGCAATCTGATCTCCAATTAGTGGGTGATTTTTTTATCTTACAGCTCTAAAAATATATTCAGCCTCCCTAATCATATAAAGTCTTAGCCCTTCTAGTACAATTCTGTCTCAGTTCTCTTATCCCTTTATTTTCTAGGCTTGAAAAAGTTATCTAGACTTGATGCCTCCACTTCCTATATATATATATATATATATATATATATATATATATATATATATATATATATATATATGTACACACACACACACACACACATTCTCTGCAAGTCCTTGAAATTAGGCTTCTACCTCCAACATTCTATGGCACCTACCTTCTTGGGGAGTCACCAACTAGTTTCTGATGGTGAAATCCAAAGTCTTTCAGTTACTTATACCTCTTGATACTGAAGTTTCTAAAGAACCTATTGTCATGCATTTCTTACTAGATCTTCTCTTTTTTCTTTGACTTTAACGATGGTACACTCTCTTGACTCTTCTCTTCCCATCTGAAATCTTTATTATTTTATAATTATATGTCATGAATTCACAGGGGACTGGTTAAAGCTTGGTGTGCTTTAAAGAGCATACTTCTCTAGGTGGAGTAGGGAGATATATCATTTGAAATCAGGAGCCCTTTTGATTATTTTTCTTTATATATTTTAGAAAGTTATATCTTAGGATGCACAACATGTTCAATTAACTCATTAATTCTCTTGGCTAGAATCTTACTCCTAACTTTATTTATGACAATGCCTGCATTAAGCTGAGTAACATTATAGACCTGTCCCGTCTTGCGATGGTAAAATGTATGGGTGATTCCTTACTGAACTGTGACTGTACCCTTGATAATATACAATATCATCCTTCTTGTAGATTCACATATTATACACAGAATATTTGTGAAAGGTCTTTGAGAACACGTATCATGTCCCTCTCCTCTTTCCTTTTGTCTTAGTCATTTTGGCAAATGACTAAAATGATCCTTCCTAAGCCTAAACAAATATCCACAGAAGGAAACAAGATGCTATGAGTCAGAGGATACTGAAGGGAGCCTGGGAGCACTGGGTACCTGGGTGCTAGCCTAAAGGAGGCAGGTAGTCCCTGGTATACTATTTATGAGGCATCACCTCTCTGTTTTTTTTCCTGCTTCTCTAACTACTTTTTCTCTGCCCTCATTTTCTAGCTCCTCATTCTCTTCTAGATGCTATTGTAGGTTGTTCTTCAAGTGTTCTTGTCCTTTTTTATACTTTCTGCCTTAGGAATGCCATTTACTTTCATGGCTTTAGTTGCTACTTCCATATAATTGACTCCTAAATCTGTCTTTCCTGTCTTAACCTCATTTCTGAGCTCTAGACTCATATCTACCTGTCTATAGGACACCCCCATCTGGATGTTCTGTAAGTACCTCAAATTCTGCATTTCCCAGACTGAATTCATCATCTATCATCTTTCTTCTTAAACCTCCTTATGACTTCACTTTTTTCTCTCTCTGTGGTACAACCATTCAACATTTCCCACATTCATAAATTTGGGATTATCTTTTATTCTTCCTCTCTTGTGTTTTTCTATTTCAGTCCTTTCAGTTCCACTCTTGCAATATCTCTTCTATTTTTTCTCTCACTAATTCCATACTAAAGACTGAACTGTTGAAATAGCCTCATTTCCCCTTTCCAATCTTCCTTTCATACCACTGCTAGAATAATTTTCTTCTACATAGAACTCATTATGCCATTAGTCAGATAAAGACATCTTTGGTAGGTCCATATTGCCTATCAAGTAAAGTTCAAATCTTTTTGCCTAGTATTTAAAGCCTTCTAAAATCTCGTACCAACTCACTTTTCCAACTTTACTTCATTTTATTATAATCTACTTCATATTAATTCTTCTCTATGCGTTTTGTTCTCCAACCAAATTGGATTACTTGTAGGTCTTAGTACTAGATGGGGGAAGAGGAACATACATATTTCAACTCATTTCTCCATGTATGCTTATGGTATTATTTTACCTTCATTGTGTGTATTCTATAACTCAAACAAATATTCTATAACTCAAACAATATTTCCTCCAGGGAAGCTTCCCTAATTTCCCCTGTTACTAATGACTTTACCTGTCAGATGTCACATAATATTTTGTTTTTGCCTCTGTCATTAACTAATCACATGAATATATCATATGTGTCAGTGTCCTTGTTAATATCTACCATTTAGACTACAGTTTCTATGAAGACAGATAGTGTCTTATCTAAACTATACCTTTACTATTATTGTTGTTCTTTTTAGTACATAACTAGAGCTTAATAAATGTATTTCCCTTCTATTTCATCCCATTCCCCAACATCAAGTGCAAAATTCTTTAGCAGATGCTTAAAATTGCTTGTCTTTAGGTGATAAATTAAATTTGTTTTTTTTTTTAAGTACCTGGATTAACTATATGATAAAGTACAGAAAGAATGGGTGACTGTAGATGTTGAGTCACTATTAATGATCTATGAAAAACTTGAGAATGGGCTAGATGCCCCAGGCAAGGATCATAGTCAATTCTGTCCAAGATGGAAGTGAAGGTGAAGAGGGTGGCCAAAGATGTGGAAGAATTTTAAAGTATGGGGTAGTAGGGAATAAGATGTGAATGGCCATGTGGAATGATCTCTCTCTCTCTCTCTCTCTCTCTCTCTCTCTCTCTCTCTCTCTCTCTCTCTCTCTCTCTCTAATAAAGAGGAATAATAGAATGGTAGATCTGAGGATTCCATAAAAATAATATACCTGAATTTTAGAAAGGCATCTGGCAAAGTCTTTATATTATTTTTGTGGAAATGGTGGAGAAATACAGACTAGATGTGGATCCAAAATTTGTTGAATGATTAGACTCAGTTAGACATTAAGACCATTAAGTGGTAGATGTTAACTTTCAGGGAAGCCTTTAGGGGAGTCCCCTAGGGATCTCTCCTTACTTTTATGCTATTCAAGAGAGTTAATGAGCATGTATTAGTAGATGTCCCAAATGGTCTCTTTAACATAATTTTTTTCAATAGCTCTTTCAAAGCTATTTCTTAGACATGACTATTTAAAAAGTATCCAATGCTTTTTTTCTCCCTTTCCAAAAACTTTAAATATAACTTTGACTATAAAGAACAATAGGAACAAAATTAAAATGCTTTTTTTACATTGATGAATTTAATAATCAGGAAGGATTAATATACTAAATTTTTATTTCCTAGATCTTTTCAAGATAGCACATTTGTGAACTTGCTTTGATATATTAGGGAAAAGGGGGAGACTCTTTCATATCCAACCATTCTCTAATATAGCAATTGCTTCCTCTAGACTTTTTTCATTTGAAACTCCATACTCACAAACACATGCCATCTCATCACATCTCTTAATGGAGCTACATTGTGCTTGACTTGGAGTTAGTAGAACTCTGGGTTTGAATCCTAGATCTGAAGCTTAGTTCAACCCTGAGCAAGTCATTTAACATCTCCATGTCTTAGCCTCCCCTCTTACACAGTGACAATAATATTCTCTTTGACTTTCTTTGTATCTTCAGCAGGGTGTAGCACATAGTAGGTACTTAATAAATGCTTGTTAAGTTGACTATTGTGAGGGTCAAATAAGATAAGGTATTTTAAGCACTTGATAAATAATAAAGTCCAGTATATATATATATATATATATATATATATATATATATATATCAGCTGTTATTATTATTATGTTTATACCAATTTTCTGACAAAAAATTGTCAGAGGAGGTTATTGAGTGATAGCACCCAAATATCCCAACACATTAATTAGGAAGTGTACTGCCATATATCATATAGTCCCTACTGGTCTGGTGAAATGGCCCCACCAAGGGAAAGAAAATAGTGAGAATATGTTGATATTTTTTGATTTGTCTGTGAATCCTTACTTGTGATTATAGTAACAATATCTGGAAATCCATTCTGAGGGGGATGACCAAAGTGGGGTCATTGAATTGTGACCCCAAGGTGCAAAATTGATTTTTTAACATAAAAACTTAATTAATTAATTTTTAGTTTTCAGCATTCACTTCCACAAGATTTTGAGTTCTAAATTTTCTCCCCATCTCTTTCCTCCCCCTATCCCAAGATGGGATTCTAATTACCTCATCCCCCAATCTGCCCTCTCTTCTATAACCACCCCCCTTCTCTTATCTCTTTCTCTTCTATTTTCCTATAGGGCAAGATAGATTTCTAGACCCCATTGCCTGTATATCTTATTTACCGGTTGCATGTAAAAAGAATTAAAAAAAATAATTAATTAAGTTTTAGTTTACAACATTTAGTTCCACAAGCTTTTGAGCTCCTCTGTAATTCTTTCTCTGGATGCTGATATCTTTTTCCAACACGAATCTTTTGGAGTTGTCTTGGACCCTTGTATTTCTAAGAAAAGCCAAGTCTATCAAAGTTAGTCATCACAGATACAATGTGTCTGTAATTGTGGACAATGATCTCATGGTTCTGCTCCCCTCTCAGCATCAGTTCATATAAGTTCTGAAGTCCATCTGTTCCTCATTTCTTATAGCAAAATAGTATTCCATTTCATTCATATAACACAATTTGTTCAGCCATTCCCAAACTGATGGGAATCCCCTTGATTTCCAATTCTTTGCCACCACAAAAAGAGCTACTATGAATATTTTTTTACATATGGATCCTTTTCCCATTTGTATGATCTCTTTGGGATATAGCCCTAGAAGTGATACTGCTGGGTTAAAGGGCATTCAATTTTTATAGTCCTTTGGGCATAGTTCCAAATAAAAACAATTTTTGACATTTGTTTTTAAAACTTTGAGTTCTACATTCTCTTCCTCCCTCCCTCCCCACCCACCCACCCTTATTGAGAAGGCAAGCAATTTGATATAGGTTATACATGTGTAGTTGTGAAAAACACTTCCATAATAGTCATGTTATGAAAGATTAACTATATTTTCCTATGTAGTACAAGACTATTCTGTTCCCCATTTATTCTATTCTCTCCTTGACCCTGTCCCTCCTCAAAAGTGTTTGCTTCTGATTAACCCTCCTCCCATTTGCCTTCCCTTCTATTGTTCCCCGCTCCCCACCCCCACCCTTCTCTTCCCTACTACTGTCCTATAAGGTAATATAGATTTTCATACTCAATTGAATGTGTGTTATTCCCCCTTTAAGCCAAATTTGATGAGAGTAAGGTTCACTCATTCTCTCTCACCTCCCCCCTTTTCCCTTCCTTGTAAAAGGTTTTTCTTAGCTCTTTTATGTGAGATAATTTATCCCATTCTACCTCTCCCTTTCTCCTTCTTCCAGTACATTCCTCTCTTACCCTTTAATTTTATTTTTTAGATATCATCCCTTCATTTTTTTTTTTTTTTTGCTTTTTTGGAGGGCAATTGGGGTTAAGTAACTTGCTCAAGGTCACATGGCTAGGTTTTTGTTTGTGTGGGCGTTAAGTGTCTGAGGCCAGATCTGAACTCAGGTCCTTCTGACTCCAGGGCTGACGCTCTACTCACTGTGCCACCTAGCCACCCTATCCCTTCATATTTAACTCACCCTGTCCCCCCACCTATCTCTATTTCTCTCTCTCTCTCTCTCTCTCTCTCTCTCTCTCTCTCTCTTTCACACACACACACACACACACACACACACACACACACACACATTTCCTCCAACTACCCTAAATACTAAGAAAAGTCTCATGACTTTACAAATATCATCTTTCCATGTAGGAATGTAAACAGTTCAACTTTAATAAAGTCCTTATGATTTCTCTTTCCTGTTTACCTTTCCATGCTTCTCTTGATTCTTATAAATGAAAGTCAGATTTTCTATTCAGCTCTGATCTTTACATCAAGAATGGTTGAAAGTCCTCTATTTCATTGAATGTCTACTTTTTTCCCTTAAGTATTATACTCAGTTTTGCTGGGTAGGTGATTCTTGGTTTTAATTCTAGCTCCTTTGACCTCTGGAATTTCATAATCTAAACCTTCTGATCCCTTAATGTAGAAGCTGCTAAATCTCGTGTTATCCTGATTGTGTTTCCATAATACTTCAATTGTTTCTTTCTGGCTGCTTGCAATATTTTCTCTTGACCTGGGGAACTCTGGAATTTGGTGATAATATTCCCAGGAATTTTCCTTTTGGTATCTCTTTTAGGAGGTAATTGGTGGATTTTTTCAATTTCTATTTTCCCCCCTGGTTCTAACATATCGGGGCAGTTTTCCTAGATAATTTCTTGAAAGATGATATTTAGGCTCTTTTTTTGTTCATGGCTTTCAGAAAATCCAATAATTTTTAAATTATCTCTCCTGGATCTATTTTCCAGGTCAGTTGTTTTTCCAACTAGATATTTCACACTGTCTTCTATTTTTTCATTCTTTTAGTTTTGTTTTATAATTTCTTGATTCCTTGTAAAGCCACTAGCTTCCATTTTCTCCATTATAAATTTGAAGGAATTATTTTCTTCAGTGAGATTTTGGACCTCCTTTTCTATTTGGATCTCCAATTCTGCTTTTTAAGACATTCTTCTCCTCATTGGCTTTTTGGACCTCTTTTGCCATTTGGGTTAATCTATTTTTTAAGGTGCTATTTTCTTCAGTATTTTTTTTAGTCTCCTTTAGCAAGTTGTTGAATTGTTTTCCATGATTTTCTTGCACCACTCTCTTCCCATTTTTTTCTCTTCTTTTCTTACTTGATTTTCAAAATCCTTTTTGAGTTCTTCTATGGCCTGTGGCCAATTCATATTTTTCTTGGAGGCTTTGGATGTAGGAGCTTTGACTTTGTTGTCTTCTTCTGGTTCTATGTTTTGATCTTCCTTATCATCAAAATAAGATTCTATAGTCTGATTTTTTTCCCCACTGTTTGCTCATTTTCCCAGCCTTGACTTTTTAGTTCTTTGTAAAGGTAGGACTCTGCTTCCAGTATGGAGAGTATACTGTCCCAAGCTTCATGGATTGTATGCAGCTGTTTTCAGAGATACTTCTAGGGACCTGTATGTTTTTAGCTCTTCCAAGGTGGTAAGATAAAAGGAGAGGTGTTTAATTCTCTCCTGGTCTGTGCTTTTGTCTATGAGTGACCACAAGCACTCTTTTCTTCCTTGAAACTGTGAGGAAGATTCCCTTTCTACTGCATCCACAAGCTCTGCCATACTAGAGCTCCTCCTTGCCACAGGACCACCACCCAGGACTGTGACCCAATTCCAAGCATGGGCAATGCAAGAGAATCCTGCCTCAGCACCAACAAAGAGATCCCTGCAATCCCTCTCTGATCATATGCTTGATCCCCCCACTGTCTGTGGGCCAAAAGCTCTGCAAGCAGCCACTGCTGCTGTTGCCTCCTCTGCCCTGAGGCTGAGGCTGGACCAGGCTCCTCTATCACCCAGGTCTGACAGACCTTTCCTACTGACCTAAGTTGTCATTGGTGTTTGTGGGTTGAGAAATCTGGAAACCACCACAGGTGCCAATGATTCAGTCCCCTGAGACTTGCTCCAGCCTGTCTGTGCCAGAGCAGCCCAAGTTGGACTGGTGTAGGGGCGGGGTCTGAGGGTCACGCAGGGTCTGAGGGTCACGCCGAACAAGCTTAGGCAAAGACCTTTTATGGTAAAGAGTTTGATTGATCTTGGGGATTGGTCAGAAGGGCACTTCCGTGTTCGGGAGAGATATAAGGGGCGGCTGGGAGGAAGAGGGAGAGAAGATGTAGCTGCTGCAATAAAGTGTGCTTCACCTGCTTGACTCCGGTGTTCCGTCTGGTGATTTCCTGCCCCAGGAGAAAAGGGAGGGGCGGGCCGGTGACGACCGAAGACCCTTGGATGGGTGAGTAGAGGTCCCGCGCGTAGAGCGGCGTAGGCTAGAGACCGGGCGTTACAGATTTGGCGCCCGAACAGGGACCTCTGGGACTCTCAGGGGTTTCTGCCCTGGTCTCCTGTCGCCTTTCGCGGCGAGACTAGCCCGTTGACGGGCGGACCAGTCGGCTCTCTGCCTTCTGTGAAGGCAGAGAAGGGTGTGGAAATGGGAGGCGCAAAGAGTCTCCCTCTCTTTGGGCCGGAGGATGAGCGGGTGATAGCACTCCAGTTAAAAGGGTTGTTAGCAGAAAAGGGGCTTTCGATTTCCCAGGGAAGGGCTGAGGACTTTATTCGCAAGCTACTTAGGGTTTGCCCTTGGATGAGACATTCGGGAATAATAGTGGATCGCATCCCGATTGTCAGACATCAGATGGCTGCTTATGAAAATACAAACTCGGGGTTTTTGGACCCCCAAGATTTTGGCATCTTTAAAACCCTTGAGGCGATCCTTACCCCCACCGCTATTCCTTTGTCTCTCACGACGGCCACGCAGACTGAGCCTGAAGCGAAGGGGGCAGAAGGCGGAGACAAAGGGGCCCAGGGCCCCCGAGGATTACGGTCCCGGAGGGAGGTGGTGGTGCAGATAGAGGAGGAAAGCGGGGGAAACGGGGAGGATGGAAGGAGAGAACATTACCCTTGGGGAGAATTAAAAAAGACCTCCTCCAGTGAGAGTGCTAAAGAGGGAAGTAACCCCGAGATGCCAGATTATAAAAATTTTAAAGGTGCAGACTCCCGAGGAGGGGAGATGACTTTTAAAGTAGGAGGTTCATCCTCTGCAAGAGAGTCCTATAATGCCCCGGCCTCTGCGGGGGAAGGGAACAGTAGGGTAAGAGGAAGTGGGCACGCCCTAGAACCCTCCGAAGAGAGAAGCGGATGTCAAGTGCAGGCACTCACTGAAAAAGACAGGGTGATTATTAGAAGCCATCATGACACGGAGCTCTCTGTCTACGGCCACCCCCCCCCCTAACTAATGAGGGCCGCTGGTGATGGGACCCTTCTTTTACCACCTTTGACATGGGTCTCAGAGGATCCTGTGTGGGTAGACCAGTGGCCCCTAACAAAAGATCAGTTACAGGCTTTGCAACAAATTGTTTCTGAGTTGAGCAGGGAAGGGAAAATTGAACCTTCGTTTAGTCCCTATAATTCACCCGTGTTCGTTATTAAGAAACGCTCGGGAAAGTGGAGGATGTTGATGGATTTGCGGGCAATAAATGCTAACCTGCTTCCTATGGGTAAAATGCAACCGGGACCCCCTTCCCCCTCAGCAATTCCTGAAGGTTTGAAATTGGCAGTTATTGATATTAAGGATTGTTTCTATTCCATTCCCTTACACCCGGAGGATAGAGCCAAGTTTGCCTTTTCAGTCCCGTCAGTAAACCTGGCGTGCCCCTATCAACGTTTTCAGTTTGTGGTGCTCCCTCAGGGTATGGTTAATAGCCCCACTTTGTGTCAATATTATGTAGCCGCTGTGCTCAGTCCCTTGAGACAGCTCTACCCAGAGGTTCTTTTGTTGCATTATATGGATGATATTTTGGTGGGTTCAAAGGATCAGAATAGGTTGGATAGGATGCTGGGTGAATTAATACAGGCTTTAAATAAGGCGGGTCTAGTGGTGGACCCTGCGAAAGTACAACTTACCCTGCCAGTTTCATATTTGGGATCGTTGGTGGACGCCAAGTGTGTCCGCCGTCCGATGCCTATGTTACATTTGGATGAGTGTCATTCCCTAAATGACTTTCAGAAGCTAGTGGGAGCAGTTCATTGGCTTCGTCCGGTGCTCCCTCTTTCCCCTGCATTAATGATGCCTCTGTATTCCATTCTAGCGGGGGATTCCTCACGTACTTCTCCTAGAAAATGGACTTCTGAAGCCCTGCAGTCTATAAATGCCATCTTTAAATTAGCTGCGGGGAGTCTGGTTCGGGTGAAAGAAGATGTTCCTATTTATTTTACTCTATTGGAGGATCCATTTGCACCCTGGGGCGCTATACACCAATCCCATGGAGTTCTTTTGTGGGTTTATGCCCGCTCCCAGTCGGGGTCTGTCTCCTCTCGGCAGGATTGGGCGGGGAGGCTTATAACCTCGGCCCTTCAACAGTGTCGCCAATATTTTGGCCGTGATTTCATTCTTAACCTGCCCCGTTTGGAATTGATCACTCCGATTTTGGCTCAGTCCTCCTTGCTCTGGTCCTCCCTGTTAACTCAACTCCGGGTAGAGGCAGTTACTATCCCTCGTGTGCTTCAGGCGATTATGAGGTTTCCATTGAGCCCGGCTCCTGGACCAATTTCCCGCACTCCTGTTAAGGGACCCAATGTTTTCACAGATGCTACGAAGTTTAATAAGGCAGTAGTGTTTGATTCTTTTAGTAATCAGTGCTGGCTTTTTACTACCCCCTTTAATTCCACCCAGAAAAATGAGCTTTATGCTCTTTTACAAGCGCTAAGATATTTTGCTTTGGTGCCAGTGACTATAATATCTGATAGTCAATATGCTGTGAATCTTGTTACCCGTCTCCCTGATTCCTATATTAATCTTCATAACCCATTGTGTTCCCTTTTTCAGGAAGTGAAATGTGTTCTTTTGGCCCGATCCTGCCCTGTGTATTTTTTGCATGTTAATTCTCATTTGACAGAAGCGGGACCTGTGTTTTCTGGCAATGCTGTGGCAGATGCCGCCCTGAAGTTGTTTCCCTCCCAGATATTCCCGTTTGATGCAGATTCTGCCAGTATGGCACATGCTAAATATCATCTTTCTGCCAGGTCCTTGCGTGCATTGTACGGGATTTCTAGGGAGCAAGCGAGATCCATCGTCCGCGCATGCTTGCGGTGCGTTCCCTTTCTTCCCAGAATTCGGGAGAAGGCCTCTAATCCAAGAGGCGAGGCTTCCAATGAATTGTGGCAGATGGATATGCTTCATTTGGGTCATCGTGTTGCCCACGTGGTGGTGGACACCTGCTCTAATTTCCTTTGTGTTTCCTTTCAGCCAGGAGAAAGTTTTTCGGCCGTTAGAGCCCACCTTTATCGTTGTTTTGTCAGTATGGGGGTTCCTTTGTGTCTGAAGACAGATAATGGCCCGGCATATACCTCCAGTGCGTTCCAGAAGTTTTGCCAAGAGTTTCAAATCCATCATATTACGGGCATCCCCTATAATCCTACGGGGCAAGCTGTTGTGGAACGGGCCAATCGCACCTTGAAAGAAGCCATAGTCAAGCGATATGGTCGAATTCCGCCACGCTTAACTACGTTCCAGCTGGATGAGGTGCTTTATTCTTTGAATTTTCTCCTGGTCAGGGCAGATGGAACAACCCCGGCTATGAGGTTTTTTGCAGGTTTGGCGGCCCCACGAAATCAGGGCCGCCCGCTGCTCATTCTCCCGGAACCGCTTCGCGCATCACCAGGCACGTGGGTGCGCTGGAAGGACCCGGAGGGTCACTGGCATGGCCCATCGCTTGTCATCCACCGCCGGCAGGGGCACCTGGCCGTCCGGGTGGAGGGAGCACCCACCCCGGTATGGCTACCATTGCATAGAGTTCGGGATTGCCTGGGCTCGCCCCCTCCTTTCAATGCTGATAATCCCCCCACCAGCCCTAAGAGCTGAGTGTTAAAATGTTTTTCTTTCAGATTCTGTTGGGCTGCTTGATAGGATGGAAGACACAGAGATGCTCGTCCCCGGGGCTGTAGATGATGACCACTGGCGACCAGCCGACGAAGGGACTCGCCCACACGAACGCCGCGGCCATCTTTCTGCAAGAGATGAACTTAGAAGATGGCGCAAGAGGGCCTCGATACGTTTTCTTCGGGCCCTTCGCATTACTGTTAATCTACACCTTTTGTTTTGGCCCATAGATCCCGCTCAAGCAAGCCAGATTCCTCAGCGGTGGGGCCTATTACGAGCCTTACCCACCCCGCTTCCGGTTAGCCTTTTTGTTCCCACTCTTTCTTCGGCTCCCCTCGCCACTGTTCCAGCCGCTGATGTGGTCTGGAATTTGGGAGATGCCGGTGTTCTTTGTTTTATTTTGCTCCCTACTAATTCTTGTATGCCCGCCGAGCGGAGTTTGCCCTGTCTTGGATTGTATCAACAGCAGGCGTTCCCAGGTTTTGGAGTCCCAAATTGGAATGTGACTGTGCCCCGTAATACTAGATTTAGGGGAAGGGCCCCCAGTGTTGTTTTTCCCCGCTTTTGAAAATGTTTTATCTCCGGGGAGGCATTCTTGTATTGAATCAAAGAATGGACCTATTAGAAGAGAGATTAAGTGTGATGGAGGGTTTGGGAGCTTGTTGGCCTCGGCTCGAAGGCATTTGTGTGACCTCATACCCATACCTCAACGACTCAGCCCTGGCAGCTCTTGCTAGAAATCTTTCTAATTATATTAAGGGCACGTGGAATGCAGGTTTTGATAAGGCTTTAATTGAACTTAGGGCCACCTACCGACGCCTTAATAACACCCATGTTTCTATTCCCCCGTTGGGAGGGATGGAGACAGTGTCTGATTGGTGGAGGTCCGTCCTCGATTGGTGGCGTCGCCCTTGGTCTATGGGGATCGTTGCTGTGGTGGGTGTCGTGGTCCTGGTCATGGTTGTTGCGGTCTCAGCCCTGGTTTGTAAGAGGGTTTGCCAGCTTATGCAGCTGTCCCGGTTGGGATACAGAGCCGTATCGGCTCAAGCAGCAGGTGAGACCCAGACTCCCAGTGGGGAGACAGATTGGGGGCCACCGTGGTGCCCGGGGATAAGACGCACCCCTCCGATGACGGGCAACCTCTCTTAGAGACTGCCGCCTAAGACAGGACCTGAGGGCGCTGGGTTCCCAAGACGGGTAAGGACAGATCTCTTGGAGTTGACCTAAGCCAGGAGGCTGCGCTCCCCAGACATTCCGGGGCCAAATCTCCCTGCTTGCACCCATCGAGTCCAGAGACGCCATGATAGGCCCATGTACCCCCATGCACTTGAGTCCCGTAGATAGAGGGATGTGTGCCAATTAATTTTAAAAGGGGTGAGTTGTAGGGGCGGGGTCTGAGGGTCACGCAGGGTCTGAGGGTCACGCCGAACAAGCTTAGGCAAAGACCTTTTATGGTAAAGAGTTTGATTGATCTTGGGGATTGGTCAGAAGGGCACTTCCGTGTTCGGGAGAGATATAAGGGGCGGCTGGGAGGAAGAGGGAGAGAAGATGTAGCTGCTGCAATAAAGTGTGCTTCACCTGCTTGACTCCGGTGTTCCGTCTGGTGATTTCCTGCCCCAGGAGAAAGGGAGGGGCGGGCCGGTGACGACCGAAGACCCTTGGATGGGTGAGTAGAGGTCCCGCGCGTAGAGCGGCGTAGGCTAGAGACCGGCGCTACAGGACTGAACTCTTCTCTCATACTGGTGCAAAGAGCTTTCCTGTTGATCTTCCAGGTTGTCTTGGGCAAGAAATTTGTTTCACTCTGTCATTTTGTGGGTTTTGCTGCTCTAGAATTTATTTAGAGTAATTTTTACAGGTATTTGGAGGGAATTAGGGGAGAGCTCAAGCAAGTCCCTGCTTTTACTCCACCATCTTGGCTCCACCCCTTTCATGCAAAAGCAATTTGATCTCTTGCTGAAGACTAGGCTGAAGTGTGTAGTCTTTGTTGATCCTTGGATGTGCTTTTCTGCTTAGCTCAGCCAGTGTTGAGGAGCTAGGAACACATCTTCCTGAAAGCAGGGATTTAGAATCAAAGAGCAAGTGAATAGAAGACAAGGAGTCATGGAGTACAAGACTAAAGAACAAGACTTATTTTGCTTCTTCCCACCTTACTCTTCTCTGCTAGACCCAAAAAATGATGACGGAAGGCTCCTCAGTAGCCCAAAGCTCAAAGATCATAGCAGAGCATTATATAATGAATAAGATTGTCCTCAGTATTAAAGTTACTCCTTGGTAGTAAGGAGTTAAGGTTGTGATACCATGAGGTGAAAAATAGGCCTCCTTTACTTCATAATCCTACTTTTTTTCCCCCTACTAGCAAGACCAGATCTAAGCTGCCTTATGCCAATTTTGGATTTCAATTTTCCTGTGGGGAAAATTCCATAGAGATTCCTTTATTCTAACCCACCTCCTTGATCTCTAATGAAAGCATGCTAACTTGGGTATTTAGAGACTATTTATTATATGGAGAACTATAGGAAAAATGTAATAGCAGAGGCAAGACTGGAATAACAAATGAAAAGGTTAACAGTTTACATAAGTTCTTATATTTTAACATTGGTCTTCTACTGGTTATAGGATATTTGTCTTTTCTTTTTTTTAGCTTTTAAATTTTTCTTATTCTGGGCATAGTCCAAATTCAATGACCATGAAGGTGACTGGTCAAATTGGCTCTTCTTAGCCCTCTGGAATTTAATTTTCAAGCTCTTATTCTGAGACACAAATGACTAGGCAACAATTTTCTTCAGACAGTTCCTGTAACTCAGTCTCTTGGATCCATTCCCATATCCACTACCCATTGCCTAAGAAAGGCTATTTTCTCCTCCCAATCCCACTACCCCAATTCACAGAAAAAATGAGTCCCCCCGCTATCTGCACTCTAATGCTACTTCTAATCAGTTTTTGGCTATAGAACTTTTAAACCTCTAAGAATTAAAGGCACTTAAAATTTTTTTTGGTGGGGAGGAATAAGACAAGTTGTTGATTATCTTTTTTCTATTTTGGATTCATCAAATGGCAGTGCTGAGCTGTTTCATGTGAAAATGCATGGCTCAAAGCCCAATAGAAATTTTAAAAAATGTCCTGTAGTTACTTTCTGGCTCCACATATAATATATGTGAGGGGTGACCTTTAAAAGCTAATGGCACATATTGGACAAAGCTTAGGTCTGTTGTTCCTCTCCTATACCTCTGTACACACTCCTACTTGGTTGTCATTCTTTGGAATCTTGTCCAAGAAGTAATTTCTTTTAATTTATCAAGAGGCAAGTAGAGTGGGCTTTAGGTTTCTGGCCATTTTTATTGATGTCGCTATAAAGTATATGAACTCTTTATTTAATTTATGTAAATATTTTTTGGTCCTTAGGTTAGTTGTAGGACACCTTAGAAATATGTTCCGAACTCCACTTCTTTGAAGGTAATTATAACACCCATTAATACCGTTAACATTATCTTTTCCTTTTAAAGACCTATTGAGGAAAGTAGAGCTAAGATTATTAGCCCCAATTTACAGATTAGGAAAGGGAGGCATAGAGAGGTGAGGTGATGGACCTATGGTCACTCATTTAGTAAATAGTAGAGCCAGAACTTGAACCCAGACCTTTGTATTCCAAGCTCAGTATACTTTTCATTATCCCATGCTGACAGAGGAATTAGTCAGAAAATTAGATGCAGACATCTTTCTCCTGGCACACTGCCAATCATTGGTGCTCTGTGTAATTTTGGGTTCTTATGTCCTAAGTTGTCAAGCTTTCCAATTTCTCTAGGGCACTATAGTGCACACATTTATTTCCTGGAGATTTTAACCTATGATTTGGCTCATTTCCTTATCATTAAATTTCTCCTGCAACAGTACAGGGTGCCTCCAGCTGAAAACCAAGTCAGATTTCCTTTGAAAATAAGTGAAGGATTCCCAAAGGTGTCTGTTCTAATAAAGACAGTAATGTACCTAATTAGCAATTTTCTTTTAGGAAATGAAGTCAGTGGTAGGGTTAGTGGCCTCCTTTCTGACTTGACAAAGAATTATATCTACTATAAAACAAAGAGAAAACCAGATTATTTTGCTTCTACTTTGTTCTCTGATGAAATTGCCTTACACTGAATCTTTCATTGTCTAAATAACAGCTGATTTTTAAGCAGCACTTTACAGTTTATACAGAGCACTTTGCTCACAGAAACCTAAGCTGTAACTAGGACAAGGCATGTAGAGCTTTGTTTCAGGGTGCTGACATCTGGTTCAGGGCATCTCTACTTCACACGATCAGATTGTCCTTTGTGGCACAATTATCATACCCCGCTCATTCCCATGCGTCACCGAATTATACTGTGCTCCACCACATTTTCTCTCCTCTTACCCTCTTCCTCCAGCTGGAAGGTGAAAGAATTCCAAGTTGTGACTCTGATGAGTAGTGTGCTTTCTATTTTACAAATAAGGAAACAGATACCTCTTTTAAAAATAATATTTTATTTTTCTCTAACTGCATGTAAAAACAATTTTTAACATTCATTTTAAAAAAATTTGAGTTTCTAATTCTTTCCCTCCTTTTCTTTTCTTCCTCTTCACTGAGATGGTAAACAATTTGAAATCGGTCACACATGTGAAATTATGCAAAACATATGTCCATATTAGTTATGTTGCAAAAGAAAACACAGACCCCTTTCAAATCGTGCCCTCCCACCAAAAGTAAAGAAAGTAAAAAATAGTATGCTTTGATCAGCATTCAGATTCCATCAGTTCTTTCTCTTGAAGTGAATAGGATTTTTCATTAAGTCTTTTGGAATTGTCTTGGATTATTGTATTGCTGAGAATAGCCAAGTCATTCACAGTTGATTATCACATAATATTGCTGTTATTGGATACAATGTTCTGGTTCTGCTCATTTCACTTGAAGCAAAGACTTCTAGAATAAATTGTATACAACCACCCAACTATTGAGACTGGGACTTGAACCCAGGTTTTATGAAACCAAAAATATTGTTCTGTGGTGGAAACCAGACTGGACACCTTGTTAGTCATTCAGACATTTACTTATATTAAGCATGTATATTGAAAAGTTACCATGGAACTATATAAAAATATGTGTAAAACATACATACATAATTTACATAGAATATGTATTTTTACATATGTAATCAGTCACTAAATATTTTAAGTTATTAGTTTATTTGCAAAACTATATATTTGAAGTTTGAGAGATTCAGCGCAATGTGGTGACATTGTTAAGATTTTCTTTGAAAATCAGCTTAAGAAGAGTCCTGTTTTCTGTTTTGAATTATTAAAGGATCAATTCTGTATATGGGAATTTACATTAGAGATGATGAAGTTCCCATAGAAGAGGAAGTAGGGAGAGAGATTGCTGGACCTGTAGTTAGGAGACCTCCAATGGCATTTGATTGCCCTCTCTAAGGTAGCTATGTAACCAGGGGAAAGTCACTTACCCTCTCTGTGCCTCAGTTTCCTTATATATGAGATGGGCATTAGAATATTTCACTAGTCCTCTCGCAGGAATTTTGTGAGGATAGTGCTTCACAAATGTTAAAAGCTATGCTATGATCATAGTAAAGTGCTCACAAAAACTCTTAAGTTGATAAGTTATTACAACAAAACAACTCTAATGTTAAGATGGCCCTATGGAAGATTTCCAGAGTTTTAGTATATGCAGATTAAGGCTTTCTTCTGCAGCTTTTCTCTGTTTTATGTGGAGATAACAAATGCTTAGAGTATAGATGGCTTGTTATTTAAAAAAAAAGATTCTAGAAACAGTTCCTCATTTGCTGGGGTCATGTGTCCTTATGAAAAAAAAAGTTATTGGAATTAATGGCTCCAGTTCAGAATTTCCTTTCTGTTAGGCTTCTAAACTCAATTCAGCAAGTATTTATTGAATGCCTTATGTGTATCAAGCCCTTGGCCTCTGGAGTGCCAAAGACAAAATCAAAATGGATTCTGCCCTCAAGAAGCTTACATTCTATGGGAAAAACAACACGAACATAGACTAGTGAATTCAAGATAAGTACAGAATAACCATAAAATATTTTTGATGAGGACAAGAGGAAGGAATATAAAAAAGTGTGTGGGGGCAGGAAAGTCTCCTGTATGGAGTGACACTGAGTTGTGCTTTGAACAAAGGTGGAGGTGAAGGGGGAGATCGTCTCAGAAACAGAGGACAGCATATGCACGGACAAAGAAATATTGGATGTCATCTTCCAGAAAAATAGAAAAAAGACCAATTAATTTAGAACATAGAAATATGAAGGTATGGGATCGATTGGAAAAGACAGATAGGAGAAATATTGTAATTGGCTTTAAATGTCAGATGAGATTTATTTCTTTTATCCCTACTTCACTATTTACTGAATATTTTTCAGAAATCCTCCTAAAGCAAATTAAAAAAAAATTCACTGACAGACCTCTTAACTATTCCCCATAGCTGGGTGTGACCTTTGAGCAAGTCCTTCTGGACACTAATGGGAAGAACAATATAATCTACTTTGAAAGATGGTATAGAATTGCATGGACTAATTAAGGATGCATTGACTTCAAATTATATACTTAAGCAGAAGAAAACCAAGGCATACACAAAGAGCTGAGAAAATTCCAACTCTGAGAGGAAGAAAAAAACTCCAGTAAAATCCAGAAAAAAATACCCTTTAGATAGCAAAATAAACTTTAAATATAGCTTGGTTTTTGAGAGATTAAATCAGTTTGGCAATATTCATTGACAAGAACATTTGTCCTAGATCGTCATCTCTGGTTAGACACAGCTTACAATATTTTAGAGCTAACACAAAAGCTGGAATCTTTTGAAAGATAGTTGATTTTCTTCTTTGCAACAAGATACAAGTTACGTTAGTACTTCATAATAGAATAGAAAAATGATTCGAGTTTTGAAGATGAAAAGAATGCTGGCTAAAGAAACAAAAGATTTTTTACAGATAAACCATAACCTCACAGATAAAGCAAAGCTTCACAAAAAGCTATTACCTTGTGAAGAGTAATGTGTATTCCCAATGGAGTGCTACAAAATAGTTGATGAGCTTCCATGGTATCATAAACCACAAAATCAAAGTTCAGATCATTTGCTTGAACTTGTAATTGAATTTTCCCAGATGTGATTTAAAATAGCAAAAGGAAAAAGGATAAAAAGTTTCAAACACAATAACTACCAGAAAGGTGAGGGATATTATGAGTCTTGCTAAAGAGAGGGAGGGGAGTACATGTCAAATGTACAGTTTTCAGAATTTTTGAAATAAACAGAGCTTTATCCCTAAATTAACAGTGACATGGTACATTAGACTATGGTGGTATGGTGGAAAGCATGCTGGTCCTGGAGTCAGGAAGACTCATCTTCCTGAGTTCAAATGTGACTTCAGACATTTACTAGTTCTGTGATCCTGGGCAAGTCACCTAACTCTGCTTCAGTCCCTCATTGGTAAAATGAGTTGGAGAAGGAAAATGCAAATCGCTCCAGTATCTTTGCCAAGAAGACTCCACATGGGGCCATGAAGAGTTGGACACAACTGAACAAGAATGCATTAGAATATAACATGCTTCGAAAGAGAGCAAGTTAGCAGGGATCATGGGAGATAGCTCTAGAGTTATTAGGGAAACTTAGATTCTGTTTTGTCCAGTCCCCTTATTTTACACTTGAGATGCTGGAAGGAAAGAAGGAAGGAAGAAAAATGGGAAGGAAGCACAGAAGGAAGGAAGGAAGCACTTATTAAGTTCTTATATGTACCGGACACTGTGCTAAGTGCTGGGGATATATAGTCAGTTCTGCTACAGTACTTGTCTTGCAACATGAATTTGTTACTATGAGATTGATATATTAGGAAACAGTTTGAGCATAACATGAATTTTGCATTTACCTATGTGCAATTTCCTCAAACTGCACCACAATGTATCAAGGGGGTGACCTTAACAGATGAGGTAGAGGGGGACTCTGCCAGCACAAGGAGCCTGTGAGAAGAGGAGAAATCTGGCTCCTATTTGGGGAAAGTACACAGCAGTTCATCTTCTTCAACTCAGGATGTGGTAAAAGCTACTAGGGTGGAAGGGGGAGTTATAACAGGGAAGGGGGAAGTGAGAGGCGGGGACCTGGAGAGGTGGGTGTAGAAGAAAAGGCAGGGAGATCTGTAGTGCAGCCCACTCCCAGAAGTGAAGCTAATATGATTTGGCTCCTTTTACCCCTGGCCTTCCTGAGCCATGCTCCTAGGGAAAAGCCTACCACCTTGATGGAAATGGGCTTGTGGTCATCCATGGAGTGGTCCTACAGGGCACCTCTCAGAGGAGGCTGTCACTGGTTGGACATTCCTGATCATAGAAGGATTCCACCTCTGGCCCTTATGGAACAATGAAAGGTTTTATCAGTTTTCAGTGACCCTTATTCCATGGTGGAGACTCCTCACCTTCCCCAGGTGGGGAGTGATCGCATAGATAGAAGTGTCTGAGATCAGATTAGAACTTCTTAACTCTAGTCTCAGTGCTTTAGACACTGAGCCATACACACACACACACACACACACACACACACACACACACACACACACACACTTCAGCCATGTCTGACTCTTCATAATCCCTTTTGGGGGTTTGCCATTTCCTTTTCCAATTCATTTTATAGATGAGGAAACTGAGGCAAACAAAGTTTTAAGTGACTTGCCCAGTGTCACACAGCTAGTAAGTGTCTGAGATCAGATTTGAACTCAGGAAGATGAGTCTTTCTGACTCTAGGCCCAGTGCCCCATCTACTGTGCTACCTAGGTGCCCAATATTAAGTTCCAGCTAGAATGCTATAACATGATTATGACATTTTGCATGTTTGAACTCCCAAGGGTATTTTTCAATGTAGGGGTAGGTGAAGTGTGCTTCCTACCTGAGTTGCTGTGGTACAATAATGATACTACCCTCACTTTATTCCGGATGAGACAGTTTGTTGGATTGGGTAGAGGACTGGGCTGTTTACAAGACCATCTGGGTTTAAATCTTGCTTCTTACTTAGCTGAGTGATCCTAGGCAAGTCACTTAATCTTTATGTGCCTCAACCAACTCTCTAGAACATATCAGCTATGTTGTGTTGGAGAGGGATATCCCACCGCAATATCCTACCAAGGCACAGAATCACTGGGTAGAATCACCTGTTGAAATTGGTGAAACCTCCATAATTTTCCTAATGGACCCTCAAGACCGTAAATGTAAGCCTGACATGAAGAAACTCTTTTCATGTTAACTATGCCTGAACTTTGGGGTTGTATTGGGTTATTTAGGTGTATTAGAAGGGTCCACCGAATTACTTTCTTCTTAGAGGAGCAAAGAATCAGAAAGTATTTGGTTTTAAAATATCCAGCAGATGGCATGGTTTGCCTTATTTAGACTTCTCTGAAGATGTGTTAAAGACATCAAGGCAATCTTTTTATTGAAAATAAAATTGTCCACTCAGAACAAAAAGAAACACTATAGCACTTATTTTTTGAGGGAGGGAGAGAGAGACAGAGGGGGTTATCTGGACCTCAGATTTCATCAGAGCAGAAACTCCAAGTGTAGAAAGGCCCTCCACAGATACAGATTGGTTACTTATCTATAACATCAAGTCTTTAAGTGGAGCCTAGGTATTAAGTACCATAGTCATCTAACTAGTATTTGTCAAAGGCAAAATTTGAACCAAGTTCTTTTGATTTCAAAACAGACCCTCTATCCACTATGTGGCACTTTTGTATGCACAAAATTAAGGACTGTTTTTAAAAAGTTTTCATTAAATCTAAAGAAAAAAGTTTTCATATCCTGGGGAATACCTTATCAAATGTATAAATAGTTTAAACATTAATATATAAGGTTTAATTTGGTCCTTGTTTGTTTTATAAACTTTATGGACATTTCTTAGAGGGTGATAGCATATACAGTGGCAAAAGCTGTGCCATTAATGTGACCTGAGTAAATTCATTTAAACTCTGGTTTTTAGGTTCCTAACCTATACAGTTAGTTTGGACCAGATGACTGATAAGGTCAGTCCCAGATCAAATACACTATAATTCCATGACTTTAATGTTCTCTCAGTTTTCATTATTAGCTAAGAAAAATGCTTTGTTCCTATATTCTTTACTGTGTAGGAGAGAAGTTTCCAGGATCTCCTTTGTTTTCTATAGTTCTGGAACTTGGTGGCATCTTATTTTAGTTTGAAAAGAGATGTAGATATTAAAATATGAATGTATATCTCAGCTTGGACAACTGACTCTAGAAGGCTTAAAGGAGAAACTTTAAAGGGTTTTAAAGTAGAAACTTATTCATAGAATCATAGCAGCTATTAGACTATTCATTATATCTCTACCTGTCAATAGAAGATTGTTCCCTATAGGAGATAACTGATAGCATTATAGAATTCTGAGATGTGATGGAGCATTATTGTTCCCTAGGGATCACAATTACCAACAAAGGAGTAATAACTTTTTACTCTAAGCTTGAAACAATCTATAAATGTTTCATTAGATCCTTCAAAAATTGTGTTTACTAATTCTTCACCCAATTTTTGATTCCTAACTGCTCCACTGAGGCAGATGAAGTGCTTCTGGGAGACCTGGGAAAAGTATGAGTACATTTAATTTAATATCCAGGTGCATATGGACTTAGTAAGACTCCACTCAGAACTATTAACATTTTTTCTAAAGTTGGATTATTATTTTATATACTAGTCTCAGCAGATAAGTTCTACCTTAATCATTCCCTTTCCCAGCATGTTAAGACTAGTTCTCAGTTAGCTTGAGGCAGGAGGTATAGTGGGAAAGGAATCAATTGCATTTGCTATAAATTTCAATCAATCCAAAAACATTTATTAAAGCACTTGTCTATAAAAGAGCACTTGGCTAGGAGAGATTGAGTTAAAGGAAAAAAGAAGACACTGGTGATGTTCTAAGGAGGAAAGATTGTTGATGATAGACTCTAGGGAGAGCATGTCAGTATTTCCTCACCACAGGCAAAATTGCTACAAACCTACACATGTACACGAAGTGAGCATCTTGAAATCTATTGTATCACTAAAATCAAACAAATGAAAACTTTGTTTTTTCAGAATAAGAGAAAAGGCAGTTAGAATTATTGGAAAAGTCTGAATATTTTTATAAAGACAAGAAATTTTTTGGTTTTCAGTCTCATCCAGTAACTAATGAGGTGTTGCCAAATAGAGGTCCTTTGAGGACCTGCTTTAAGGAATAGATAATAGAATTTGTAGGTCAAAGAGGCCAGGATAACATCAAACAGAAGCTTCTTGGCATTCGTTGCTAGTAATTTTCTATTATTACACTCATGAAAAGAGGTTTCTCTTTCATAGATTCCAACCTAGAGACCATAGCCCTTCCTCTTTATTTCTCTTTTATAACCTTCTTTGTTGTGCATTCAATACAATATGAGTTTAATCATCTAGGAAGTATGAAGAAATACTGGGGTACAGAGGACAAAAAAGGTAGATGTCACTGTTTAAACTAGCCTAACTCATTTAACAAAATCATCAGTTTTTTATAGTTGCTTCTGTTTTACTCCAAGCCAGATTTTCTTTTCTTTTTTTATTATTAAGCCCTGACCATTAGAAACATTCTGACTTTCTTGTTGTTAATCATTTATATTTCTCAGTTCCAAGTCGAACCTTCCATCTCTGATGTATTAAGAACTTTCCTAGATACTGCTTTTGCTCTTAGGAAAAAAAGTAATGATCCCTCTCTCTAGGCTGATTCTCTGCTTGGAGAGATTACTTTCTGAGGTTACTTCTTGCTCATAAGGCTTTTCTAAGTGGCTTTTTCTCGTCAGTTTTATTGTCAAATTTATTTTTGGCTGCTTATTGGAATCTTTCAATTTGGATCATCATCCTCTGCTTCTGTATGTCAAACAACATACTTATGTCACTCAGAACCACATGTAAGTGGTATTTCTAAAGTGCCCTGGAAAATGTTTTTTTTGTTGACTTAGACATTCTACTTGCAATCTAGTTTCTACTGCAGTACCTAGGAGTACCCTGTCCCTTTGTGTGAGCTCCCTTGAAAAATTACTTTGGGACTAAAGGTACACTGGCGTTTGCATCCACTCAAAATCACAACTCATAGTCCCCTATCAATATGTTTAATTATCCTACTTAATAAGAAAACAGACAGGTATTGAATGAAATGGCATAGGAAGAAAAGTAGAAATAGGAACATTTCTCCCATAAGCCTGGGGAACACTCTGAAAATACATACAACATCCCTGTGAAGAGTGAATACTCATAAGTTTTGCATATATGTAATAGGGCCTGGACACATGTTGTTCATCCTTGATTTTTGATGAAGACCAATGACATCATAATGTTGGGGTAAAATAGTGGTTGATGGATGATGACTTGACTTGCAAATGAATTGGATTTATGTAAGGCAGAGTTGTCAGCTCCATTCTCTCTTCCAGAGTTATTGAAGTCCAGTGGCAGGATAAAAGTCAAAATGACTTGTGATGGACCAGGATTCAGTGGACAACCTTGGCATCTTCAATATCTAACCAAGCTTTAATTATTCCACAGCTCCTGCTTCAGCCCCCTTCATGGCTGTTGAAATAAATTGTTCTCATCTGCCTATTCTGCCAAGGGATGTCTTCATATGCTTGGAGTAGATGTCCCCCTAACTCACAGACAGGTTTAAGGCCTGTCATTTACCTCAACTTGGTTTAAGTTTAACTTGTCTGCTGAGATGGTTTTTCTGGGGATGTGGCTGTTTTGTATACTATAGTTTCTGGAAGTCACAGGTGAGAGATGAATGACTGCTGGGCACTAAAGGTGGATGAGAAGCCTTGAAAAGAACTCAGCAAGGCCTCACACCAAAGGTACTATTTTTTCCTGAATACCCCATATACCCTTTACATGCACAGATCATCTAAGATGGTGTCACTTATAGAACTTGCTTCTGGATAGACCAGCACTTGCCCAGTTATTCTGCACTGGTCAACAAGGTAGTTAGGAGTAGCCTCTTTCCATTAGCTGTATCTATAAATCCATTTGTCTGAGGCACACTCTCTGTTTTTCCAATAGTATCTAGGAGTGAAGATCTCATTCATCCATAGCATGGGTGCCATGCAGTAATCTGGTGAGTGATAGAGGGGAAAAGTGGCCCTAAGAAATAGTTTTGGGATTTTGGCCTTGTTTCTACCGCCCTTTTTAATTCTAGGTTCAAAGTGGATCTGTTACCTCTAGCTGTCGAGTCCTTGGAACACAGGATTCTAGGTAGGAGGTGTAACCAGTTCAGCAGGAAAGCACTAGGAAGCAAGGTTCTGGGACACAAACTCAGAAGGGACTTTGTATTTGCAAATTGGTGGGATTAATGTTATTTAGGAATTGATTTAAGCTGTGAATCTATTATCCCTCCCTACCCCCAAGACCAAAGGGAGATTATGCCTTCAGGTTTTGGGAGAATGTATATTTGTTCTTGTTATACTTTTGAAGTAAATATCTCTTTGGAGAAGCTAATCTGACTATTAAATGGTTAAGTAGAATTGTAGTGCTTGGGACCCCTAAAATTGGGGGAACATAATAGAAGCTTATGCTGTTGGAAAAGACTAGGGATCCCCTAACTCCCTTAACAGTACTAGAGAGTGCTAGTGAAAAGGTGAAATGAAACATACGGGAAGCCAGAGTTAAACATACAAAGGGAAATGTGTGGTCAGCATACAGGTTACTGATCCATTAGGGACATATATGACAGATGGCGAATTGTGTATTGCTAATGCTTCTGGACTTCCAACTTTTCTGATGATGTTCTCTTTTTGGTTCCACTGGGCTTGCACCTTCATGTTATATGTTTTCTCTGTTGCTCTATGTCCCACCCCCTGGGACAAAAAACTGGATCTTTAATGAAATGAAGGACTTCAAAGCATTCCTGATGAAAGGACCAGAACTGTGGACAAACTTTGAAATCAAACACAAGAATTAAATGAAACCTCTAAGGTAAACACAAATGATGACAAAGGATGACACAAGCATAAACTACTTGCATTCAAATATGGGGAGATGATACATGTGTCCCTTTCTGATCCCTATTATCATCAAGGTTCATAGAGCAAGTTCAATTAGAGAAGGCTTGAGAGCATTTTTGTTATGTCTTGATGGTTTTAAGAAAATAATAGAAAGAGAGGAGAAGAGCAACACATTGGAGTGAGGGATTGGGAAAGGAAAGGAAAAAGTTAAGGAAAATTATCTCATAATAAGGGTACACAAGTAGACATCTATACAGACAAGGAGGAAGAAGTGGGGACAGTGGCTGACTGTTACTCTCCTCTGAACTAATAAGATACACACACACACAGACACACACACACACACCACATGTACACTACTGGGTGCAAAAATACATTTCATTCAATAGGGAAATAGGAGGTAAATGGGAGAAATTAGGAATTTCATTAGGGAGAGTATAGAGAGGGAAATAAGTATTTATATAGTACCTACCATGTTAGAAAAGCAGGAATTAGACAGAGGATAGATTAAAGGAGGGATTCATTCTAAGTAAAACAAAGTCTAAGGATGTACAAAAATATTTATAACTCCTTTTCAGGTGGTAAATGACAGGAATCTGAGGGGGTGTTTATAAATTGAAGAATGGATGAGCAAGTTATGGTATATAAATGTGATGGAATACTATTTGCTGAACTCCCAATGTAATGACCAACCAAGATTCTAGAACACTAATGATGAAATATGTTAGGTATTTCCTGATAGAGAGGTGAAGGACTCAGAATGCAAAATGAGAAAAATATTTTTGAGTACATGGCCAATGTGAAAATCTATTTTGCTTGACTATACATGTTTGTAACAAGGGTTTTATTTTTATTGCTTTCTCAATGTGGGATAAGTGGAAGAAAGAGAGAGAGAGAGAGAAGACTGATTTTTGAAAGTAAGATGAAATTTAATTAAAAAATGTTTGGTTGGTTGGCAACAAGCCTCCTGGGCTTTGAACTGCCCCACACTATAATTAATTTCTTGGCAAAGCCTTAAAAAGTTTATAGAGAAAGTTATAAAGGTAAATTTCAGTTCTATCCTTCCCCATCCCCCTCCATGTGAATTCATACAAATAAAAAATGAATTGGGTTCAAATTATTGTGATTTTTAAAATATGGGTCTTATAGTCACATAAGTCCAAATTAGTGTGATATTTTTACATGTTATAATATAGGCGTATTATAGGTAACTAGTGGCACAGTGGATAAAACACTGTACCTAGAGTCAGGAATACTTGAGTTCAAACCCAGCTTTATGCACTTACTATCTCTGTGATTTTCGGAAAGCTACTTAACCTTCTGCCTCAATTTCTTCACAGGATTGTTGTGAGAATCAAATCAAATAGTATTTGTAAAAAGTACTTAATCCAGTGCCTGGAACATAGTAGGCACTATATAAATACTTATTTCCCTCTCCATCTTCTCCCTAATCAACAATTCATTATAGAAACAAAGTATTGAAGGAAGAGATG
Organism: Gymnobelideus leadbeateri; assembly: GCA_011680675.1. NCBI lineage: Eukaryota > Metazoa > Chordata > Mammalia > Diprotodontia > Petauridae > Gymnobelideus > Gymnobelideus leadbeateri. The sequence goes on along the minus strand of WOXC01009548.1, from coordinate 156,861 downwards.
CAGACAAGTTTTAAATATCACATGATAAAAGAAGTCTTTTCTGGCTCTCTGGAATAATATCATTGAGAAGCTCTGAGGTCCAGAATTAGAAAAGCGTGTTTGCTTCTCTAGAGAAAGTATGGTAGATTTCAACTTGATTTTTGTCAAATTTATGTTTAGTATTTTTTCTTAATTACTTTAAAAAGTAAAGTCTTGGGGCGGCTAGGTGGCACAGTGAGTAGAGTGTCGGCCCTGGAGTCAGAAGGACCTGAGTTCGGATCCGACCTCAGACACTTAACGCACACACAAACAAAAACCTAGCCATGTGACCTTGGGCAAGTTACTTAACCCCAACTGTCCTCTGGGAAAAAAAAAGTAAAGTCTGTTGTTAATAAATAATAAATAATTCATTATTAACTTAGTTAATTTAATGTTTAAAAATTTATTGATTTTTTTGGTTACGTTTTAAGTTCTGGACTGTCTCCCTCCCTCCCTCCATACCTTGCACTAGAGAAGGCCACAATTTCACACACACACACACACACACACACACACACACACACGTACAAATGCAAATACATATACACGTATGTGTATATATCATGTACACACACGTGTGTGTCTGTGTACATACACGTGTGTGTGTGTGTGTATGTAAAACCAAACTATGCATACTTCTATTTATCAGTTCTTTCTTTGGAGGTAGACAGCATCTTCCTTCATAGGTCCTAAAAAGGACCTATGTAAAATCAACTATAAAGTTGATTTAGTATTTATGATACTCAGAATAACTTAGTCGTTCACAGTTGTTCTTCAAATAAATATTGCTGTCACTATATACAATGTTCTCTTAGTTTTGCTCATTTCTCTCTTCACTGTTTCATGCAAGTCTTTCCAAGTTTTTTAAATCAACCAGCTTACCATTTCTTACAACCCAGTAGAATTCTGTCACAATCATATACGACAACTTGGTAGCTTAATTAATTTTAAATAATAAATTCTTCATCTATAAAATGGAAAAAAGAATAGCACCCCCCTTCATAAAAAAGGTTGTGGGGATCACAAGATAATAATTGTAAAGTGCTTGGCACAGTGTGTGGCCCATAGTAAGAGCTATGTAAATGTTAGCTATCCATCGTGCCATTGACTACTTCAAAGAATAATCCTTATTTGCAAAATGCTTTAAAACCTTTATTGTAATTTATTAGTTTTGTTTTTATTGCTGTAGGAAAGGTGACTTGTGCCAAGGGCTTTTGACTTTTAAAAGTATTATTATGGTACCCATTTTATTTGCCCTCTTTAATGTCACATTGATTTCAGGTCCCTCAGAGGTATGGGTTATAAATTGGGAACATCTAGGATTTACAAATGATTTGTATTTGATAAAAGTAAGAGTAGTGTTGAGAGTTTCCTACTGTTGATTTTTGAGAGAATGCATCGCAGATATACCATCACCACAACCACTGCTCTTTCATTTCTTTCTAGTTTGTTAACAAAGTGCTTTCATAAAATTTATCTCGTTTTGTTCTCACCATAACAATTACAAAGATTATAATAACTCACATTTGTATAGCACTTTTGAAGGTATTGTAAGGCAAATATCATTATCCCCATTTGACAGATGGAGAAATTGAAGATCAGAGAAATTAAGTGCCTTGCTAAAAGAAACATAACTCATAGGTAGCAGGGCCAGTAAGTATCCATGTGTCAACAGGCCAAGGCTAGAGCTCTTTCCCCTTTGTCATTCACTGTTTCCTTCCAGAACTTGCTCACTATTAGAGACAGTGTTTGAAAGTTCTTATTTTCTTAAAAAAAAGAAACCATGAAGAAATCCAATATCATTTTAGAAAGTTCCTATTATTTCAAATGTTTCTGTTCTTTCTTTTCTCCTTTCTTATTTCTGTGTGTGTGTATTACTAGCAAATGCAGACTCAATGCCACATTGCCTGGCATATGGCGGATCAATACGGTACTCAAATGAAAAGCTGTGAACACTTTTTTTTTTGCACAAGGATTCTTGCTTTTTCAATGGCTCAGCAGGCAGCTATTTATTGCAGCAGTTGCTTTTGAGATCTTAAAACAGGTGAGCATCTGCCCTGAGTAAAGAGGGTAAAGTTAACAAGAGGCTATAGGGTGTTACGGGACTGCCAATAAAGGTGGCAAGGTTGTAAGAGATAATACACAGGAGTGGCGTCATGTTTCAAAGGTCTTGGCATTCTTTCTCTGGACTTCTGACAGTGTTGCTAAGTGAAAGATATCCTGCCAGTCTGCTTACGCCTTCAACTTCATTTCTTATTAACTAAGAGCCTTGCTAGATACTTCCTATTCTGGAGACCACTGTGGCCTTTGTGAGGGAAGTCAAGGTTGTAAGAGATAAAACACAGGGGTGGTGTGACGTTTTAAAAGTCTTGGCATTCTTTCTCCGGACTCCTAACAATGTTGGTAAGTGAAAATAGCCTGTCAGTCTCTTCATGTCTTCAATTTCATTTCCTATTAACTAAGAGTCTTGCTAGATACTTCCTCTTATGGAGACCACTGTGGCCTTTGTGAGAGCAGTCACATTCACTTGGTACGTTGGAGCCATTGTGGATGTAGACTCATCCTCACCTATAAAAGCAGACAAGAGAAATAATTTTGAAGGCCTGATTCTCAAACTTACTCAACAGGATTACTAAGACATTTGTGTTTTTTAAGTTGAGGGAAGTTTATGAAATAGCTGTTTGTTTTTGTTTTTTAATATACTGTATATGCTGCTTTTCTCTTCCTACATAGTGTAGGGGATCCATAGTAGACTGCCGTTCTCTACAAGCTGAGGAGAGGTATGTTTAGGCAGCTGGAATTTCTGCTTAGATATTTCTAGTCCATTGTAGCAAGGCTGGACTTTTAGAGTGTTATTTCTCACTTCAAACTGCTTGCCATGGCAGTTTAATAACCTAAAATAAAAGGCAACCTTTTCTTTCCTCTCTATGTTGATATATAGCCTTCAAATAGGGCTCTTCATCCTGAAATAGGACCTTGCTGCTGAGTGGTATAATGAGGATCAGAAAGGTTTCCCTTGACCCTTGTAGGAAAGCTTGTGAGACCTGGTTGAGTGGTTCCTCCTAGAAGATGGTCTTGTAGCCTAGGCATTTAGAATGGCATTATGGGGAGTCTCTGTTGCAGAATATAAATTCCTCAAGGTCAGGAACTGTTCTTTATTTCTTCTTTGTTTCTGTGAGTGGCAGCTTGTCATCGTGGATAGAATAGCAGCCCTGGAGCCAAGAAGACCTCAATTCAAGTGCTACCTCTGACACATGGTAGCTGATAACCTGGGGCAAGTGACTTAACCTGTCAGGGGTCTAGACAACTCATTGCAGAGAAAAGGCTGACTTGCTTTGCTGGAAGTAACATCCCCATTTGAGAATTCCTTCTGTCAATAAAATCATAGTTCTAGTCCCCCTTTTATATCCTTGCTCACAGCAACTAGTTTGCTTAGATGATTAGGTATTTACTGAATTCTCATTGGATTAGTGTCTTTCCCTGTTTATTGATTGGCCATTGAAGTGCTATTATAAACATGCTATATGTATAAAAGCTGGAGACCAGGATGAGGGATGGGAGCACCCACGATGAGGGAGCCACTACCTGCTCTATTCATAGGGTTCTTTGGCAAAATTACAAAGTAGATGGATCATAGATGGAAGGGATGTTAGAGGCCATCAAGTTTAAGCTATTTGTTTGTTTGTTTATTTATTTATTTACCAATAATGGCACTGAAACCCAGGGAAATTAAGTGACCAGTGTCAGGTCACATGAGTAGTAAGCTTCAGATGTGGAATTTGAACCTGAGTTCTTTGACTCCAGAACCAGTAGTCATTCTATTACACTAAAGCAATGGTAGCCACAAATTTCATTCCAATTCAATATGAATGAACATTAATTAATGGTCTACTTGACCACCATGCTTCAGTTGCCTTCTCCCCCTGGAATATCCTTCTCGCATTGGTGAGTTCCTTCTAGAACCTCCATTTTGAGGAAGGACTCAGGACAGCCAGTCTTCATTCTTCTTCTGACCCTCAAGACTTCACCACCATGCACCCATGAAGGTGTCTTCCACTCTCCTCCTTTGAAGCTCCCTTTTCTGTGTTACCTTCTCCCATTAGAATATAAGCTTCTTGAGGGCAGTGCCTGACATTTTTTGCTTGTATTCGTCTCTCCACTGTTTAGTACAGTGCCTGGCTCATGGTGCTTAATAAATGTTTGTAGATTTATTGAAAAAATAAATGGATAAAGCATTTATTAAGTGCTTACTCTGTGCAAAGCACTGCAGAGAATTAGAAAAGCCCAGGAACTGCTGCTCTCAAAGAACTCATGTTCTAAGGGGAAGATGATACATATTGAAGGTTTTAGCTGCAAGTCAGATGTAAAAGTACCATGATCCTCTGGGTGCAGCAGCAAAACAGATGGTAATGCTTTTTCTTGTTGACTATTAGGTACAGAATCTTGGGCAAGGCACTGAGGGAGATGCAAAGTTTAGATTAAACATTATTAAAACCACTGTCTATGGACCTCATGTACATAACTGTCTTTTGCATTTTCCTTGCAAGCTTGGAATAATTGCTCACAGATGTTTGTCTTTATAAAAGGAATGATATACTTCTAAATGCATGTTAAAGAAAATAACCACTGGCTAAAAAGGATTTTATTTTAAAATGTCATTCACTTTTAGCTGATCTTTCAGAATAAATTAATTCCCAGAATTATCAGAATGAAGACATTATGAAATTACATTAATTTATTATTTTCTTGTTCAGTTATTTCAATCATATCTGATTTTTTGTGACTCCACTTTTGGGGATTTTATCAGCAGAGATACTGGAGTGGTTTGCTATTTCCTTCTCCAGCTCATTTAGCAGATGAGGAAACTGAGGTAGAGTTAAGTGACTTGCCCAGGGTCACACAGCTAGTAAGTATCTGAGAGTGGATGTGAACTCAGGAAAATGAGTCTTCCTGGCTCTAGATCCAGCACTCTATGCCTCGTAGCTATTCTTTTATTACTTTCTATCCTCTCTGAATTAAAAAATGTAAGTCCACTGTAGTTAAAGTACATTCTGATGGGATTTCTGTTACAGATGGACCAGGTAAGAAATAATCACCTGGAAATGGAGTAGTTGGAACTTGTTCTTCCTCAATTGGACCAACCAACAACTAATTTACTGTGTCTTTGGGCAAGCCCATTTTTGTGTTTAAAACTTTCTGAAAATCTAGTGTTTTAAGTGTTAGAATGTATCTGTATTCTGGGCCTTGACTGTCAGGACTTTGGCTTCTTAAATGTCTCAGCTTTCTTGTTTTTTGAATTGTTAAAATAAGGTTTGCCATCTCTCCTTCAAGGATTTTTTGAAGATCTATGAGCTAAATGTAGAACTAGGATGTATATAGGATGAAAGGAGTTAAATAAATAAATGCCAAGGGTTTTGGTAGCATTTCACGTATGTAAAGGGCTCAGTTCTATCTCTTTCACTGTATTAGCTAATGATGAAAATCATATTATGCATACTTCATGCATTTTAAATAAATTCCTATTTACTTTTTATGTTATCTTATAGAAGTACAGAAGCTCAATTGGAAGGGTCCTCAGAGGCTATCTAGTTAAATCCATGGCTGAACAAGAATCCCCTTGGTAACATACCTCAAAAGTAGTCATCTGCCTATTACTTGAAGACTTCCAGTGAAAGGGAGCCCTCTATCCAGAGGCAACTGACTCTACTTTTGCAGAGATTTATTTTTTAGGATTTTTTTTTCTGCATCAAATTGCCTTTTTGTGATGTTTCTTCCTTGCTCTTAGCTCTTCCCCCAATGCAAACAGAATAATTAGATCACTCATCTTCCACATGAGACCTCTTCAAACAATTGAAGAGAGCTGTCATGTCTTCCCCCTTCCCTTTTCCCCAAATCTTCTCTTCTTTAGGCTAAATTGTACCAGTTACCTCCATGTATCCCAGTACTGCATGGTCTCTAGCCTTCATTCTCACCATTTTCATTAACTTTCTCTGGATGATCCTCAGTTTATCAATGTCCATTCTAAAAAGTGTCATATAGAACTGAACATAGTACTTCATATATAATTTTTCTAATCGGGTCAGAGTACAATGGCACTATGGATCACATCTTATTCAGGGTTCCATGTCTCTCTTTAGAATTTTTTTTCATAGATTGAATTTGTTTTCATGTAATCAATGTTTCTCTATGTATCTCTTCCTTCTTGCTTTCTCAGAGAGCAATTCCTTATAATAAGCAATAAAGAGAAAAAATCAATAAACATCAAAAAATCCAATATTATATGCAATGTTTTACACCCATAATCTCCCATCTCTTCAAAGAAAAAGAAGTACATTCTTACATCTCACTTAAACTCTTCAGTTTCTCTATATTTTTTTAATGTTTAAATTTATTTAATTTTTAATTTATGGGATAAAACAAGCATTTCCATAACATAGTATAATTAAAAAATGATTGCACATGAAATTATGAATCTATTATGCACAACTTGCAATTCTTTAAAATATGTAATAAAGTTATTGTGTAAATTTCTTTCCCCTCCTTTTCCCCTTTTCTTTCTCTTTCCTTCCTCCCTTGATAAAATCATTCTATTCATATTTCTACTTATCAGTTCTTTCTCTTGATGCAGATAGCATCTTCATTCCTATCTCCTTGTAGTTAATTTGGGTTTTTATGATAGTCAAAATGACTAATTCTCTCGAAATTGTTCTTAAAACAATATTACTGTTACTGTATACAATGTTTTTTTTGGTTCTGTTCATTTTACTCTTCATTATTTCATGCAAGCCTTTCCATATTTTTCTAAGATCATTGAATCAATTATTTCTTATAGCACAGTGGTTGATGCCTGAACCAGTGAAGCATTGCATGAGTGGGAGAATGTGGAATGATGCGACATGAGCCAGGTGATTTCTGTCAAAGCAGTTCTGTTTATTCCTCTGAGGGTAAGGATTTATATACTAATAGCAAAAGCGGTTACATCTGCTTCCTTGTGCTTAATTCCACTGTGTGCACATGCAATCACTTTTTGGTTATCTCGCCCTGTTCCCTTGCTAATCATGGAAGGATGGTGAGCCAACACCCAGAGCAACCTCCATTGGGAGTGGGACCTAGGGAAATCCTGACCCAGACTCTACCCATGACTGGACTGGCTTAGTGCTGGCCCTCTACAAGTAGTATTCCATCATGGTCATATACCACAACTTATTCAGCCATAAACATTTTAGAATATATAGGTTCTTTCCTTTTTCCCCCTAATCATCTTTGCAAATAGACCTACTAGTGGTATTTCTGGGTCAAAGGTTATAAACAATTTAATAATTCTTTGGGCATAATTCCAGATTGCTCTCCAAAATGGTTGGATCAGTTCACAATTTCACCTGATTTCTCATAATAATCTAAATGCAGTAGCCATACTACCTACCAGAATGGATTGTTGTGAGAAAAGTACCTTCAAAAGCTAAAAGTGCTTTAAAATGTAGTTTATCATTATTCCATTTATATCAATAAATTTTTTCTACACTGTTAATAAGATTTCTAACTTTAAACTCTTAGAGGTATGGGATCATAAGCTAATTATGATAGATTGCAGGAAAATCTTAGGAATCTGTTGAGAATATGCAAAAAAATATTAAATTAGTGGGAAAAGGTAATACAATAAGCAACCCATCTTGGATTATATATACAGACACCCACATATTCGAATGAATTATTATGGATAATCATGTAATAAACATTTAGTGCTACTTTATTTTTATATATGAATTCTTTTGAATGATCAAATGAAATAGTATATATAAAACCAGTTTCAAACTTTAAAGCACACTGTTAATGTTAGCTATTATTATTATGATTATGAATCACTAAATATATGTAAATAACATCATTAAACAAATATTTATTAAATGTGTACTATGTGCAAGGCTCCTAGGACTCTGGGGAGTATAATAATGAAGACATCATCTCTTTCTTCTAGTTTATAATAAGTAATGAAAATCACTGACTTTATATAATATATTAAGAATTTTAGATACAAGTTTTGCAGTGCCTAGAAGACAAGATTTGGACTCAAGAAGACCTCAGTTCCAATACTGCTTCAGTCATTTAGCTATGTGACCTTGGGCAAGTCATATATAACCTCCGTTTGCCTTTGTTTCTTCATCTGTAAAATGAGGATAATAATTGTATCTATCTCCCAGGTGTGTGTGTGTGTGTGTGTGTGTGTGTGATCAAATGAGATAACATCCAAAAGGCTTTCCTTTTTTTTGGATATCTTTATCACTTCTTTTAAACTTATCCACATTCCCAATCCCCACAGAAACTCTTGTGACAAATAAGTATAGTCAACCAAAGCAAATCAGCTAATTGGCTGTCTGCAAATGCTTGTCTGTTTCTGTATCTCTAGTTCACCTCTTCACGTAGAGGTGAGAGGCTTGTTTGCTCCCCACACTTCTAAAGTTATGGTTGGTCACTGTTGATCAGAGTTGATTTATTGTTTTATTTTTTATAGTACTTTGGTCATTAAGTAAACGATATTCTGTCTGTCTCTCATATATCTATATCTGTATATGTACTATACCTCCAAAGTGACTAAAATGTACATACTCCTTGATGTAGTGACAACACTACTTATTTCTGAGGTACACATGATCACACTAAAAATTTAACAATTGGCTCTCCTAAGCCTGTTTGAGCTGGGTCCAGCATATGCTTGACTGGAATGTACTGCTCTGCATTATATTGGGCAACGGAAAAGATTGTTATAAAGATTAAGACATAGTCTTTGATCTTCTATGATTTATAATTTAGAAGAAAGAGTTTAGAATTTCTCCATAAGAAATCCTTTCTCGGGGTGGCTAGGTGGTGCAGTGAGTAGAGTGCCAGCCCTGGAGTCAGAAGGACCTGAGTTCAGATCTGGCCTCAGATGCTTAACAAACACAAAAAAACCAAAAACCTAGCTGTGTGACCTTGGGCAAGTTACTTAACCCCAGTTGCCCTCCAAAAAGCAAGGAAAAAAAAAAGAAATCCTTTCTCTGTTCCTTTTCAGAACATTTGATGTTTATGACATATATGTAAGAATAAGCTTGCTGTCTAAAGTTTGCAGGGGTCATTGGAATATTTTGGTTAAATAAAGGAAGCAAAATTTCTTTTTGTTAGTCTATTATTTGCAATTTTCCAAAGCATCATCTAGCCCAGTGCAAACCTGGGTGTTCACAAATGTCCACAGAAGGCAGAGTCTTCACTTCTAAAGTTTGATTTCAAACGAAACTTTATTGATCCCACACACAATCTGCTAGTTTGTAAACTGCCATATGTACCTGCAGGCCCTTGGGAAAGCATTAGCAACAATACACTGGAATGGAAAAAAAAAAAACCAAAGCAACCATTCTGCTTTTTATTTTGTTTTGGCCATATGGTTTGGTGACCTTGGTGATTCTGGGACTTGAACTCACTAGAACAGTTTGAAACCTTTATGAGCTGCAACCACCAACATTTTTAGAGCTCAAGTCGAAATAATGATTTGAGAAATACTCACAAATAGACAAGAGGAATTCACCAATCAGTTCTTTGAAGACAACGATCCTTTTAACAAAGTCAGTCTGAAAATGGAGGTAACTGGAGGAGGTTCAGAGGTTGTGGTGTCCACTGAGAAGGAAGGGGCAGGGGTATTATCTTAAGTGCAGGTCTTGCATGGGGAGGCCTGGGGCCAGAGAAAAGGATGCACATAGGGGATTTGAGTAGCTTAAGACATCTAGAAATGGTCAAGAGACCATCTGAGCAGGTCTCCATATTACTGAATGCCAGACAGGCCATAGAAAGGTGGATGTTGCCCTTGAGTGGCTGAGATAGCCAAAGAACTACAGTTTACTCTGCCTAGATGGAAGGGAAAAATACCACATGGAGATTCAGTAGGGAGGGAATTCACACTCATGAAGACATTCCTAGGCTTTCTATGTTATTTCAATGTCTAGTAATGGATATCGAACAATGGAATACATCACTGGAATGTGCTCTTTTTGTTAACAAAGATATTGGAGTATATTTGGATTCTATTTAGGCTTCCACTCAAACTTTCTTGATTACTGTTTCCCATGCATGGTACGTACATCTTTGCCTTGGAGCCTTTTTAAGTCATTTGCAATTAGGAACACAGGATAATAGAATTAGAGATGAAGGGAATTTAGAGGTAATGTAAAACAAATTGCTTTATTTCATTGTTAAGGAGATAGAATTCCACAGAGGTTGAATAACTTGTCCAAGATCACAAGGTAGTAAGTGACAGAGCCAGGATTTGAACACAGGGCCTCTGACTCCAAATCCCAAAATCTTTCCCCTGTACTGTTTTGCTCTCCAATATACTTATCTGTATAAATGTTCTTTTCCTCCAGTAGAATGTAAGCTCATTGAGTATAAGGACTTTTTCAATTTTGTCTTTGTATCTCCAGTGCCTGATAAATTGATATTTAATAAATGCATATCAAATTGAGCTAAATATTTATTAAAGTTTGGCTCTTTGGAAATAGACTATTTCTGAGATCTGTTTTCTTCTGTGAAGGAGATTCACTCAAGTTTTAGCTCAGCTAAGATATTCTCTTTTCCCCACCACCCTCTTGTCCCCAATTTTCCCCATACCATCACCCTTAATTCTAAAAGTCTAAAGACTCATTATTTTTAAGTCCCAGATAAAATCAAATTTAGGTATTTGTATATGATTATAAGTACTTCTCTATTTTATATATCACAGATTGATTTAAAGAATTATGTGGTGCCAAATCACAGCCCCAAATGGCATCTGAGTTTGGGTTTATGAACGTTGAGTTTTTGGTCAAATTCTGTTCTTCCTTCACAGCCTCTGGAAATTAATCCTACATGTAACATCATGTGGGCTAGTTGCCCTGGTTACTCTCATGCATTTTGCCAGACCCTCAGAAAAGATGTGATCATTCTAATTAACCTTAAAGTTAACAGACTAAAAGCAAGAGTTGCATAACAACTCAAAAAGAGAAGCAGAAAATACAGTTCTGGGTGACTTAAATCACAAGTGATGCTCATTAGCCCCTTCACTGAGATATTTAGACAGAGTGGTTTTCTAGAAGGCCTAGAGATGGGAAAGCCTCAGAGTTAAAGTGGCATTCTAGATAGATTTGCCAATATAGAAATATTTTTATCTTTATTCTCAAGTATAAATGTTTTGTCACAAAATAGAATGAGAATAGAAACAGAGATAAAGTCTAGAACTGTGATTTCAGTGATATAGGTAACTTCTAGGAGAAGAAACTTCTTTTATCAATGCATTTCAACATCTTCTCTGCAATTGATTAGTTGTCTTGGGCACTGAGAGGTTAAAAGACTTGCCCAAAATCACACTGCCAGTGTGTATCAGACAAAGGACTTGAACAATGGTTTTCTGGGCTTCGGGGCCTGATTTTTATCTGACACACTAGGCTGCCTCTCACAGATTAGAACCAAAATTGTATTTAGCTTTTACTTCCTTCTGAGATTAAAAACATTATCTAAGCCTCAAAAATTGTTTGCCTCTTTTGTTCTATTTCTCCCTATCCTTGTCAGTGATCCTTTGGCTGGAGTAACTAAAAATGAGCTTTTTGCCCTCTAGGAACAACACAAAGACTATTTCAGGCATGACTCAGCAAAATGTTCTATGAGATGAGTAACCAAAAATATCTGGGTCCCTCCATCACATATCACATAAGTATATCATTTTGCAGAAACAGGGCAATTATTTATAAGGGAAAGCACTATTGCCCCCTATTCCTCCTGCTGGGTCCCTTCTACCTCATCTTATGCCTCCTATCTGGAATACTTTCTCCCCCAAACCCCAGCAGAGCTAGAGACTTCTGTGTACAATGCACCAGGTGTGCAAGGAGGCCTATTTGTTGACCAAACTAATTTCTGCTCCTAAACAGGATGAGGGATAGAAAGTCCTCACAGACACTCCTCTCTCTGCCCAGGGGCTTGGCTTTGGAGCAAGGCCTTCCTTCCAGGAGTCTGCTCATTTTTCCTCTCCATTTTTTCTCTCTAGAGATTGAAGGAAGGGGTTATATTGACTAGTAGCCAGACTCTCACTGGGTGCTATAGCTGGTTATTACAACCAATAGAAAGGAAAAACAACCTCTAGTGATTTGAAGAAATCGCAGAACAAAAGCTCTAGGTTTCATTTCAATTCTACTCTTGGAAGTTTATAATAAAATGAAAACATATGGATAAATGGTTGGTAAAATATAACTCCAGGTGGTCCTCTTGACTACGAAATCAGAAATAGAGTCTTCACTTAGGTATTCTGGAGCCTATAACCACATGTGAAATGTTAAAAACCAAAATAATAATAACTAACATTTATATAGTGTTTCCTATGTGCCAGGTACTGTGCTAAGCACTTTCCAGATATCTCTCTTGATTCTCACAGAAACCCAGGGAGGGAGGTGTTATTGTTCTTCCCATTTTATAAAAGAGGAAACTGAGGCAAACAAGTTAAATGGCTTGTCACAGCTAGTAAGTGTCTGAGAATGGATTTGAACTTGGAGCAGCACTCTATTCAGTGAATCACCTAGTTGTAAAAACTCTTTAGAGCTTCACCACCATCCTCTCCTCCTCTCCTCCTCCCTTTGCACTGTCAAATGGCATTTACAGTCATATTCAGCAAAATATTAGACAATAAACTTCATCCAAAGGAAACAAGCTGAAGAACAGCAAAGAAACCAAAATTATTTCTTGGTGAAAGATCCATGTAGAGCAAGTAGAAAGCTCTATAGAAAAAAACAACAACTCCATCTGCATGAATGCATTATGGGGGTGGGGTGGGGAGGAAAGGGAGAGGAGAAAAAAAACTCCTGCCTACTTACTTTCTTTTGTAACCAAGGTGGGAAATGACTACCCCTCCAGCTTTATTTCCACTTTGGTTGCTGTTCCCTCATCAGATTGCGATGGATATTTCATCACACTTAACCCCTCTTTACTCTAAAGCCATGGTTCCTTTGCTCTCTTCAATCCTGGACACCCTGGTGCTCAGACTTTTGGGGCTGCATGATTTTATCCTGTACAGTTCCAACCTTATAGGGAAGAATCACGAACTATCCTTCATATCTTCTAGAGGGCTGTGTAATTATTTTTTAGGAAAAGTTTCACTTGGAACATTTCAGACGAGATTACAGTTTCCTTGAAGGTTGGTGCCTCCCTATCTCATCTCATAGCAGTTAGAAATCAGTAAGACCTTCCTGAGCAGGTCTTTCTTTTCCCTGTAAGAATACCTGATCTGGAATTGACCATGGCACCAGGAGCTGCCTGAGCTATCTTGGAGCATGGACCCAGGAGCCCTAGACTATCAAGAATTGCCTTTTGTTCTATGGCCTGGGAAATATTGAGCTCACCACGTACTCACATCTCTGATTATATTATTTCTCTATCTCTTCCCCAGGCTGCTTTGGAGGGGTTAGTCCCAGCCTCACTATGTAGGGATTAGTGGATTAACCTACTCCAGAGGTCAGGTTTAGTAGTTGTTAATAGATTGAAGGACTACTTTCATTAGATGGTTTCAATACTGGCTCCACTGGTCATTGGGCTGCCCTAGTTCATTTCCCTTGTTATCACAGTCACAGAGGGCCATCACCAGTCATCTTAACTTTTGTCCTGCCACTGCACTCTGATGACTCTGGAGGAGAGATGGAGGCTGATGACTATGTGCAGTTCTGCCTCACTTAAATCCAATTCATGGTCAAGACGTCACCCTTGTGATGTCATTGGACCTCTTTGAGAACAAAGTATGTGCAACAACAGCAGCAACAACTTTCATGGGGGCTATCCCTTAACATACCACCCAGAAAGGGCCTATTGCTTTCAGCATTGACTTGTCTAATTCTTCTTCAAAGTCCTTTTAGCAACAGATTCTTGCAAGGTGTGAACAGCAAGAGTGTTTCTGATGGTTATGCTTGCTTCTGTTAGGCCTAAGGCTGGAGGAATGTAGCACAAAAGAAAGCTTTGGACATGGAGACACCCTGGTCTCAAATAGCATTTTGAGCTGTAGCTCATTCTACCACCAGAGGATTCTGAAGTCCTTTTCATCCACAGATGTATGGAAAACTAGTTTTCTGGGGGCAAAAAGAACAACTATTATTGTGTTAGGATAGCTTAAGAACTGCAGGTGGAGTGATATTTTGGGCAAAAGGCTGAGCAGAGCAATAGCAGAGGAGGTCTGGTGCCAACAACCAGGAGCTCAGAAATATGAATTGAATGAAGCAGGATTGAAGAGAGGAACAAAACAGGAAATGGTGACAGGTGACATTAGCTAGGAGTTGAAGAAAATTGCAAGAGGAATGAACTGTTGGTATAACCCTTACCTGTGCAGCTAGCCAGAGGGGTCATGGAGGGTAATAGTGCAGAGGAGCACTGAGCCCCTCTCTAGGAACTCTACTCAGAAGAACACTCGTGTAGCTGAAACTATGCTGGCTTTTGGGGACAGTGGCTTACTGGCAAATGTTATTTTCAATGAGCACCATTTATGTTCTTTAACTTATAAGTGAACCTATTCATTCTTCTAACCTTGTGAACGACGTGCTTCCAAGGGATAATCGGTGACAACATTCTGCTTATTGTCACACAGGAAGTTTCTAGTCAATGAGCCGAAGAAGTGAGAATTCACCCAAAGTGTACTTGGACCCTTCATATTAAGTCTGAATAAAGGACTAGAAGGAGATAGAGTCATTCAACAAATATTTATTTACTATCAATTATGTTTAAGACATTGTGAAAGTCGATACTATATATTGTCCTGCCAAAGGAACCAAAGAAATTAATTACTTTGCATAAATATTTAATAGGAAAATAGCAATTTCTTTAAAGTCACCATATGCCACATTTAATCTTTTAGATTCAAATTAGATTAGGGATCTCCCTTATCATGAAATTCTCTGATGCCTGCCCATAGCATGAAGGTGACCCTGGGTTTTGCAGGCTATGCCAAACTTTTATAGGTAATACTAAGCTAGAAAGGCTTTCAATGTGGGTCTGGCTACAGGTTTGTGAATTGGTCATCAAAAGACTAGCCTAGTGAAATGTGGGGAAGGTTGGTTACTGAACATTAAAATCTTTGTGACTAAGACAACTAGTGAAATGGATCTCTCTTATTACTTGCATATTCTTTTCCTGTTTCCTTTAGAATCTAAGTTCCTTAAGAATAGAGACTAACTTTTTTTGTTTTGCATTTGTGTTTAGCACAGTTCCTTCACATAGTAAGCTCTTAATAAATTCTTTATCTCTGTCCCTAGCTCTCTCTGTTTCTCTCTTTTTTTTTTTGGTCTCTGTCTATTTGTTCTTCTCTGTGTCTCTCCCTTTTTTCTCATCTATTTCCCTATATTCCACCTTGGTTCCCTATTCCTTGTGCTGTTTTGTAGGGGCTAGTCTTAAGATAGCAAGGATGTTAAAGTAAAGATTAAACTTTATTTTTCATGTTTTCAAATCAATTTGGCTTTTGGAATCTTCAATACTTCAGGAATCCTACTGGTATAAAAAGAATTTACTCAGCCTTCATAAATCCCACTTAACTGTAATTTGTTTTTTGGTCCCAATATTACTTCTGTGTGACAATGGAGTAAAATCTTGCTTTCAGCGATTTTAAAGCAACTTTGATTTATCCAAATGATTTCCTGAGAAAAGAGAATATATTAGACCAGATTAAATATTAACATACCAAAACATGTCCTCAGACATTTAGGCAGAACTCAGTTTTCTGAACTTGACTATTTTAGTTGGCTCTATTCCCCCTAGATTTAGAAAAGAAGCCAAATGAAGCAGTTATATAGTAGAATGGTGGGCAGGAGGATGAGGCTCTAGCTAGACCCCTTTCTACCGCTAGATAGCTGTGTGATCTTGGGTAAATTACTTCATCATGAATAATAACCCACATGTATATAGTACTTTACAGTTTATATCATGCTTTTCTCACAACAGATATGTGAATTATCTCATCTATAAAGTGAGGAGGTTGGAAAATCCTTTCTAAGCTTTAGGTCCTAAGGAGGTAGTATAAATATTATACTTCTATTTAATAGATGAGGAAACCAACAGTAGAGAATTTAGATTATATATTACTGATAGTTGGTGGAAATTGGATCCCAGGTCTTTTGACTACAAATCTATTTCTATTCTGCAAAACTCTTTCTATTATACCTTGCTACCCTACCTCAGTTTCCTCTTTTGCAAAATGAGGATGGTGGACTAGATGGTCTTTAAGATATGTTCCAGTCCTAATGTTGTATTATTTTATTTGATAATTATGAAATTTATGGAGGGATAAGATCTGCCTTGTGTGATACTTAGTACAGGTCAAATTACAACAGCCAAAGAATGTTAATACATGAAGGGACCTGAGAAATCATTTAATCCTCTTGTCCTCCTATTATCGTATAGATGAGTTCCTAAGATTAGATTTGGTGTATGGCCTTATGTAAGGTCATACAAGTAAGGGCAGGCCAGATTTCAGGCCTAGGTCTTGTGCTACATCACTAAAAAAAAAAAATACTAGGGGCGGCTAGGTGGCACAGTGAATAGAGCGCCGGCCCTGGAGTCAGAAGGACCTGAGTTCGGAACCGGCCTCCGACACTTAATCCACACAAACAAAAACCTAGCCGTGTAACCTTGGGCAAGTTACTTAACCCTAATTGCCATAAAGGGGTGGCTAGATGACGCAGTGAGTAAGAGCGCTGGCCTTGGAGTTGGGATGACCCGAGATCAAATCCAGCCTCAGAAAATGAGCACCCACACATAAATAATGACTAGCCGTGTAACCTTGAGCAAGTTACTTAACCCCAATTGCTTTTAAAAAAAATACTAAAAAACAAAACAAAATATGTACATTTAGTAAAGTATAATATCTTACTCATCAAGCATAGAAAAACATTGTAACAAATCGAAAAAAAGTTCTTCATTTTAATTTGTGCATTTGGTTGTTTTGGGGGGGAGCAGGTAAATCTTATTTTCTTGTTAAATTTTTTCCCTATTTTTTAAAAAAAACCCAGATATATGAGGCTGTCACAAAACAGGTTAGTCTTGAACTCATTTTTCACCTGTTAACATTTTTGAATTTCATACATCTGCTTGCTTGTGCTTGTATTCTAGCTCCCCAATGATGACCACAGATTCTTGCCTTCTTTTATTTGTACTCTCTTGATGGCAATTGGCACATAGTAGGGAGGCACTTAATGTTTCATGAGTTCAATGAGCTTAATCAATCCAGTGCTTAATTTGTCTGACTGGTTATTGTCCAACCACTCTTGCCCATATCTTGACTTCAGATCAGATCAGTAGTCTAATCTTTTCTTCAGATTTCTCTCTTATTGCTTAGTCTGTGTATTCTAATTTCAGATATCCTTTGCCTAAACCTCAGTTTTTCTCTCTGATTTGTTCTGGTTGGTGGCTTTTCTTTTTCTTTTGCTCAGTAATCCGCACACTTTCAGCTTTAGAGGTATCTCTTTCCTGAGAGCTTTCTTTTTTGGATTTTCTACCCACTCAGTTGAATGACATCAGTAATTTCTAGGCAAAGCATCTGCAACTCCCTATTCTCAATGCTAGAACCCACTGGATTTTGACTGATTGCAAACTTGGATAAGAAAAAAACCACATCTCTATTTTCACTAACTTTTATATGGAATTTAGAATTTCCTTCAATTGGGAATTATTTAAAAATTATTCTGAGAAGGGGTCTATAGTCTTCACCAGACTTCCAGAGGGGTGCATGATACAAAAAAATAAGTGAAGAAACCCTGGCTGCTGTGGTTTCTGAACATAGCATTCTGAGTTTTCAAAAACAGTTGACAGTGGCTCCTAAAGACATTTAAGTGCCCTATTTTATATAAAATAGATTTAAACTTACTTAATTAGTTTGGTTAGTTTTTTTCCTGTCAGACAAGTTCCTGCCCTCCCATTCCATGTATTGGTTGCTCCAGTGGTTATATAAAAGCTGATTTTGGAGGAAGAGTTTTTTTTCACTAATGCATCTAGTGGATGCAGCACACCTTACACTAGAACCAATTGTTAAATTTTTAGTGTGAGCATTTAATGTTTTGTTTATTTTCTAGACCTGAGAAAGTGATGGAGAAAATGTTAGTAATGTAGGTTAAACTTAAAAGTCTGTTTGCATTTTTAAAAAAGATCTGATTGTTAAACATTTACTACTACACCCCTGACTCTAGGGAGTTTCCTGAGGGCACTGAGGGGATAAGTGACTTCATATAGCTGTTGTGTCAGAAACAGGACATGAATCTGGGTTTTCCTAACAAAGCTGGCACTCTTTCAGTTTTGCCACACAGCATTTCATTTTGCATTTTGTGAAGATAGTCTTAAAAAAAGAAACAAACTTGAAGGTTAAAGAGTCCTTTCCTTTTAATGACTTAGATTTCTCTTCCCATATGATAAAGATACAACTTCTAAAAACTTGTCTTACACTGATTTAATAAAGGTGATTTTAAATAACCACTCTCCATGGAAATTCTCTGAGACAGACAGAAGGAAGTTAAGAATAAATATGACCTCAGATTTCCTGTCTATATCTCTAGGGTCCCTTTCACTCCTTCCTCTCATGCCCTTCAACACTTGTCTCCGTATTTTTTTGTCCCATCTGTCTTGTTGATGTGCTGTGCACCCCACTGATCCATCCCAGCTGGAGAGAGGGTTTCCTGTGGGGTGAAGGAAATGTTGCACCTTTACTCAGCATCACATTCCCCAGCTTGATTGATAAGAGGGGGAGAGACCTGCTGGGAGCTGCAGTACAACAAACTCAGCCTCAGCAGGAGAAGTGGGCGTTGTTTGAGCCCTGATTTGTGATCTGGGTTGTGTTACCTGCAAAATGCCAGTGTCCTTTCATGAACCAGAATGATCCTTGGTTGTGTGCTTGTCCTCTGTGTTTTAGGGTGATCATACAGTGTATGAAGAGAAGCAGAAGGGTCCATAGCTCAGGTCCGTCTGTACTGAAGCTATTGTGCCCTTTATGGATTATGTTGATAATAATTACAGTCACATCACCATAGTAGCCTTTATATTGAGTTGTTGTTGTGACTGATAGTGCTCAAGAATTGCATTTTTCAATTAGAGGGGATACTTTAGGTACATTAACTATAATAATCTCCTTTAATGATAACAACGGATATGGAAATTAGGCTAGAGCATAAAATTAACGATATTTGAATAATTATAGTGCAATCAAGTCAAAAATTACTGATGCCTTTATTTGAGCCTGGATGTGGAAAACAGCATAGGAACATTTGTGCTTTGGAAGCTGAAGTGCACCAGCTTTTGACAGCATAAATTTCAACAAATTTCAACAAATAGTTTGCATCCATCTCCACTGAGGTCAAGTAAGTGTGACTTTAATAATTTTCATGTAAAATTGGAGAGAGTAGTGAATAAACCCATTGGAAGAATTAGCTCACGTTTTATGAAAAGGATTTTTGAGAGAAGATAATTTTAAAATATTTTTTGAGTTAAACTTTATATTTATTTTTAGTTTACATCATTCATTTCCACAAGATTTTGAGTTACACATTTTCTCCTCATTTTTCCCCTACCCACCACACCAAAGCAGTGATCCCACTGAATATCCCCTCCCCCAATATGCTCTCTCCTATATCTTCCCCCATTTCCCCTCTGACTTTCCAGTAGGGCAAGATGGATCTCTATGCCCCAGTGCCTGTATATATTATTTCCCAGTTGCATATAAAAGTATATATGCATTTTTAAACATTTGATTTTAAAACTTTGAATTCCAGATTCTTTCTTTTCCTTCCTCATCATCCACCTTTACTGGGAAGATAAGCAATTCAATATAGATTGTACATGTGTAGCTATGCAAAACATTTCCATAGTGGATATATTGTGAAAGACTGACTATATATACCTCTATCCTATTCCACCCACCATTTGTTCTATTATCTACTTTGATCCTGTCCCTTTTCAAAAGTGGGTGCTTCCAACTTCTCTCCTCCCTAGCCTGCCCACCCTTCCATCATCCCCCCTCTCATCCCTTTCCCCCCTACTCTCCTGTAGGGTGAGATACCCTCTTTACTGTATATGTCATTCCCTCCCTAAGCCAAATTCAATGAGAGTAAGGATGACTCATTCCCTTTTGCCTTCCTGTTCTTCCCATCCATTGTAACAATTTTCCCTCGCCTCTTCTATATGAAATAATTTACCCCATTCTGTCTCTCCCCATCTCCTCTCATTATATTCCTCTATCACCTCTTAATTTCACCTTTTAAGTATCATCCCTTCCTATTCAATTGGTCCTGTGCACTCTGTCAGTGTATACCTGTACACATATATACACACACTCACATATGTATTTATATGCCCATATACCCTCCTATATAGACATATATGTATGTATACATATATACATACATACACATAGACACACATATACATACATGCATACATAAATACACACACACATTTCTATTCCAATCAACTATTTCCATACTGAGAAAAGTTTCATAAGTTACAATTATTGTTTTTACATGTAGGAATATGAATAGTTCAACTTTGATAGTTCCTTATGATTTCTTTTCCCTGTTTACCTTCTCATGTTTCTCTTACTTCTTGTATCTGAATATCAAATTTTCTATTCAACTCTGGTTTTTCCATCATGAATGCTTGAAAATCCTCTATTCCACTGAATGACCATATTTTCCCCTGAAACATGATCCTCAGTTTTGCTGGGTAGGTGATTCTTGGTTTTAATCCCAGTTCCTTGGACCTCTGGAATATCATATTTCAAGCCCTTTGATCCCTCAGTGTAGAAGCTGCCAGATCCTGTGTTATCCTGATTGTGTTTTCACAATATTTAAATTGTTTTTTCCTGGCTGCTTCTAATATTTTCTCCTTGATCTGGAAACTCCAGAACCTGGCTATAATATTTCTAGGAGTTTTTTTTTTTTTGGAATCTTTTGTAAGAGGTGATCAGTGGTTTTATTCAACCTCTATTTTGCCCTCTGGTTCTAAAACATCAGGGCAATTTTCCTTGAGAATTTCTTGGAGGATGATTTTTAGGTTCTTTTTATGATGATGGCTTTAGGTGGTCCAATGATTTTAAAACTCTCTCTCCTGGATCTATTTTCCAGGTCAGTGGTTTTTCCAATGAGATATTTCATATTGCCTTCTATTTTTTCATTTGTTTGGATCTGTTTAATACTATCTTGATTTCTCATAAAGTCACTAGCTTCCATTTGCTCCAGTCTAATTCTGAAGGAATGATTCTCTTCAGTGAGCTTTTGAGATTCTTTTTCCATCTGGCAAATTTGACTTTTTAAGGCATTCTTCTCCTCATTGGCTTTTTGAGACTCTTTGCCATTTGATTTAGTCTATTTTATAAGGTGCTATTTTCTTCAGTCAGGTTGTTGATTCTCATTTCATAATTTTCTTGCATCATTCTCATTTGTCTTCCCAATTTTTCCTCTACTTCTCTTATTTGGTTTTCAAAATCCTTCTTAAGATCCTCTATGGCCTGGAACCAGCTTGTATTTTTCTTGGAAGCTTTTGGTGCAGGAGTTCTGACTTCACTGACTTCCTCCTGTTCCATGCTTTGATCCTTTTTGTCCCCAAAATGGGAGTGTAATGTCGGATTGCTGTGCTTGCTTTGCTTTCTTTGTTTGCTCATGTTGCCACTCAATTACTTGACTTTTGAGCCTTTTGCCCCAGTAGAACTCTGCTACCAGAGAGGGTAGCTTTGTCCCAATCGCTGGGATTTTCTCAGCTGCTGGAGCTATTAGTTGGGTGCTCTCTCTGAAGCCTCCACAAGCTCTGGCAAACTTGTTGCGCACCTCAGGACCTCCACCCTCGACAGTGATCCAGATCAAAGCAGGTTAAAGCAAGAGCATACCCCTCAGACTGGTTACTTAGTCCCCCTACAATCTGCAGGGCAGGAGCTCTGAAGCATCCATGTGGGGGCTACACTGCCATGGAACCTCAGCCACTTCTTGCCCTGGGGGCAAAGGCCCGACCATACTCCTGAACTCCCTGTTCCTGCAAAGTCTAACACTGACCTCTCACTTTGTCTTTGGTATCTATGGGCTGATAATTCTGGAAACCACCACAGCTGCTGGTGATCCAAAGTCCCTCCCGCTAGCACCCTGAGGCTAAAACCTCTGGCCCATGTCGGGCTAGGCTTGGATCCCAGAGCACTATGCTGGCCCCTTCCTGTTGGCCTGCCAGGCTGTCTTCAGTGGGAGGTTAACTTCTCTCTGTCAATTTGTGGGTTCTGTAGCTCCAAAGTTTATTTAGAGTCATTTTTTATGTGAATTGGAGGAGGTAGAAGTGGGAGCTGCGCAGAAGTCCTGTTTCTACTCTACCATCTTGGCTCTGCCCCGAGAAGAGAATTTTGTGTTTATTAGGTATAGAACACACAGGGAGGCAGTGTGGCTTAGTGGATAGAGAACTCACTTTGGAATCAGGAAAACTTGCATTTAAGTCCTGTCTCTGTTATATACTGGTTTTGTTTGTATAAGGAACTCACTTACACCCCCAATATTCCTGCAACTATGTATTTCTCTAAGTAGGAGAACAATTGTATTGGTAAAAGGAGTTTCCTCACTAGGAGTTTCTTGAACTAATGAAATCACAAGTTTGGTTTAAATTAAAAAAGTAAAGAGGCAATATGATATCGAGAATAGAGGTCTGGGTAGGAGTCAGAAAAGTCTGGGTTCAGATCGCTCCTTTGTCATTTACTGGTTGTGTGCAGCTGATCAAGTCCCTTAACTTGTTTATTTGCTTGAGTAAACTCCCTGGAATTTATTTACTAAGTCATAAAACAGTTTTGACCTGTATTGTTGGAGGCACCTCACATGCTGAAAAAAATCACAACTTTCTTGCCTGTTTGAATATGTGCACAGAACACTATGTTTACTTAATAACCAAGAGTTTATGAATCATAGCATATTTTTCTTCATCTTTGAAGAAGGTGGTATTGATAGTGATGGTAAGTATTAAACATTTTAATTTTTTTATTACAAATATATAAACATATATTATATTATAAATTCTATAAACATTATTGAAAAGGTTTGAAAATGCTTTTTATAGATATGGGTAAAATATTAGTAAACTGCTTTATCATTGTTGTTATTTTTCTGTAATATATAAGACAGCTGATTGAATAGAAAAGTCACTGTATTTGCAGTTAAAATCTAGTTAAAGTCCCAACTCTATCATTCTCTATCTCTGTGACAGTGGACACATTCTTTCACTTCCCTGGGTGGTTGTTTCCTCATCCTCTTATGAAAGGATGTGACTGGATGACTTCTAAATCTAGCATTCTGATTCATGGCATGCAATTAAAAATGTCAAAATTTATTAATAATTTTTGGATACATTAAAATAGAACTTCAGCAGAAGGAAATCACATTTTTACCCTCTCAGGTTCCAGTGAGTTTAGGAGCTTTTCTTTCGGAACACCTATGCCCTCCATTATTTGGGTCACTATGGAAATATGTTTTATTTATAAATAATTTATATTATAGAACATATTTATAAATAAAACCATAAAACTTTTATGTAATGAAATGTAAACAATCATTTACTCCTCCATTTTAGCAATGTTTCTTTTTTAAAAAGAGTTGTATAAAACAGCAATTTTGACATTCCTTAAAGTTCACTCAAATAGGATTCTACCCATTGAAGATATGCAGAAAAACAGGAAAAAAATGATCAAAATATAGGGCACAAAGAAAAAAGAGATGAAATAACAGGATAGAGGTGGAGTCAAGATGGTGGAATAGAAACAGCACTTCCAAGGAGCTCTCGCCCACACTACTTCAAAATTATGTAAAAGGGGGACTCTGAATGACCTCTGTAGCTCCAGAACCCACAAAATGAAACAGAGAAGCTACCTTCCTGCTGAGGACAACCCGACAGCCTGGCAGCCCCACAGGGAGTGGCCATCACAGTGCTCTGGGAGTCGAGCCCAGGCCCCTGTGAGTCAGAGGTTTTAGCCCCAGGGTGGCCAGACCAGCAGCTGGCTGGAGAGACTCTAGAACACCAGCAGCTATGGTGTTTCCAGAATTACCAACACATAGATGCCTAGGACAAAGTGAGAGGATAGTGCCCTATGGACTTTGGGACTGGTTGGGAGAGCATGTGGCCTCTTTCCCCTGGGGGCAAGAAGCCACTGAGGAGCCTCCACAACTTGTGCCACATTGCCACGTTGCAGCTTCAGCTCCTGGCCTGCAAATTGTAGGGGGATCCAGTGATCAGTCTTGGATGTGGGGTAATCTCTCTTGCCTTACCCTTCTTGGATCTAGATTGCAGTCTGGGGTGGAGGTCTTGGGTGTGACCAGCTTGCCAGAGTGTTTGGAGGCTTTACAGAGGCCACCCAACTAATACCTCCAGCAGTTGAGAAAACCCCAGAGTCTGGGACAGAAGCTCCCCTGGCTGGTGGCAGAGTCCTACTGTGGCAACAAGCCCAAAAGTCAAGTAATTGAGTGGCAACATGCCTAGGCAAAGGAAACAAAATAAACAGAAAAAAATCAACATTAGACTCCTATTTTGGGGGCAAAGACGATCAAAGCATGGAACAGGAGGAGGATTGTGAGGTCAGAAATCCTGCACCAAAAGCCCCAAATTAAAATACGAGCTGGTTACAGGCCATAGAGGACCTTAAGAAGCAGATAAGAGAAGTAGGAGAAAAATTAGGAAGAGAAATGAGAAAGATGCAAGAAAAGTATGAAATGACAGCCTGACTGAGGAAAATCACACCTTAAAAATAGACTAACTCAAATGGCAAAAGAGGCTCAGAAAGGCAACAAGGAGAAGAATGCCTTAAAAAGCCAAATTTGCCAGATGGAAATAGAATCTCAAAAGCTCACTGAGGAGATTCATTCCTTCAGAGTTAGACTGGAGCAAATGGAAGCTAATGAATTTATGAGAAATCAAGATGCTGTTAAGCAGATCCAAACAAATGAAAGAATAGAAGGCAATGTGAAATATCTCATGGGAAAAACCACTGACCTGGAAAATAGATCCAGGAGAGACAATTTAAAAATTATTGGACTACCTGAAAGCCATGATCAAAGAAAGAACCTAGAAATCATCCTTCAAGAAATTCTCAAGGAAAATTGCCCTGAGGTTTTAGATCCAGAGGGCAAAATAGAGGTTGAAAAAATCCACAGATCACCTCCTGAAAAAGATCCCCCAAAAAACCTCCTAGGAATATTATAACTAGGTTCCAGAATTCCCAGATCAAGGAGAGAATATTACAAGCAGCCAGGAAGAAACAATTTCAATATTGTGGAAAGACAATCAAGATAGCGCAGGATCTTCTACACTGAGGGATTGAAGGGCATGGAATATGATATTCTGGAGGGCAATGGAGCTGGGATTAAAACCAAGAATCACCTACCCAGCAAAACTGAGTATCATGTCTCAGGGAAAAATATGGTCATTCAGTGGAATAGAGGACTTTGAAAAATTCTTGATGAAAAAACCAGAGTTGAATGGAAAATTTGACATTCAGATACAAGAAGCAAGAGAAGCATGAAAAGGTAAACAGGGAAATGAAATCATTAGGAACTTATCAATTTTGATCTATTTACATTCCTACAGGGAAAAACGATAACTGTAACTGGTGAAACTTTTCTCAATATGAAAATAGTTGAAGAAGGGTATATGGGCATATGAATACATATGTGAATGTGTGTATATATGTTTTCGGGTATGTATAGATAGAGGGCATGGGTCAAATTTAATAGGAAGGGATGATACTTAAAAGGTGAAATTAAGAGGTGAGAGAGGAAAATAATGAGAGGAGATGGGGAGAGAAAGAATGGGGTGAACTATCTCATATAGAAGAAGCAAGGGAAAATGCTTACAAGGGAGGGAAAGAACAGGAAGGCAAAAAGGCAAAACCTTATTCTCCTTGAATTTGGCTCAGGGAGGGAATGACATACATACTAAATAGGGTTCCTCACCCTACAGGAGACTAGTGGAGAAGGGGATGAGAAGGAGGGATAATGGAAGGGAGGGCAGGCTTGGGGGCAGGGAAGTTGGAAGCACCCAGTTTTGAAAAGGGACAGGATCAAAGTGGGGAGTGGACTACATGGGAGGTGGGATAGGAGGGAGGGAAATATAGTCAGTCTTTTACAATATATCTACTATGGTAATGTTTTGCATAGCTACACATGTACAGGATATACTAAGTTGCTTATCTTCCTTTTAAAATCAAATTTTTAAAAAATATATAAAACTATGATTAATACTATTTTGCATATAATTAGGAGATAATATGTACAGGCATTGGGGCAGGGAGATTCACCTTGGCCTACTGGAAAAGTCGAAGGGGGTATGGGAGAAGAGATGGGAGAGAGCAGATTGGATGAGGGGATATCCTGTGGGACTGCTATTCTGGGGTGGTGGGTAGGGGAAAATGGGGGAAAAATTATAACTCAAAATCTGATAGAAATGAATGATGTAAATCAGAAGTTAATAAAGCCTTTGAAAAAAATAGCAAAGGATAAATAATAAGAGATTTAATACAAAGATCTTTCCATAACAAATTTTCGTACAATAATTCAATGTATTCAGCTATGTATTTCCAGGAATTATAATTAAATGGTCTGAAGTGAAAAATGGATGGTACAATGCAAATACCAAATGTTTCCTCCATATTACTCCAAATATTGCTGGGGGGAAGGGAATACAAGAAGTTATATTACCTTTAAGAATTAAACAAATACAATTATTTTAAATTTTTGACCTTTTCTTTTTTCTTTTGAATTCACTAATTGACAAAAGCAACTTCACCATCAAGTATTGAAATAAATCAACCCCTCTTCCCTTGGACAACAATTATTAGCCTGAAGCATTTTAATATGGCTCTTACTTTCTAGACTTTCTGGAAGCTTTCTTGAAAATTAAATCTAGAATCCCCAAATGCTTTCATATAGCCTAGCATATAACCAAAACCACCCCAACTTGACTTACCTAGACAACATATTAATGCAAGAAATTGTAAATAGATAAAAGAATGAAACCCATCATCATTTCTTGCACAAGTTAACTGATATAAATTGGTTGCCACAATGAGAAGACCAAGATTGCTGAAAACCTCTTTAAGCCAGTATACATTTGAATTTCCTTACTAAGTGGAGAGATCTGGCATCCAGGAACAACAATGATTTAGAATATAAATTAATTCACAGAACCTTAGAGAGGAGTCCTGTAGAAGATTCGGGGCAGAATTGCTTTATAAAAACAGGCAAAATGGAAGAGGGAAAGAAAAGTTTACAGAAAGCTTGGTAGGGGAGCCAATCATCTTGAGAGCATTGAAGGACAAAACTAGAAAAACAAACCAGAAAAGGAGTAAACTTTTGAACTCTTTCGAACTCTAACATCACACTCCTCAATGTGATATATGAGGCAGTAGAAATAGTGATAAACCACAGATGGGAAAATTATCTAGATTAGAACTAGTATACACTGAGGCAGTCTATGTTGTAGCTCCTAGATTTGAGGGCGTTGATGGATAGATTTTCAAGGCATTTGAAAGAAGGGAGCATACCCAATGCTTAAAAAAATAATTATAGACTTTGTACTATATCAATGATTAATGACCTACACAACAATTTTCCTATTTCTACAAAATCTACAAAATCCTGCATGTGTCAAGGATATTTTGATAAAAGCATTAGAATGGAATTGGAAGGCTTTCACAAATGTCATTTTATAACAGATAGCATCTTTTTAGTCACACAGTTGAAAAGTACAGAGAAGAGATTCCATTCTTTCCCCACCAAGAGTTTTTGACTGGGGTCTGTGATTATTATCAATTTTTTAATATTCTGATTACTGTGCTTGAGTGTAATTGGTTTCCTTTGTAATTCTATGTGCTTTATTTTATGTATTTAAAAATTTTATTCTGAGTAGTGGAGCATAGGTTTCACTAGACTTCCAAGAGTCTGTGATACAGAAAAAGGTTAAAACCCATGATTTACCATGAATTTTCAATCTGGCAAGCAAGACCAGCTAAACCTATCCTGTACTCCCTACAATGGGTAGGTGGGTGAGTAGTCTAAGAACTATACCTGAGCACTCTCTTGTGAGTAATGGGGATAATGCAGTCTTTGGAGAAGCCAGAATATTTGCACTAAGGACCTTCTGATGAAACCCTTGGGCTGATGGCTTGATTGTAGTTACAACTGATGGCCAAATTACATACTATATTTCCTTGTTGGTTAATTAATTGATTGATTAATAAAGTCACGGTCTGTTTTTCTTTAGGCTTTCAGAAAGAAGGATATGAGCCAAGTTTAGGCTGCTATTGTTACTGCATGACCCCAAACATCATATGGAGGCACACATTAAGTGCATAGGCAGCCTTCTCCATTGTCATAAAAATATCATGAAAAACATCAAATAGGAACATGTGTGCTTACACAAAGTCTTTGCCACTGTCATGGAGGATGCACTCACATAGTCCAAACTGAAGAGTAATTTCCTAAAGAGGGTGAAATTATTAACATTCTCTTGTTTGGGGATAGAATTATGCAGATTGTATCAAAACCCAGAAGCTGGCAGAACCTCTTAAACAAGATTCACTATTACTTAAAAGAGTTTGGAGACAATGTGGAATACTTTGTAGAGCAGTGGACTTGGGGTCAGACAAACCAGTGTTCAAAACCTACTTTAGACATTAATTAGCTTTTGACAGTGGGCAAGTCACTTAAGATCAATGTGCTTTGGTTTCCTCATCTGTACCATATCAAAGAAGGATGTTATGTTCTATGAACAAAGCAGAACTGCAGTAGCTCAAAACAAATGTGAGATTCACAAATTTAGAGACATCTCCATCCCAAATGTTTGTATGGACCATTTGTATACAACCTGTGGTAAAGCCTTCTTGAATTCATATTGGTCTGATCAGCCACAGTTGGACATACAGTACACTGACCCCAACATTGTGATGTCATTTTGGTCTTCAAGTATGAAAGACAGCAACAATGTAAAGGATCAGGGACCAATGGTCTTGAAAGTCCTTTCCTGTTCTAAGTATTTGATCCTATGATCTATATAAGAAAACTCAAGTAAATGAATAATATCAATTGTCTAGTTGAATAAATAACTCATACAGCTGATCTAACAGCACACATATATTTTGGCTAGTAACTATAAATGGGGATTTACATTGGGCCCAGAACTGAATAGGAGCAAGACCTTTGAGAAAATGTGTAATGCTTTTAATGACACTGATATTCCTGAAATAAAAGCCCATTTTTATTACACTAACATTACTCTGGTGGTGTTATATGACAACAGAGCCAGGAATACCACCATCGCTGAAAAATTAAAGTTGTGTGTCAGTGAAGAAAAACACGATGAGAGGAAATAGATTGAAACATGCAACTAAATAAAATAAGAACCATCCAGAAATAGCAATATAAAAGGTATTTTCAAAGGACTACATAATTGATAATTGGAAAATGAAGTGAGTTAATAGTGAGAGTCAGGAAGAACCTATGGACAGTCCATGCACTGCATTAATACCATACAACATCAAAAGAAGTAGACAAAAATCTTCAGCACACTGAATATATTCTCTGTGGAGGATTTCTGGGAGGGCCTGGACAAGAATTGCATAGAATATGATAGAGTGTACAGTTTTTGATCAGTACACTGTGGGGGAATTTTTACACTGTTAAGATCACAGGTCCACCAACATAAACTTGTAGTGCAATTTTGATGTAAAAGTATATTTTGTTGTTTTGTCTTTTTAGTCATGTCTGACTGTTTGTGACCCCATTTCGGATTTTCTTGGCAAAGATATTGGAGTAGTTTGTTATTTCCTTCTTGAACTCATTTTACAGATGAGAAACTGAGGCAAACAAGTTTAAGGACTTATCTAGGATCACACAGATAAGAAGTGTCTGAGGCTGAATTTGAAATCAGAATTTCCTGACTCCAGACCTGGTGCTCTATCTGCTGCACCACCTAGAAGCCCCATAGAAGTATATACATCCACATGAAATTGCCACAATTTCCCCAGAATATTTTGATTGCAATAATGCTACTGCTTCTGTGGTTTTTATTTTTATGCCAAAAGCAAGTTTTGACCACAGAAATTTCATTTATTAAGATGACATTTGCAAAGATGAAGGTAGTTAATAACAAAATTTTTATTTGTTTTTGTTTGAATAACAAATGTTGTTTTTCCTCCCTTTTGTTTTTAAACATTTTTTTACATTTGAAAATGAAATGGAATGAACCATTCTGATGACTAAAATGGGAGATGGAACAGGCTGTGATTTTTGGTGCTGATGCCTCTACTGCTGTTCATATTTGTAATGCCTACAGCTACCATCATTCTTTCATCCTATTTTGAATTACTCCTGTTGTGCAGTCAAATCAATTAAATTAAAAATTTATTAAACGTTTAGGCTAGGTGCCGGGCCTGACCTCAGTTCAAATCCAATCTTAGATACTTACTAGTTGTGTAACCTTGGGCAAATCACTTAACCTTGTTTGCCTTAGTTTCCTCATGAGTTGGAGAAGGAAATGGTAAACCACTCCCGTCTTTGCCAA
The DNA here is from genome assembly GCA_011680675.1 of Gymnobelideus leadbeateri. Taxonomy (NCBI): domain Eukaryota; kingdom Metazoa; phylum Chordata; class Mammalia; order Diprotodontia; family Petauridae; genus Gymnobelideus; species Gymnobelideus leadbeateri. The sequence goes on along the minus strand of WOXC01009548.1, from coordinate 126,276 downwards.
GAAAACCCCAAATGGGGTTACAAAGAGTCAGATATAACTCATCGACAAAACAACAGCAATGTAAGCTGGGGATTCAGATATGAAAAGAAGACAGTTCCTAAACTCAAGGAGCTTATAATATCTCCCAGGGTGTCTGACAAACACTTAGATCTTACAGCCTCATTCCTTCCTACCTTTCCTGTCTTCAACAACATTTTCCCTCCTCCTTCTACTTTATGATCCAACCATAAAGGCTGACTGGCTCTTCCTCTCACATGACTCTCCATTTCCCATCTTTCCGCCTTTGTTCTGGCTACCTTCCATGCTTTAAATGCACTTTCTCCTCACTAACACCTTTTAGTTTTCCTGGCTTCCTTCAATATAGCTCAAATCCCACTTTCTGTAAACATTTAAGTGTTTGTTAATTGATTGATTGATGAAGGGATCACAATTCAATCTTTCCAACTGCTGATACCTAAAATTGCCTCCCATCCACTTTGCCTATATCATCTGTGTGCCTAGTTATTTCATGTTTGCTTCCCCTATTAGAATGTAAGCTCCTTGAAGAGGAACTGCTTTTGTCTTTATTTGTATCCCCAGTCTTTAGTGCAGTGCCTACCAAAGAGTAATCACTTAATGTATTCTAATTGATTTATTGATTGATAAGTAAGTATGAGTCAAAACAGTGTGATGAAGGCAAAGGAAAGATCCAGACAAAGCCATCTAGGAAAATTTGAGGAGTGAGAGAATTCTTTCATCTGGAGGGTTGGAAAGGGATCAGGGAAGGCTTTACCATTGAAAATAAAATGGAATGAACAATGCCGGGGGTGGAACCTTATCTGAGCCCTGAGGAAGATAAGGATTTCAATAGAAAGGAATCAGGAGATAGTTCACACCAGGCCTTCAGTGTTAAATACCTTTCAGTTCTCCATGCCCCTTCTCTATATCCCCATCTTTCTCATCTTATACAACACAGATACTGAGATTCATATTTTTTGTAATACTTTTTTTGGGTATTGACTAGGTTTATGGAAAATAAACAACTTGATTGTGCTCTATTCCTGTCTCATGCCTCATTAGGCACTTGGGAGTAAGGAGCAATAGTTGCATGACATGGCTTCCCAGACAATAACTGATTTATTTTTATGAACTAGTTATAGTCTTTAACTTGTAAGCACTGAAGTCATGAGTTGCCATATATATCACAAAAATGAAAGGTATTTTCTTATATGTCATAAAATAATTCATGTGTGTAATTCCTTGAAGGAAAAAAATCAAATGGTCAGAACAAAATGATTTTTTAGCCACATTCTATAGCCATTTTTCTAAAATCCAGTGTTTCAGGCACCTTGGCAGATATGGGAAATACAAAAACAACTGGAGACTCATTTGAGTAGAAATAGAACTTCTGGAAGAAGTTGGAATATCCAAATCATAAAAAGTATTAAATGAAATGTGATTCTTACATCAGTCAATCAACCAACAAACATTCATTAAGTGTGTACTATATACCAGGTACAGTGCTAGGCACTGGGGATACAAAGACAAATCATCCTATAATGAGGTTAGGTCAAAATGGCATCACCCATCTTAGCTCTGATACCATAACTAGGTGAGAACATGTTTCAATCAATCAATCAATCAATCAAGAGAATTTAGACTGTGTATGAAGTGTCGTTAGAAAAAGAGAAATGCCTATAGATAGGAATTTGGCTCAAAAGGCTGGGGAACTTTGTCATTCTTCCATCCTTCTATAAATGATCTAGTGAGATGAGAAGGGAAGTAAATTCCCCAAACTGGAACTTTATGGTACATTCATGATGAGGGACTAAGGGCCTTGATTTTGACTTGGCTTTGGCCTTGGCCAGGTCTCCTCTCTATTCCTTCCCTCCTAATTTTTGTTAGGAGGAAGACCTTCAAGCTTCAAAGGATGTGGAGGATGAAGAATGTCTCATCTTCCCATTGGGATCCTAAATAGCATCCCTGAATCAGCTGGCATCAGTGTGTGCTTCATTCGAGCCAAGGACAGGCTGGAGTCATGGATGTATAAGGAACCTAGCAAAGTGACTACTCTATGCTTAAGGGGAACTTCTTGAGGATCCTACAAATGGGACAAAAGTACTTCTAGCACCCAGGAGCTATAAAAGACCCTTTTGCTGCTTATGTTTTCTAAGCATGAACTCATTTTCCCTAGGATTTTGTATGTACTTGAGGGAGAGTATGGGGGTAATGTTGCACCAACTATTACTATGTTGCCACCTTAGTAAATATGTTTTAAAAAAAATCTATTTAAGGCTAAACTCAATTGATTCTCAGTTGATAATCTTGGGGAAAAGCATACAGGTGGAGGCTTAATCTGATGACACTGGAGAATTACCCATAATATATTGTGGGTATCCATAGAAACTTGAGGGGCAGAAGCTATTAGACAAGTTCTGGTAATCCAATTTGTTTATGAGAGTCAGATATGGGATACATATTCTCAGAGATGACATAGACTACATACACTGTGTGAAAAGCTTATTTTGTTCAGAACTTCATATTTAGGAATCATTGAAAGTATTAAGATTTAAAATTATTTTTATTTCTTTTATCTTAAGACTTACTTCTTTGGGGATGGAGCCAAGATGACAGAGTAAAAGTAGGAACTTGCTTGAGCTCATCTCCCAGTTACCTCCAATACCTGTAAAAAAATGACTCAACAAATTTTAGAGCTACAGAACCTACAAAATGATAGAATGAAACAAATATCCCGCTGAAGACAGCCTCTCAGGTTGACAGGGTCTATCACGCTAGGCTGGGAGTGGAGCACAGTCTTGCAGGGCTGCACTGGCACAAATCAGGCCAGAGCAGACCTCTGAAGACTGAATTGCTGGAAGCTGTGGTGGTTTCCAGACTTCTCAACCTACAAATGCCAAGGACAAAGTAAAAGATCAGTGGGGAAACTCTGTTGGACCTTGCTGAGAAAAGAGCATGGTCTGGTCCAGAGGTGGCAGTGGCTGCTTCCAGAGCTCCAAGCCCACAGATGGTGGAGGGACCAAGTGGCTGATCAGAGGGCAATTGAAGGAATCTCTTTGTTGGCACTGATTCAGGATTCTCTTTGCCCTGTTTGGATCTGGGTTATAGTCTTGGGTGGCAGTCCTGGGGTGAGAAGGAGCACTGGAGTGGCAGATCTTATGGTGGCTGTGGAGAGAGAGTCCTCACAGTTCTGAGGCAGGTGCCTAGAAGTATCCCTAATAACAGCTGCACAAAAACGTGGAGATTTGGGACACAACACTCTCCACTCTGGAAGCAGAGTTCTACCATGGTAAAGAGCTCAAAAGTCAAGTAATTGGCTGGGAAAATGAGCAAACAGGAAAAGAAATCAGGCTATAGAATCTTTCTTTGGTGACAAAGAAGATCAAAACATAGAACCAGAAGAAGACAACAAAGTCAAAACTCCTGCATCAAAAGCCTCCAAAAAATATGAATTGGTTGCAGGCTATGGACGAGCCCAAGAAGGATTTTCAAAGTCAAGTAAAAGAAGTAGAGGAAAAATTGGGAAGAGAAATGAGTGATGCAAGAAAATAATGAAAAGGCAACAAGAAAATAACACCTTGGTCTCTCAAATTCAAGTTGTCCCACCTGTCTGCCCACCCTCCCATCCTTTACCTGCTACCCAGCCCCATGCCCTTGCCTCTCTTCCCTCACCCTGTTCTCCTTCTGGCCAAACAACCCCACGCAAACATGTCTGAGAGTCCTGAATACGTGTTCTTCTTTGCTGTCATGGGCGCCCCAGCTGCCATGGTCTTCAGTGCTCTTGGTGTGGGTTATGGCACAGCAAAAAGTGGCACTGGTATTACAGCCATGTCAGTCATGCGACCTGAGATGGTCATGAATCAATCATTCCCATTGTCATGGCTGGTATCATCACTATCTATGGTCCGGTGATGGCTGTTCTCATTGCCAATTCTCTAACACCGGCAATCACCTTGTTCAAGAGCTTCCTTCAGCTGGGAGCAGGCCTCAGCATGGTCCTGAGTGGACTGGCAGCTGGCTTTGCCACTGGCATTGTAGGTGATACTGGTGTTCTGGGACAGTGCAGCAGCCTCGATTTTTCGTGGGGATAATCCTGATTCTGATCTTCGCTGAGGTGCTTGAGCTGTATGGCCTGATTGTGGCCCTCATTCTCTCTACAAAGTAGACCCTCTTTTCCCTTTCTTCCCAGTTCCCCCCCTCCCCCTCCCTCAACTCACCCCTTCATCCACAGAGTATGATGTAAAGACCTGTCTTGAACCAAGCCATCCCTTCCAATTCGCTCCAGAACAAATGGCCTGACACTGGTGCAGTTGTCCAGTCAGTAGTTGGTCTTGTAAATGCACAATGTCTTAGTGACTCTTCTATCTGTGTCACACCACACCGGATTGGATGGTGCCTGAAATGGGCCTGTCTGGGGCTGAGGCCTCCTGGGATCGGCCAGGCAGCCATGCAATATCCCTGCATTTGCCGTTAGTACTCTGTGTGTAAAGATGAATTAGATTGTCATTTTTCTCTTCACTGCATGTTTATTTATAAAGGTTTGACATGTTCATCATGTTTATGGAGCAAGAATTTTCAATTTCCCATGCTATATATTAATCTTAAATATAGGTAGATTATTGCACTATGGGGTTAAATGTCAAGTGCTGAGAATTCCTTGGATGTGGTAATTTGAAATTCAAGATTGCTGTAGTATGATTTGGAAACATGTTGAACATGTGTTTCCAGTGGTGCTATGTAGCATGGGGATAGGGCTCACAGTGATGTTTCCAAATAAAATTCTGACTGGAAAAAAAAGAAAATAACACCTTAAAAAATAGACTAACTCAAATGGCAAAAGAGGTCCAAAAAGCCAATGAGGAGAAGAATGCCTGAAAAATCAGAATTGGCCAGATGGAAAAGGAAGTTCAAAAGCTCACTGAAAAAAATAATTTCTTTTTTTTTTTTGGAGGGCAATTGGGCTTAAGTAAGTTGCCCAAGGACACACGGCTAGGTTTTTTGTTTTTTGTTTGTTTGTTTTTGTTTTGTTTTGTTTGCGTTAAGTGTCTAAGTCCAGATCTGAACTCAGGTCCTTCTGACTCCTGGGCCGATGCTCTACTCACTGTGCCACCTAGCCGCCCCAAAAATAATTTCTTAAAAATTAGAATGGAGCAAACAGAAGCTAATGACTTCATGAGAAATCAAGATAAGAATGAAAAAACAGAAGACAGTGTGAAATATCTCATTGGAAAAACCACTGACCTCAAAAATAGATTCAGGAGAGATAATTTAAAAATTATTGTACTACTTGAAAACCATGATCAAAAAAAGAGCCTTAATCTTTCAAGAAATTATCAAGGAAAACTACCCTGATATTCTAGAACCAGAGGGTAAAATAGAAATTGAAAGAATCCACCAATTGCCTCTTAAAAAAGATCCCAAAAAGAAAACTCCTGGGAATATTATAGCCAAATTCCAGAGTTTGCAGGTCAAGGAGAAAATATTACAAGCAGTCAGGAAGAAACAATTTGAGTATTGTGGAAACACAATCAGGATAACACAAGATCTAGCAGCTTCTACATTAGGGATTGAAGGCTTGGAATAGGATATTCTGGAGGTCAAAGGACCTAGGATTAAAACTAAGAATTACCTACCCAGCAAAACAAGCATAATACTTTAGGGGGAAATATGGTAATTCAATGAAATAGAGGACTTTCAAGAATTCTTGATGAAAGGACCAGAGCTGAACAGAAAATTTGACTTTCAAATATAGGAATCAAGAGAAGCATAAAAAGGTAAACAGGAAAGAGAAATCATAAGGAACTTATTAAAGTTCAACTGTTTACATTCTTACATGGAAAGAAGATATTTGTAACTCATGAGATTTTTCTCAGTATTAGGATAGTTGAAGGGAATATATATGTATGTGTGTATGTGTGTGTATACATATATATATGTGTGTGTGTGTATACATATATATGTATGTATAGGTGTGTATATGTGTGTATGTGTGTATATGTATACATATACAAGGCACAGGGTGAGTTGAATATGAAGGGATGATATCTAAAACATAAAATTAAGAGGTGAGAGAAGAATATATTGGGAGAAGTAGAAAAGGAGAGATAGAATAGGGTAAATTATCTTACATAAAGGAGGCAAGAAAAAGCTGGTACAATGGAGGAGTAGGGCAGGAGGTGAAAGGGAATGAGTCAACTTTACTCTCATTGGATTTGGTTTAAGGAGGAAATAACATACACACTTAATTGGGTATCTTATCCTACAAGAAAGTACAGGGGAAGGGGAAAAGGGGGGGATGACGGAAGGGAAGACAGATTGGGGAAGCGTGTAGTCAGAAGCAAACACTATTGAAAAGGAACAGAGTCAAAAGAGAAAATAGAATAAATGGGGGGTGACAGGATGGAGGGAAATATATTAATCTTTCACAATATCACTACCATGGAAATGTTTTGCACAACTATACATGTATAACCTATATTGAATTTCTTGTATTTTCAGTGGGGGTGGAGGGGGAAGGAAGAAGGGAGAGAATCTGGAACTCAAAGTTTTATAAACAAATGTTAAAAAATTGTTTTTATGTGCAACTAGGAAATAATATATAAAGGCAATGGGGTATAGAAATCCATCTTGCCCTACAAGAAAGTAAGGGGGAAGGGGGAAAAGGAGGACAGGGGAGGATATAAGATAGGGCAGACTGGAGGAAGGGGTAATCAGTACGCTTGCCATCTTGGGATGGGGGGTAGGGGAGAGATGGGGAGAAATTTTGGAGCTCAAAACTTTGTGGAAATGAATATTGAAAACTATAAATAAATAAATTCTTGGGAAAAAACTAAGCTTTTTGTGTTTTAAAAAGTGTGATCATGCATAATTTTGTTGATGAGTCAATGAGCATTGTGATGGAAATATCTCCTATCCCAAAGTGACAGCTTAAGAATAGCAGTGGAATGATGGGAGACAATCAGCTTGTGTGGGCCTGAAAGAAGATAGAGGACATTGGTTAGATTAACAAGTCAACACATGATTTTAGGTTCTTAATTTTAATTATCTTTCTTAGCATTATTTTAGTTATAATTTTATTCCAAAAAACTGGAAAAACAAACGATTTCTTTGGCAAGTATGTTTCTCTCTGGGAACCTTATGCTTTCTGAATATCAAAAGCTCCAGGCTCTTGTCTTGTTTCTCCCAGCAGTTCAGTAGGGACTTCATCTTAAACAAATTATTTAATGAATAATCTTTAAAATATGTATTAAGCATACATACATGAAAAGAATGGCACTGGGTGGGCAGCTAGGTGACACTAGGTGGCAGCTAGTGAATAGAACACTGGCCCTGGAGTCAGGAGGACCTGAGTTCAAATCCAGCCTCAGACACTTGATCACACTAACTAGCCGTGTGACCTTGGGCAAGTCACTTAACCCCAATTGCCCTGCCTTTCCCCTCCCAAAAGCAAAAAAATAAAAAAATAAAATCATCAGGGTGGCTAGGTGGTGCAGTGAATAGAGCACCCCCCCTGGAATCAGGAGGACCTGAGTTCAAATCCAGCCTCAGACACTTGACACAAAAACTATCCATGTGACCTTGGGCAAGTCGCTTAACCCCAACTGCTCCAAAAAGCAAAAAAAAAACAAAAAAAAAAACAAAAAAAAAGCAAAAAAGAATGGCACTGGGTGTTCTGGTAGATACAATGATGAATTTGGCAGTTTCTTTCTTCAAGCAATTAGCTTTAGTTAGGGAGCAAAAGGCAGAAATATACCCAAAGTTAAATAAAACTTAAAATAAGAGACAATAATACATAAAATACTACTATTACCACTACTACTACTACTACCACCATCATCACCACTATTATTACAACTACTACTATTAACATTACTAGGGGCAGCTAGGTAGCACAGTGGACAGAGCACCGACCTTGGAGTCCAAAAGACCTGATTTCAAATCTGAGCTCAGACACTTGGCACTTACTAGCTGTGTGATGTTGGGCAAATCACTTAACCCTGATTGCTTCACAACCTCCCCTCCCCCCAAAAAACCCCAAAACAACAACTAAACCACAGAAAAACCAACTAAACAAAAAAAATGCATTTCTACTTCTGCTACCACCACCACAACTATTACCACCACAACTCTACTATTACTACTACTGCCACTATCACTACTACTATCACTACCACTACTACTATGTCTACTACTACTACTACTATTACTATCTACCACTACCACTAAAATGTAGAATCTTGAGACCAAAGTTTAAAGCCTAGCTCTACTACTTAGAATGTGTGTGTGATCATGGACAAATCATTTCAACTCCCAAAGCCTTGATTTTATCATTTGTAAAATGAAGAAACTGGATCAGTGACCTCTAAGGTTTCTTCCAACCCTAAATATATGATTTTCTGACTATTTCCCTTTTTTCATCCCTTTTCAATTTTTCTCTGGAGTAGTTTGTGTATAATAAGTATAGATCATGTATGAAAATGGTAAAAAATATGTAATACTTCACTTAAGCATCTGTTAATAAATATCTAGCAAAACATGACTTGGTCACTAAAAACATACATCAGAATTTCACTCCTTGAGATAAGGAACTTTCTTTTATTTTTCTTTGTATCCCCAGAGCTTAGCATGATGCCCAACACTTAATAAGTGCTTAATAAGTGTTTATTGATTGACTATATTTTATAAAGCAACAGAAAATAAATCCCAATAATGCAAACACCAATCTTGATACGCTTTTGAGAATGGAACAAATAAACTATTGGAACTGCAGCATTGCCCAGCAAGCATCTGAATATAGCATTGATACCAAAAAAATTAAGAGCAACGTTTCATATAAATATAGCCATACAAAATACTCAAAATCTTAAAACTAAGTGGAATGAAGGGTTTTCAAAATATAGAGATATAGTAGAAGAAATCAAAAACCATGTGGGAACAGGAAGAAGTGTATGTTGTACTTGTCACCTTGTCTGCTGCTGGAGTTGTCTGGTAGATGCTTTCAGTGAGGCATGAACTTACATCATAATATAGATTATATATATGTCATTTGATCCTCACAATAATGCCATGAAGTCAGTATTGCTGATATTCTCCACTTTATAGAAGATGAATTCTATTATACTGTCTCGTGGAAGAGGAAATTGAATCAAAAAGCGGTTTTAGTTAATTTTCCCAAGGTCACATAGCTAGTTAGCATTTATGGCAGGGTAGTTGAACTGTGGGAATAGAAAGTCAGTCATGGTCTTAATGTGAACATCAGCCTCACTTCTGCATAAAGGCTACCAAAAGCAAAGAAAACCCAGGATTTTGGTCTAGTACGGCTACAGTAGTCCTTAAATGACAACTGTAAAGCAGAGCATGCTGATGGGAGGGGGAGCCACTGGAGACCTCATTATTGAAGAATTGTTCAGGTCTTAGTGATCAGGTTAGCCAGGCTGACTTCCCTAGGGGTTTGGGTTTATAGCCCCTCTTGTGTGTATCTCTGGGAATATTTTATGCGTTTCTGTCATTTCACCTTCGGTCTTAGGTCCATATGCCCTGAAGGGCTGGACAATGATAAAGTCAGGAGCAGATGTGTTCTTGATAGCATTTTTGGAGCCCTTTCTTACTTATTATCTCCAGTGTACTCATGTCAAACATTGCAGGACCCTGAGTTATGGAAATTAGGGCCTCATAAGTAGCTGAGGAATCATTGCAAATTACCTGATTGGAGAGTTTGAAGATTCACCAGGACTTGGTAACTCACTACATAGATAGTGGAGGTAAAGAACCTGCGCTACTGAGTTTCTAGATGACCACAGAAATATTATGTAATGAATAAATGTGAGGATGTGAGGAAGTATGCCTTCATGGCTTGGGAAGGAAGATGAAGATTTGGGTTTTAGGCACGTTGAGTTTGAAATGAGAGAAATGTTGGAGAAGAGGAACCAATAATAGTAACATTTATACAAAACTTACTATGTACCAAACGCTTTATAATAATCATCTCATTTGATCCTTACAACAAGTCTGAGAGGCAGGTAATATCATTATTCCTATTTTATAGATGAAGAAACTGAAGTAAATAGATTAGGTGACTTGCCCAGGGTCACACAGCTAGGATGTGTCTGAAACTGTATTTGAGCTCAGGTTTTCCTTTCTCCAGGCCCAGCACTTTATCCATTGTGTCCCTGCTTCTAATCAGAAGAGAGGATAAGGTTAGAGACAGAGTTTGGGATAGGTGTTGGAAAGGGTCATCCATGAGAGTAGAAGAAATCTCTAAGGACAGAGTATAGCAAGAGAAGAGCAGAAGGCAGAACGAATATTTTATTAACAAATAACCACATTTAGGTGACTAAAGGAGAAAAATGGGCTGAAAAGGGGGATGGAGATAGGAAGGAAACTGGGATAGTGTGCAGAAACCAAAATCGTAAAGAGTTTTAGGAAGGATTAGAGAGAGCTAAAACAACCTATACTTTCAAGGAGTTCAAATATAAACTTTTGTAATAGAATATTATCACGGATAACAGTTACTCAAAATTGATCTATAAAATTTATAAAAATTGATCTACAAAAACTTAAGGGCAGTGTTTTAATAGATGTTGCCATAATGATTTTCATAATCTCCAAACTCGGTTCAATGAAAACTTTCAAAATATAGAGAGAGACCTAGCAGAAAAAATCCAGATGGTTTGGTGGCAGGATGATACATATATCTTCCCAGTCATACTGTTTGCTACTGCTTTCTCTACAAGTTGGTAAATGTTATATGGAAAGGCAATGTATGGATCCATACAAGTCTTTGAATTTTTTCTTTAATTACTGCTTATTGAAATAACACACTAGTTCAGACTTACTGTGATTCCCTAATAGATCTCCTTGAATCTAAGAGGCTACAAGTCTTGCTAGTGGTAAAGTGGATAAAATTTGAGTGTTGAAGTCAGGAAGATGAGTTCAAATTCTCCCTTAGACACTTACAATGTGTGATACTGAACAAATCATTTAACCTTTATGTGCCTCAATTTCCTCATAAAATGGGCTAATCATATCACCTTAGCTGGCTTATTGTGAACACCAAGTCAATGAACATAGGCAAGGCACTGTTCAAACATTAGTATTATATATTAACTTGTAGAATTTCACAGAATGTAGAAGTAGAAGGACCTAAGAGCCCACCTATTCCAATTTCCTCATATAGATTAGGAAATTGCAGTCTAAGAGATAATTGCTTAGCAATAGATGTGCCTAAGTCGATGTCCCTTTCTTCTCCCATATACTCTCTCTTTTAAAAATCACAAAGACACATTCTCAAATAAATGTGTGAGAAAATGATTTTTCATGTAGTCTTGAAAATGTATTTTCAATGTATTAGGTGAAAACCCTAATGGTTTGCTTAATCTGTAATTTTTGTGGTACTAAGTTTTTGTTGCTAGTTATTTTGTCAGCCAAATATTCCTAATAAGAGTGTAAAGGAAGTAGTGGGGTATTCTTTAATTTCTCTGGGAAGTATCAGCTTACAATAAAACAAATAGGCTTTGACAGTTAGACAAAAGAGAATTATTTTCATCGAAGATGGAATTAGTAATTCTAATTAAAATGATATGAGGCAAACTATCTTCATTTCCTGACTAGTTTGAAAAAAAAGAAAGAAGTCTTTAAAATCAGCCTACTGATTTTTTAATTGGCAAGGGTAGGAAAAGTGTGAATTACATTGCTGCTTTGGAGGTGCAGAGAGGTTTTATGGTTTGCTATGAACTCTTTCTATTCAAAATTAACATAGTTTTTATTTTTCAGGGTTTTTTTAGTTGTTAGAACAAACTTGAAATTAATTTCTAAAACTTAGTTTGCCCTGAAGCTTCATTGTATCTCCTTATGGGTCTTAATTTCTCCTCTCAACTGATGGGAGTTGTTTTTTTTTTTTTAATGCATGAAGTGTCTGAGACATCATAATAAAGTCAACAGGAGGCTAAATAAACAAAAGCTAGTTTTCGGAATAGGTAAGTAAGCAAATCCTCAGGTTTTAAGGAATGCTTGTCAACATTTTGAAAATTGACTTCAGAGTATTTTTCAGGTTGGATATGATCTATAAAACCATTTTTGTCATATATTTGCTGGCAATATTCCCTTATATTCTGTGATTTATATTCAAAATTGCTTTGGGTATTGTTGAGTATTGATTTGTGTTTTTTTTTTAAGCAATTGGGGTTAAGTAACTTGCTCAAGGTTACACAGCCAGTCATTATTTATGTGTGGGTGCTCATTTTCTGAGGCCGGATCCGATCTTGGGTCATCCCAACTCCGAGGCCGGCGCTCTTACTCACTGCACCACCTAGCCGTCCCAATTTCTATTTTTAATGAGGAGGTTGAAATGAATGATATTTAAGAAATCTAACTTTTGGGGAACATAATATGTAAAACAGACTAGATAATCTGCTACAAATTCTCAGATAGAAGTATAGATTTTTCTGGAGTCTTAAATTCTTATTTCCATACCATTTCCTTTTTCTTCCTCTCTCATTTTCTTATTTCTGTCTCTTCCAGTCTATCATTATGATTCATTCATTCACCAAATACTGTGTGTAGATCACTGTGGGAGAGGAAAAATTTAGATAATATACAATCTTTGCCCTCCTGGGATTGCTCATGGGAATGATGGACAATCACTCCCAAATCCTTAATAATTGACTTGTCTTATCTCATGTACTGTCCTTTGGGCTGAATCATCATTAAAGGTAGCAAAACTAATCAAAGTTGGTGTTATTTGATGTTTAAGTGTCTTGGACATTAAAAATCTAATGCTACTACTGGTGGTAAAATTTATTGAGGTTTCCTAATTTGCAATTTCTGCTGGAAGATGATATGCTTTGGATCGCTTATAGTTTTTTCGAAAAGTGAAATTATGAAATGTACAGTTCTAGTGTGATCATTCCAAGTACTCACAGGTTTATGATATTCCTGTCATCATTTAAAATAATGATTCTTGACCTTTTTGAACCCAATACCCTCTTACATTCTTAAAACTAAGAACCCCCAAAGATCTTTTATTTATGTGAGTTAGAACTGTCTAGATAATAATCATCTTAGAAATGAAAACATCTTAGTAAAATCATGAAAATAATTTTGACCTTGCAGATTTTTGAAATAAAAAAGGGAAAGGGGCGTATATATATATATGAGAATGCTTATAGCCACTCCTTTTTTGATGGCAAAAAATTGGAAATTGAGGGGATACCTATAAATTGGGGAATGGCCAAACAAGTGGTTTATCATTGTGATGGAATACTATTATAAGACATGATTATCAGGATGCTTTCTGAAAAACCTAGAAAGACATACATGAACTGATGCAAAATGAAGAGAGCAGAACCAGGAGAACATTGCGCATAATAACAGCAATATTGTATAATGATCAACTATGAATGACCTAGCTATTCTCAGTGATATAATGATCTGAGACAGTTCTGAAGGACTCATGATGAAAAATTTTATCTGCCTCCAGACAAAGAACTGATGGAGTCTGAATGAAGATTAAAGACTTTCTTTTCTTTTTTTTTTAAAAACAAATGCTTTATTAACTTCTGTTTTACATCATTCATTTCCGCCAGATTTTGAGTTACAATCATTTTCCCCCCATTATTCCCCTACCCAACCTCCCTGAATAGCAGTCCCACAAGATATCACTTCCTCCAATCTGTTCTCTCCCATACCTTCTCCCATACCCCCATCGACTTTTCCGTTAGAGGAAGATGAATCTTTGTGTCCCAATGCCTGCACATCTTATCTCCCAATTATAGGCAAAAGAGTATTAATAATAGTATTTATATATATATATATATATATATATATATATATATATATATATATATATATATATATATATATATATATATTTGAAACATTTAATGTTACGACCTCGAATTTCAGATCCATTTCTTCCTCCCTTGTCACCCATTCCTTCTTGGGAGATAAGTAATTCAAAGTACATGTCTAGCTATGCAAAACATTATCATAGTAGATATATTGTACAAGGCTGCTTATAATTCCTCCCACTCATCCCACCCCCCACCTGGTCCATTCCCTACATGATCCTGTCCCTCTTCTATAGTGGGTACTTCCAACCTCACCTCACCCCAAGGATGCCCTCCCTTCCATCATCCCTCCTCTCATCCCCCTTCCCCCTATCCTGCTGCAGGTTGAGATATCCCATTTAGTATGTATGTCATTTTCTCCCTGAACCAAATTCAATGTGAATGTGGTTTTGCCTTTTTAGCCTTCCTTATTCTCCCCCTCCTTTGCAACCACTTCCCCTACATGAGATAGTTTACCCTACCATGTCTCTCCCCATCTCCTCTTGCCACTTTCCTCTCTCACCTCATAATTTCATCCCTTGAGTATTCTCCCTTCCCAACAAATTCAACCTATGCCCTCTATCCATATACACACACATTCACATATGTATTCATATGACCACACACCCTTCTTCCATTATTTTCATAGTGAGAAAGATATCGTCACTCACAGTTATTGCTTTTCCATATAGGAATGTAAATAGTTCAACTTTGATAAGTTCCTTTTGATTTCTTTTCCCTGATTACCTTCTCAGGCATCTCTTGCTTCTTGTGTCTGGATGTCAAATTTTCTATTCAATTCTGGTTTTTTCCTCAAGAATGCTTGAAAGTCCTCTATTCCACTGAATGACCATATTTTCCCCTGAAACAAAATACTCAGTTTTGCTGGGTAGGTGACCCTTGGGTTCATTCCCAGTTCTTTTGCCCTCTGGAATATCATATTCCATGCCCTTCAATCCCTCAGTGTAGAAGCTGCCAGGTCCTGTGCTATTCTGATTGTGTTTCCACAATATTGAAATTGTTTCTTCCTGGCTGCTTGTAGTATTTTTCCTTGATCTGGGGATTCTGGAACCTGGCTATAATATTCCTGGGAGTTTTCTTTTTGGGATCTTTTTCAGGAGGTGATCGGTGGATTCTTTCAACCTCTATTTTGCCCTCTGGATCTAAAACATCAGGGCAGTTTTCCTTGAGAATTTCTTGAAGGGTGATTTCTAGGTTCTTTCCTTGATCATGGCTTTCAGGTAGTCCAATAATTTTTAAATTGTCTCTCCTGGATCTATTCTCCAGGTCAGTGGTTTTTCCCATGAGATATTTCACATTGCCTTCTAATCTTTCGTTTGTTTGGATCTGCTTAACAGCATCTTGATTTCTCATAAAGTCATTAGCTTCCATTTGCTCCAGTCTAACTCTGAAGGAATGAATCTCAGTGAACTTTTGAGATTCTTTTTCCATCTGGCAAATCTGACTTTTTAAGGCATTCTTCTCCTCATTGCCCTTTTGGGCCTCCTTTGCCATTTGAGTTAGTCTATTTTTTAAGGTGTTGTTTTCCTCAGTCAGGCTGTTGACCCTCATTTCATACTTTTCCTGCATCCTTCTCATTTCTCTTTCCAATTTTTCCTCCACTTCTCTTATTTGATTTTTAAAGTCCTTCTTAAGGTCCTCTATGGCCTGCAACCCGCTCATGTTTTCCCCTGGGGCTTTTGGAGCAGGACGTTTGACCTCATAGTCCTTTTCCCGCTCTATGCCCCCAAAATAGGAGTCTAGGGTTGCATTTTTCTGTTTCCTTTGCCTTGGCATGTTGCCACTTAATTGCTTGACTTTTGGGCTTGTTGCCACACTATGGCTTTAAGGCCAGCTAGAGGAATTTTCGTCCCGAACGTGTGGGGGGCAACTTCCGTTTCTGGCAAGCTGTAAACCCACCCACAACTTCCACCCTAGATCACAATCTAGATCCAGGGAGGTTAAAGCAAGAGCGATTACCCCCCAAGACTGATCGCTGGATCTCCCCACGATTTGTAGGCTGGGAGCCAGAAATGCCTCTGAAAACTACAAAATGGCGTGTCTCCTCAGCGGCTTCTAGCCCCTGGGGAGGGAGCTGACGCATTCCCCAAATACAGGTCCCAAAGTCCATAGGACACTAACCTCTTACTTTGTCCTAGGCATGTCTATGTTGATAATTCTGGAGTTGCCACAGCTCCTGGTGTTCTGGGGTTCCTCTAACTGGCTGCTGGCCCTGCCGCCCTGGGTCTAAAACCTCGGCTCACTCGGACCTGGGCTCGGCTCGGCTGGGCTCCTGCGCTCTGCACTCTGCGCGTTCCCGGCTCCCAGACCGCTGCGCTGGTCCTTCCTGCAGGGCTGCTGGGCTGTCCTCAGTGGGAGGTTAGCTTCTCTGTGTCGTTCTGTGGGTGCTGGGGCTCCAGAAGTTGTTCAGAGTCCTTTTTTACATAGTTTGTGGGGAATCTGGGGGCAGAGAGGCTTGGACGAGCTGTTTCTATTCCGCCATCTTGGCTCCCTCTTTTCTTTTTTCATTTTTCTTGGGTCTGTGTTTTCTCCCACAACCTGACTAATATGGAAATATGTTTTAAATGACAGCACATGTATATCATATATGAAATTACTTGACTTCTTAATGTGGGGGAGGGAAGTGAGAGAAGAAGGGTTAGAATTTGGAACTTGAAACTTTAAAAGAAATGTTAAAATTCTACATGTAATTGGAAAAAATAAAATAAAAAAAGAATCATGGAGCACATTGGAGAACTAGATAGAAGGTCTCTAGGACTCTAAGGTAGGGAAACAAATCCACATGATTAAAATCTCATCATTTTAAGGCAAAAAAAGAAAGAATCTTAGGGGATCCCAGGGGTTCCTTGTCCATACATTGAGAACCATTGATTTAGAGTAACCATTTTGAGCCTCTTAATATAGTGTAGTGGAAAAAGCATGTGGGTTTGAATTCTAGCTTTGCTACATTCTACCCTTTTGACATTGAGGAGATATTTGAACATCTCTGAGTTTCATTTTTGTCACTGGTAAAATGATGGGTTTGGGCTAAGTGAACTTTAATTCCCCTCCAGCTATGATTAACTAAGAATGTTTATTGTGACTATAAAAGGGAAAAAGATAAAAATAGCTAGATGTGCTTAGTGAGAACAGTAATAATAAGGATGAAACCATTACTGGGACTCGACATATGATATGCCTGAAGTGTCTTCCATCAAAGACTTTGCTCTTAGATAAAAACCAACATTCTTGCCTCCTTAGCTGGGACAGAAAATATGAAAGTATGTATAGCTCATTATGCTAAAATAGCTATAGAAAGACTAGCACTTCCTCAACCAAAAGGAGGAAGAACATTGATAGACATTTTTGAAGAATGTGGTAAACAGGATAAAATTTGCAGAAATACTTCTGTAACAGATATGTCCCTGTGTAGAGCAATAGTAAAGGCTAACACAAGTACATATTGCTACTGAATTTGTCAAATGTAAAGGGAAGTGTAGCCTATGAAATAGCTAAGAAACAAGAGTGGAACCAAAAAGTCCTCCATGGGCAACATCCACCTGAGCTTAGCCAACAATATGTTGACAAAGAAGCATCAAACAAATGTCTGACTCCATAGATTAAAGACTCCATATTTAAAAGAGGTTTACATTAGTAGCACAGGACTAGGTCATGGCTGTCAGAAATTACAGAACAGGATCCTGGACTTAATGATTGATGAATATTATGCAAGGAAAAAGGAGTCCCTGTGCAACATAAGATGAATACCTAGAAAGACACAAGAAGGTGGCCAGTAGAAGTCCATTATCTTCATAAACGACAACAACCTGCTTTACAAATACAGATAAAATATCCTTGAAAATCCGTAAATTGACAGCAGGCACTTATGAAGCTCTTTCTGTGTCAGGAACTGCACTTGTCTTTGTGAAAACAAAGAAAAAACAAAAACAAAAAACAACAGAGGTTATATGCCAATGGCACAGACATCATCACAGACAAAACTCACTCACAATTTCCCAGAGACATCATTATGCCATAAAAATTTAAGAACAATATTTTAATAGATGTTACCATATAAAATTCTCAGAATCTCCAAACTGTATAGAATGAAAAATTTCAAAATGTAGGGTATCTAAAAGAAATCAAAACTATGTGAGGGTAAGGTAAGGTAGACATCATTCCCATCAGCCTATCTGCTACTAGAGTTGATCTAGAGATGGTTTTTAGTGAATTTACAGAAGATGAAGTTACATCCCAATACTTATATTCAATTACAGGAAGAAATCCTTTTATCCACCTGTGCAATAATATGCATAATATGAAATATAAGGGGATGACAGTAGGCTAGCAACCTGTTTCATGCCTGTTTCTATCTGAACTACAAATTAAGAAAATAATAACAAATAGCTTATATTTTAAAGCTGCCTTTGTAAGTGCTTTATACAGATCAGCTCAGTAATGCTGTAAGATAAATGCTATTTTTGTCCCCATACTATAGATGAAGAAACTGAGGCTCAAGTCAAATGACTTGCTAGTAAGAGTTGTGTCAAAAGTTGTTTTTCCCCCAGGGGAAGTTTCTGTTTCACTTCCCTCCTTCCCTTTTCCTTCTTTTTCCTCAACTTTATCCATATTAAATTGAGTTCATAAAACTGATATGAAACACAAAATGATAACGGCTATTAGAGCCATAATCTTTAACTTTTCTCTGTGAGACTGCAGTGAACATTGAAGTTAGAAAATGCTTTCCTTTTGGGTATTAGTAGAAATAGATGACATCTTAGCTATGTGAAAACAGTACATTTATGACCAGAGGTGCTTTTGTTTAATGATTTGTAAAGCAAACATTTAAAAATGGAAACTGCTAGTCATTCAAGTTTTCTATAATGAATGCCTGAGATGGATGTAGATTTAATAAAATGTCTTTACTGATTGAACTATTCACCGGCACTTGTTACATTTATCTGCGTTGTGTATTTTCTCAATTCTCTTATGTAACAGGGAGTGGCATGGTATCGTGTTCCTGGATTGTAAATGTCCCTGGGCATTTGGAAGTTCTAACAGCTGTCTTGACATGAGGATCAATAACATCTAAACTGTGTTTCTCCAGGATATGGAGAAGTACTCCAGGCCTCCCTCCCTTTGACCTATTCTATCATTAGTCATCATGCATGCCAGAAGATAGTTCTTTATGGTGCCCTGTCAGAAGCATCTACAAATCAAATAACTATTGATATATCTTGGGTGACTTATGTCTAGAGTAAATGTAAAGGTTACTAAGGAAATTAACCTTGGTAACAATTGTTTTTGCAGAGCTAATGGCTATTAAAGAATGATTTAATCGTGCATGTCTGTGGCAAGTTGATCAACAACACTGTCTTGCAGTCCAGGTAAAGAAGGAACAGGTGCTGCAAGATTTCCTGATCAAATGGCAAGAGTTAGCTTAGCCTAGCCTGGTCGCCTTCAGACAGGAACTCGGGGATTCTTTGAGCCCAGCTTTCCCTCAGGTTTTTTAGGAATAGGCATTGTGAGTTATGGAGCCCATTCTTTCTGCCCTCGGTCTACTTTGCCTTTTCTTGGTACTCTTCTCTTCTCACAAAGTCTTTGGGCATGTGGGCAGGGGTTGACAGCAGGGCTCTTAAGCATCCCATACCTGGATGCCTGCTGCAGATTTGCTTTTCCTGACTAATTTTCTGTCCAGAGTCCAAGGCTGGTCTCATTGGTCTTCTTTTCTACCTTTACATAAGTGAAAGTTTGATAATATTCATCAAAAGGTGGTCAGCCATGGAGGAGGCAGATCAAAATCCATCTCTGAAAATTTAGGAGCTCAAGAATCTTTTGGGCCCAGGTTTATAGCATTTACAACTAGATTGGACTTTAGAGATTAGTTATATAATCACAGATTTTTAGAATTAGGAAGCACCTTGGCATCAGGAGTTCTGATTCTATTTTGTGTCATGAACCCCTTTTGGAAGCCTGGTGAAACCTGACCTCTTCTCAGTTTAAATTTTTAAATGCCTAAAATAAAATATAAGATTACAAATGAAATCAATTTTATTGAAAGACATATATATATATGTGCACATACATGCAATATAATATACATTCATATAAATATATGTGCATACATACACACATGCATGTATCCGTGTGTGTGTGTGTATGTGTACGTATATACAGGTAGACTAGGGTTGAATAGGTGGTGCAGTGGATAGAGTGCTGGGCCTAGAGCTCAAATCCAGCCTTAGACACTTACTAGCTGTGTGACCCTGGCCAAGGCACTTAACTCTGTTTGCTCCAGTTTTCTTATCTATGAAATGAGCTGGAGAAGGACATGACAAGCCACTCCAGTGTCTTTGCCAAGAAAACTCCAAATGGAATTGTGAAGAGTTGGACATGATTGAAGCAACTGAACATAAAAACATATATATGTAATACACACATACATGCATAATACATATGTGTGTGGATAGAGGTAGAATTTGAGCCCAGGTCTTCTCATCAATGCTAATCCCCATTCTAACAAGTGGTCATTCAGCATCTGTTTTAAAACCTCCACTGAGGTAGAGACAACTCATCACTCCCTCCCCCCCCCTTTTTTTTTGGCTTTTTGGAAGGGGGAAGGCAGGACAATTGGGGTTAAGTGACTTGCCCAAGGTCACATGGTTAGTACATGTTAAGTGTCTGAGGCTGGATTTGAACTCAGGTCCTCCTGACTTCAGGGCCAGTGCTCTATTCACTGCACCACCTAGCCGCCCTTACTCCCTCCCTTCTGTTGGGGCAAACCAAGGAAAACCTCTTGCTGGTCTTGTTCATTCTTGTCTTTATGCTGACCACCATTACATTTTTCTGTTCTTTTCCTTGCAAGATCTATCCTCAGCAATGTGCTTTTAAAAGTGTTATCATGGAGAAGAAAACCAAGGATAAATTGTGACAATGACCGCTAGAGAGGGGGTTGTGTGAACCCAGGTACCTTGATCCCAGTTTTTGAAGTTTTCTGTAGGCTTCTATATTACATGTCTGAGTCATGACATTCTGCATGATTATTTGACTTCAATCGCTTTTTCATCTCAAATTTGGTGATTCTGAGGCAGCTAA
The DNA here is from genome assembly GCA_011680675.1 of Gymnobelideus leadbeateri. Lineage (NCBI taxonomy): Eukaryota > Metazoa > Chordata > Mammalia > Diprotodontia > Petauridae > Gymnobelideus > Gymnobelideus leadbeateri. The sequence goes on along the minus strand of WOXC01009548.1, from coordinate 105,358 downwards.
TTCCCCCTTTGAATTGTTCTAATTTTTAGGAGCACGTCAAACCTATGTTTGCTTTTTGGAAACTCTTACCTGTTGCTGCTGGTTTTGCCTTCTGGCTCTAAACTTCTTATTTTCATATACAAAACCTGAGACCTTGGGAAGTGTAATGACCATTGCCCAAGGGCACCCTGGTATCTTCTGGTTTGCTTCTTTATCTGCTGAGCCCCATAAAGTCTTTGGAGCTCCTCCTAGAGTTTCAGGGTTAAGAAAGAAAACAGGTCTAGTTGTGTGTAGGCTCTTTTAGAAACGAGAGAAATAGTATTAAAATAAACATAGAAGGATCATTTCAGTAATAAGCGCCTACTCAGAGACCAGACCCAAATTCTTTTCATTTGTTTTCCTTTTCCCTCTGCAGTGTGATTCTGTTGGGCCACCCGACTATTTGATTTTCCAGACAGTTGGCTGTCTGGTGAGTTCTGGCACCAGCACAATCCTGAAAGTCTTAAAAGGTTGGAGGTTGCGGCGGCTAGGTGGCCCAGTGAATAGAGCGCCGGCCCTGGAGTCAGAAGCACCTGAGTTCGGAGCCGGCCTCAGACACTTAACCCATACAAACAAAAACCTAGCCGTGTAACCTTGGGCAAGTTACTTAACCCCAATTGCCCTAAAGGGGCGGCTAGGTGGCGCAGTGAGTAAGAGCGCCCGCCTCGGAGTTGGGATGACCCGAGATCAGATCCGGCCTCAGAAAATGAGCACCCACGCATAAATAATGACTAGCCGTGTAACCTTGAGCAAGTTACTTAACCCCAATTGCTTTAAAAAAAAAAAAGGTTGGAGGCCTTCTTAGTAGGTACTGTAACTGTGTAACTGATAAGGAAGAAGAGAAAGTTGATGCCTGTAAGTGATACTGTGAAGATTCGAAAGTGTTGTTAAAAGCTGAAAATTAAGTCTTCGAAGGAATTTAGAAAAACTAGATTTCTTTGAGGGATATAGTCTTCTCTTCCTCTAAAGACATGTATTCTTCCCCTTTCTGCAGCACACAAACATATTCACTAGGGACATTTAGGTTATATTTGCTGGGTTGGAATCATCCAAAAGGGCACAAAACTATACTTTGGATATATCATTTCCCCTTTGGACCTTGGTTTATTTATCTTGGGTTAGCCTAGTAGAATCTTCTTCTAGCTCCCAAATCCCAAGACCACTGTACACTATAAGGAAAGCAAACTTTTTATAATATTTTAGAGAACAAAGTTGCAACACAGAGGATACTTTTATCCTTTTTACTCAGTTGGCAGTAGTTATCATTGACAAATGCTAGACAAAGTCAGCTCATTTTCTCTATTCGCTCTTCTATGCCTTTTGAAACTGACCTTTCCATGCCAGTAAAATATATTTTTGAGGAGGCCAGTGAAAATCAAGTGATCTATAGCTTTATGTATGAATAAACCCTTTACTGAGAAACTACTTTTTAGGTTTATATGACAGAAATGTTATTTGTCCTTGGAGTTAAACCCCTGAGGCCAGTAGAAGAAGGCAGAGTAGAAGACAAAGTGTTTTGTGCATAGAATTCACACATCTGGATTTTTCTTCAACTGAGATATTTATGTAAATATCATGTTGGGTAAGAGAGATAGTCCAGCTCTTTAGCTAGCTATTTATTGGATCAGGGAATGTAGTGTTGGCAAGTTTGCAGAACAAGAATGAATGTAATAAAGAATGATAGTTCTCTTTAGTACATTTTTGGGAAGATTTCTGAAGGGTACATATGATAAATATTTGAGATGATAAGAGGTGAAGGAAGTAGAATCACTCAGATAAGATCTGCTAATTGATCTGCTAATGACGCAGATTCAGTGGACTAAGAAATCTGGGTTGGAGTCCCGGTTCTGATTTAACCAGTTATGTGGCCTGGGCAAGTTACGTCCCCTCTTTGGGCCTCAGCTTTTTCATCTGTAAGCTGAGAGGATTGTGCTCTTGGAAGTCCCTTTTTACCTCAATCCAATAAAAATTTATTAAATACTTATTATGTGCCAGGCACTGTGCTAAATGCTTGGGACACAATTAATTAAAAGAAAGAAAGTCTCTGCCCTCAAGGAGCTCACAATCTAAGGAGGGGGGTAGGTGCAGGAAACAATGCATAAAAGGAGTCAGCAAAACTGGGGAGAGGGAAGTCCAGGGAAAGGAGAGACAAAGGGAATACCAGGACAGGGCATCTTGTGTTCCTGGCATGGAAACTAGGCAAGGTAGCAGATGTAGAGTGGAGTGATAAGGTCCCTTGCCCATTGAATAATCTGGGGACTCTAGGATATGACTCCATGTCATTCTCCAGCAGGTAGTAATTAAAAGGATGTGTACCTAAAGGAACATTTCTTCATGTTCAGAATTCTGTAGACCAGAGAGCAGTATTCATTCTTATAATTGACTTGTGATATATACATAAATATTTACTCTTATCTTTATTCAAATGGTTATTTTTTCTCTGAGGCAGTAATTCATAGGGCTATTGTGAATTGTATCTTTGGCACAGTGACCACCAAACTCTTTCCCTTTGCAAGAAGAAAAAATCTTAGCAAGTCACATTTAAAAAAAATGAAAATTTAAAATGAAGACATATACTGTTTGCCTTAAATTTGATTAGGACCCTGTTGGCAAGGGAATTGTGTTGTTACAGAGTTGTCTCTCCCTAGTCCTCTAACAATGGGTAAACATTTTCATTCACATTAGCCCTTTAAAATGCAGTTTAGTAATGAAACACTTAGGCCATGTGGCATCAATAAAATGTCACAGATTAGGAATTTTAAAGCTCTTTGAGATTGTGACCATGCCTACGGAATCGTGTAATCTTTCCTCACTTATACATGCAAGCAACAATGCTACTGCTAATGTGGGTGAGAAAGAAGGGAGAAGTAATCTGGCTGGGTTGGGAAGGAAACAGCTTACTGTTCATTGTTCTGTAATAGAGGATATGGTGACTGGGCCAGGACAATGCTGACAAGAAAGGTTGTGCTGCTCTAGAAGAGAAAGCAATCTGGTAGCCAGTATCTTGGATTCCTTAGAATCCCCTGGTCTTATGGGTCCTCAATTTGAGAAACTGAGAAATGTTGATCTAAATCAAAGCTGAGATTCAGACTGCTGTGCAATCTCTAATTTAGATCATGACACAGTTATATGTCATGTGTGTGCAGAGTCAGGGGGTATAGTGGATAGACAGCTGGCCTCAGAACTTTGGCTCCGAGTCCTGACTCTTACATATACTGGCTATGTGGCTCTTGAGAAGTCATTTTACCTCTCTGCCCCCAGCTAACTCCAGGACTATTACTTGCAGAGCAGGTGCTATCCTGCTCTGGTAAAGAGGATTTCCACACCAGGTGTTCCCCATACTAATGAAATCACACCACATCTCTTGGCATCTTCTGCCAGACTGACTCCTCTTTTCACATCCCCAAAATCATAGGACCAAGAGGAGAAGTTGGCATACTTCTTCCTCTTTTCTGCCACTTTACAGACCCTCCTTCTGCCAGTTGGCAATTGCCTCTACTCCTTTAAAATTAGTTTCATCTTGTCCAGATTCTTGTTGCTTTTATTGATGGACTTCTGAGATTTTCTCCTTCCTTACTAATAATTTCAGTACTTGGCACACAGTATTCTTCACTCCAATCCCTGGCTCCTTCAAACACCCTTCCTCTCATCCCTCAATTTTTTAAACTCCTATGGCTTCTATCTGCTTATTACCTTAACCATATACAGAAGTGATTATATTTTAAACTCTCCTTTGCCCCTTCTCTCTCCAACACCATGCTGACATTTTTTGCTTCAGGTGCTAGAATTGATTGCTGTGGCTCTGCCCACAAGCAGCTGGTCATAAGACCTAATAGCAAGACAGAGGACTGTCGATTTCAATTCCATTGAATATACAGAACAGGGGAAATTTTGCAGTTACCTGCATAGATTTTGTCTTTATGGCATGGCAGCTGATGTTAATAAGTAACTGCTATTTATACTCCAAGTCCAAGCTGGTATTCTTCCTAGAAGAAAAGGTAAAGATCCTCAGGCAAGGCTTCTCCATTCTCCCGGTTGTCCGGGAGAATGAATGGAGGGTTCTTTTAAAAAATGGACGAAGGGCTTCAAGGGAATAAAAAAACAGTTATCAGCATGATCTAATAGCAGAAGGAGCTGCTGAGAGGTAGTAAATTCTTCCTTCCTGGATGAGCATGTGTTGGTCATCAACAAATGACACATTGGATTTTTGGGTATAGTGTAGAATGGATTCTTTTTCAGGTACTGGTTATCCTAGATAGCTTCTGATGGGCCTTCCAAATATGAAATTCTATAATTGTGTGGCTTGGGTATAGATGTCAAAAGTTAAAGTTACCTCCATGCTGGGATGAGGCATCAGAGAAGGATTTTATTTATAGGGCACATGCTTATAGATAGATTCATATCACAATCATGTCAGAGACTTCTATAGGACTCAGCTTTTCATGTTGCTCAGTTGAGCAAGATAAGTGTATTGCTTTAACTTTTTACTTTATTCATTATATTTCTGTAAATTATGTTTCTCACCCTGGCATGGAACTTTTTTCATCACTGTATCCTGCTTTTTTCCCCCAGTGATTATTTTAAATACATATGTGGATTCATATCATACAAGTGCAATGTTTAACAATTTGAAACTGACTTGCTTTTAGCAAAAGTCATCATGTGTGCTCTTAAGTGCTGTAAAATCTTACAATTCCCAGGTGTCATTTCTTTTATCACCTGATAATACTATAGTCTATAGTGGGGCAGACTCAAATAGCACTGGATTCTGTGTCTAAAAGATATAAAGAATTATATAAATATTAATATTTCAGCACATTTGATAGGAGTTAGTGGAGAGAGGGAATGTGAAGGTTGCTGGGAGATTGAATATCAAATATAATTTCAAATGTGTTGTAGTTCTATTTATGTCTTTCCTGTTGATGGTTAATACAGCTATTTCAAGTGATTGCAAGACGATGAAAGCAAATGTCTTAAAATTGATGGCATTTTGGTTTTTTTTTTTTAAATATAAAATATTTATGTTTCCAAAGCTACATAGTCACAGCCACAATTATGTGGATAACTCAGATGATAAACCTGAATATACAAAGGAAAAAAAAAACCTTAGGGGTTTTTTTTTAGTGGGGGGTGGGGAGGAGAAGAGGGGACTGTTTTGAATTATTCTTAAGATCACTAGATAAATGTCAGTCTTTCATTTAACTCCGTATAGCTCAGCCAAACAGTTAAAATTTAGCTTGTATGTTTTCATCTCACCATTTTAGCTTTATTACTGTTCAAAGCCGATATTAGTCTTTTCAGGGATTAATTAACCTCAATTTCCTAACTCTCAATATTTGTAAGTTAATTTCATTTTATTCCCTCACTAAAGCTGCTATCTCTTTTTTAGAGGCAGAAAGTTGATCCAACTTTTATACAAATAAATTTGAGAGTTTCTTTTTGTCACATTGCTGCAAATAACTAGAGTGATGTGGAGATCAATGAAATGTCAGACAGGTCCCTGGGACCCAGGTTTAAAAGCTTGCAATTGCAATTGTCTGAGTGTAGGTTAAAAGATATTCTGTAGGAGTTTCATATGACATAAACTATTCCTATGTTAGGTTGCCATATAAATATTTTGTTCTATGTTAGTTCTGGTCATGGGAATTTAATCAAGCATTCTTGGGACATATGATTAAACTTGGTTTAAACCCAGATCTTGTTATTTTGCACATATAACACAGACAGACAACCAGGTTTTTGAAGATGCTGAAGTAAATAGCTAAATCTTTAGGGAATGGTCATTATTTCCTAGTTTTGGAAAGTTTTCATGCAAAGAATATTTTTCAGAAAACTGGAAAACTCCTTGACTCATTAGTTTTTGAAATATTTTGTTTCCCTCCTTTTCTCATGGTCTTATCTTATTATTTAAAAAATAAATCCGTTGTAATTGCTCCAGTAAACTAAACTTATTGGGTGAGAAACAGCAGAGATTTATGATGGCCAGTATGAGTGAGTTAGATGTTCTAGATTTCTATATGTGTTCTGTTCTTTTGACTTTTGACATTTTTATCTGTGGTCCACATTAGATAACAGTATGAGTTAAGATTTATTTTAATCTAATATTTTTGGTTTGTTTCCTCACCATCTTCTTTATCCTGTATCTCTATTCTGATGTTTTATTGTGTCATGGAGGTGAAACTGGGTTCCTAAAGGCCACATCCATTCAGTTCAATGTCTGGCAGGTCCTCTTGGACTTGAGAATATTAAAGCATGGGCCCAGCAGCAGACAACTATCTGAGAGCCATTTTATCTAAGTTTTGAGAAGTTTATCACCAGAGGGTTGCTCATGAGGTGATTGATATTTTTGGCCATGGGCACTTTAGAAACTCTCTACTGAGGCTTGGAGGGGCTATACTCTCAGTGGGGAGAGAGTAACCTCACTGAAGAAATCACACATCTTTTGAAAAAAATGACTGTGTGAGTACAGATAAGCTCTCATATATTTCCTCAATATATTTTCATTGGGTTATTTTTTAAAATGGTATGGTGGCTAGTTCTTGGATTATCATATAAAATTTATAGAGCATAGCGATTTGGAGCAGAAGGAGAAGAAATAGATGTTGCCCTTTAGATTGATTGAATAAACTTAACAGAGAAGCATATGGTATGAAGTATGGAATGAGAGGGACTAACTGATAATAGTGAGATTTCCAGGGATAATGTGTCTGTTTACAGCTTCAAGAGGAAAAACAACAAAGAGGGAAAACAGTTGGCATCTTCATGTTTGATAACCTCTTGGCTTTAGTTCTTAACATTCTAAAAACAATCCCAAACTTGAAGTATTTCAGGTGGCATAATGCTGGCAAAATAAGTCGTTTTGATGGAAAGTTATTTTAGAAAAAATATTTCAGATCAGGAATCTAGGGAGACTGAGAGATCAACTGTACAAGCTATATAAAAAGCAGAAAAAATGAGAATATGCTTTTCCCCTGCCTAATTGCGAAAACACAGAGCTTAAAGGATACATTAGTTCTATTTTAAGCACATAGGATATGGATAGGATATAAAATCTTCAAAGATATAATACTATGTGTTCTAGAAGGGGCAGGAAACCTGTGACCCTGAGGCCACATATAGCCCTCTAAGTCCTCAAGTATAGTGTTTTGAGTGAATCCAAACTTCATAGAGCAAATCCCCTTAATAAATTCTGTAAAACTTGGACTCAGTCAAAAGGTTGCACCCAAGGACCTGGGGGGCCACATGTGGCCTCAAGGCCATAGGTTTACCACTCCTGTAAGTTTTTCTCCTGGATAGCATGGGTTATCAAGGATTAGCAAAGCAGTCATTAAATGCCTTCTATGTGTCAGATGTTGAGGATTCAGACAAAAGGGAGGTAGTTCTTGCCCTTGAAGAACTTATATCCTAATGGAGGAGACAATATATATAGGATAATGATAGCCAGGGAAGGGAGATTTTGTCTGGAGTTGGGTGGGGTGATTCTTAGGAATGGTGAGTAGATACTATGATCATTTCAAAAGCAATGATGTTAATATTTCATTCCCAGGAAAGAGATGGAAAGATTGGGTATGGGTGGGGTGAACAGCATGAGTTTGTTGCAGGGCCCATGGCAAGATATCTCAAATGTCTGGATTTTCTAGATGAAAAACATGGCTTTGGGCTAGTTAGATATTATCCTTTAAATGGGTTTACAATTTATTCAGCCCATGGTCAGAGTTCTTAACTGAGTCTTCAACTACCTCTTTGCTCCACTAAAGTCAGAGATTAATACCATGTTTAGATGTACAGGAGGGGAATCCAGGATGCAGTGATGTAGGCCAGGAGTTAAACTGGTAGGAGTCTGGGATAAGCAGGGGCTGGGGAGGGAGAGGAGAGAGATCAGGGAATCTTTCAAGGAAACATTTTCGGTGTCTTAACAGACACAGAAAGGAGTGACTGATAAATCAAGACCCATCATAGCCAGCAATTCCACTTAAGGTCTTGTATTCCCTTTCCCCAGACACTCAGTATCTTCCACATGTTTTTTTTTCTTTTTTCTTTTTCTTTTCTTTTCTTTTTTTTTGGGGGGGGGGTAAGGCAAGGCAATTGGGGTTAAGTGACTTGCCCAAGGTCACAGAGCTAGTAAATGTGTCAAGTGTCTGAGGTTGGATTTGAACTCAGGTCTTCCTGACTCCAGGACTGGTGCTCTGTTCACCAGGACACCTAGCTGCCAACACATGGTTGTTGTTTTTTTTTTTTAAAGAAGTCTCAAGATCCCAAAGATTTCAGCATAGCTTCATCTATGGAACAATCAAGACTGCCCTTGGAAACTACTCTTCAGTATACATAGATGTAGGACAGAAATACTTCTGGCTATGCCAAGATGTTTCTGTGGACTCTCTTTTCCAACATGGGCTCTGAGGTAATAGAATAAGATAGAGGAAACCTGGATTTATCTTAGCACTTTATTATGTTTACCTAGTTTATGCTAAAAGCTGTGAGGAACAAGCTTGCTCTGGCTTACTGAATATGAGCCTTAGAACTGGAAGGCAAGTTGAATGTTCAGGCTAAGTTCAATTTTCCTCCCAGCCACAAGGCTTATATTCAGAAGGCAATGTCCTTTTCTCTTATCTCTATGACAATTGACAGCTTCTCTCCTTCCTTGCCTTTCCCCAAAGTCTAAATGCTCTCACTTCAAACACATTGGTTTATATGTTTTAAAATGTGTGAGTCTCTTTAGTATATTTAAAAATATTCTTGTAGGAAAAAATGGTGAAGTTTGTCTTGAAATCTTTACTCATTTCTAAACTCCTTGTTATTTATCTTCTGGCTGTGTCTTTGTGTTTTCTCAGAATTATGAAATCTCATAATTGTCATATTGGCAAAGCTGAAAATGAAAGAAAATTACCAATTTTGGAGGGGCTATAGGAAAACAGACACATATACGTATTGTTGGTAGCACTGTGAATTGATGTACTGGAGTTGGGAACCTGCGGTCTTGAGGTCACATGTGGCCCTCTAGATCCTCAAGTATGACCCTTTGACTGAATCCAAACTTCAGTGAAGTCCACACTTGAGGATCTAGAAGACCACACGTAGCCTTGAGGCTTCAGGTTCCTAACTGCTGGAGCCTATAACCATTCTGGAAAACAATTTGGAAATATGCCCCTAAATTACTATACAATGCATGCATGCCCAGCAATGCCTCAGGCCTATACCTCAAAGAGACCAAAGAAAGATGAAAAGTCCTGTATATGTGAAAATATTTTTAGTCCAAGATTTCTTTGTGGTGGTAAGGAACTGAAATCTTAGGTATTACTCATGACTTAAGGAATGGCTGAACAAGTTGTACTATATGAATGATGGAATTCTATTGTGTTGTAAGAGATTAAGAGAAAGACTGCTTCAAAGAAACCTGGGAAGGTTTGCTTAAACTGATGCAGAGAGAAGTGAGAACAATTTATACTATAATATCAATATCATAAAAAACAATTTTGAACAACTTAAGACTTCTGATCAACTATGATTATAGGAGACTTATAAAGAACACTACCAACTTTTTGAGTGAGAAATGATGGCCTAATATGTAGAATAAGAAATACATTTTTGGAGATGATCAACATGTGATTTTATTTTGCTGGATTGATAATATGATATAGAGGTTCTATATTTTTTGTCCTTTGCTGTTTTCAGTGGATTGAGGTAGGGTTGGGAGGGAGCAAAAAATACTTGATAATTGAAAAAAAAAAAGGATTGTGAAACAGATCTGGAAAGGACTTTTGAACCAGCATGACTTCTTTAAGAATGAAACATTCCAGAGAAACCTCATTTCTTTTATTGAGAGGGCTATTAACTGAGAAGATTAAGGAAATAATGGGGATATAATATCTGGGTTCTAACAAGCCATTTGACAAAGTGTCTTTCACTTGTGGAAACAAAGGAGACCTGTGGTCTGAGGGATAGTGGATTTAGATGAAAGTAGAGTGGGGAGGATAGTAAACATGCTAGATGGGAGAGTCAGCATCCAAAACAGATCTTGATAGTTTAAATTACTAGGTCAAATAGTGTTTTTTCCCTAGTTTGTTTTTAAAAATTAAATTTTAGGGGTGGTTAGGTGGCATGCTGAACAGAGCACTGGCCCTGGAGTCAGGAGGACCTGAGTTCAAATCTGGCCTCAGACACTTGATCACACTTACTAGCCATGTGACCTTGGGCAAGTCACATAACCTTGATTGCCCTGCCTTACCCCTCCAAAAAAAAAAAGAAAAAAAGAAAGAAAATTAAAGTTTATTAAAGGTTTATTTTTGTTACATCACCTGTATTTCCCAGTGTGTTCTCCCTACCCCACGTAAATGGAGCAGTGGATAGAGCACTGGACTTGGAGTCCTGAGTTCAAATCTGTCCTCAGAAATTTATTAACTATGTGATCCTGGGCAAGTCACTTAATTTCTGTCTCAATTTCTCAACTGTAAAATAAGGATATCAATGGCACCTATCTCCCAGAGTTATTGTGAAGGTTAAATGAGATAATATTTGTAAAGCTCTTAGCACAGTGCCTAGGACAAAGTAAGTACTTAATAATGACTTGCTTCCTTCTGTCCTTCCCCATTTTCTTTAAAAAAGAAAAAAAGATGGTAGATAAAAGGGACTAGACTAGCAAAACTAGCACATTTTAAAACCTGGCATTGTATAAAGTATTCTACCCCCCTGAGTCAAATCCAATAAGATGAAATTTGTAGTCTTATACTTGGGTTCAAGAGATTTTTATTTGGGAATCACAACTTTCTCCTTCTTCCTCTCCCTCTCCCCACTTTTCATATGTTTTTTATTTAATATATAATATGAATATGTATGTAATATACACACATGCATCTGTGACCATGAAAATATAGAGTACATAGTCATTACAAAGGATGTAATTTATACTAAATAAAACTTAAAATAACTGATAGGATATTACTAATTTTAAAAATTTAAAGAAAGAATTCTAGAATTAAAAAAAAAATTCAAAAAGAATTTTTTTCTGTTTTATTCCAGAAAGCTTCATTAGATAACAGTCACAAATGTTTGTTATTCCCATTGGAAATAACTGGCAGGTAATGAAAGAACTCAGCCAGAATCTGGGAGAAACTTAGGCCATTTAAAGCCAACAGGACAACAAAGAGAGATTAGGAAACACCACTATAGAATAGTGACATCTTTGATGAGTCTGTCATGTTCATGTCTCGGAACCATTAATATGGGAAATAAAAATGTCAAGAAGAATAAAATGACAAATCTCCCTGGGTAATTAACAAATGATGAGTAATGAGAGTTAAAATAAAACCAAGGGAAATTTTTTATATACAAATTATACTGTGTTTGGAGTTAGAACAAAAAAACCAAAGACTAGTACTCTGTGGTATGCTATTTAAATAACAAGGAGTAACAACAACAACAACAATAGGATCCAAGGGACAGGCTATGTTTGTGCTCTGAGAAACAAAAGGAGAGGAAGGAGAAAGACAGATTCAACAAGAAGCTCTTTGTAAAGTAGAAACCATTGGAACCCTCTGAGCTGGAGGAGTAGGGATATCTGAAAAACTGCAATATTAATTCAGAGCTAACTGCATGAAGCAAATACTTCGGAAATCAAGGCCATTTTAAAATCAAAGGAATTAATTGGTTATGTGAATATAATCTATTATTTGCCATTGATCTGTTGAATTCTGCCATCGATAAGGTGTAAGATGTTAAATGGTTGGGGGGTAGGTAGGGGAGATCAACAAAAATGTACTGCTTGGCTCTCCTTGGGTGATGTTAAATTTAGAAGGCCTCCACTGAAATCCTACTACAGGAGGCCTCATTGTGATTTGTACATTATTAAAATCATATGATCGGGGCTACTGTGTGGCATAGTGAATAGAGCGCTGACCCTGGAGTCAGGAGGACCTGAGTTCAAATCTGGCCTCAGACACTTAACACAAAAACTAGCCGTGTGACCTTGGGCAAGTCACTTAACCCCAATTGCCCTGCCTCCCCCCCTCCAAAAAAAAAAAGTCATATGATCTTAGGTTACTAAAAGTTTTTCAAGCCAAGTGCAAGCTCTGGTAGATCCTACTGAGTTGGAAATATTTTAAGCATGGCCCAGCAAATTGACTGTGTCCTACCTTAGAGGACCAGCCTTGCTAAGTATGAAAAGGCCTAGTGCCTGAAGTTTGGTTACCATGTGATGAGTAGTTTTGGTCATGTCTACTGAGAAACACTGATTCATAAAGCATGAACAAGTTGGGCTCTGAGCTGGTGGATGGTGTTCCTTCTTTTGAAATACTGATAGCACTCTGAAAAATACAGTATAAAAGAGATGTAAGTTACCATTTGAATGTCATTGTTTGTTTTGGCTTTGGATGATGCTAATATTGTCAGCTCATAAATAAACATTTTTTAAAAGTAAGTTTTTATTGCTATTTTCTCTTTCTTACATCATCATAATATCCCATATATCCTTTTTTCTCCCCTTCTAAAGAGCTGTCCCATATGACAAATAATATTTTTGGGAGAGAAAAAAAAGTTAGTGTAACTGATTAACATATTAAAAAAGTAAAAAAGAAATCCATACAATATATGAACCTCCTACCTTCATGAAGATGTAGACTGGAAGATGTCTTCACACATCTCTTAATTTGAGTCCCATTTGTTCTTTATAATTTTGTTACATTTGTTTTTCATTTTCAGATGTGTTGCTGTTCTTTCCATTGTCATAATTATTATGTATATTGTTTTCTTGTTTCTGTTTACTTCACTTTGAATCAGTTTGTACATCATGTTTCTATGTATTCATCACATGCATCATTTCTTACAGTGCAGTAATATTTCATTACATTCCCTTACCACAATTTGTTTAGCTATTTCTCATTTGATGGGCACCTACTTTATTTCTAATTCTTAGTGATCACAAAAAAAGTGCTGCTACAAATATTTTGTAATATATGGGTACTTTTTTTTTCTTGCCTATGGATTCCTTGGGGTATATAGCCAATCACAGAATCTCTGGGTCAAAGGATATGGATATTTTATTCACTTTATTTACATAATTTTAAGTCTTTTCCAAAATAGTTATAGCATTTCACAGCTCTACCAATAATGTATTAGTATGTTTATCTTTCCATGACCCCCCCACCATTGACTATTGCCATTTATTTGCCACTTTTAGCAGTTTGCAGGGTATAAGGTAAAACCTCAGGGTTGCTTTGATTTGCATGTCTCTTATTATTAGTGATTTGGAATATTTTTTCTTGTGATTGTAAACACTTTGCAGTTTTTTGGAAAACTTTATATTCTTTGACCATTTATCTACTAATGGCTGTTATTCTTATATACCTTCCTATATACATTATAAAAATATACACGTACATATGTATGTATATACATACATATGCACATGTCTATCTAACTCTCTCTGTATGCCTATCTAATCTTGGATACTAAACCCTTACAAGAGAAATTTGATACCAAGATTTCCCTCTCCCCCCATTTGAACACTTCTCTTCTCATCCTGGATGCATCAATGTTGTCTATGGAGAAGCTTTTCAGTTTTAAATGCACTCTTCGGCTGTCAGCACAGTATTATGTTCCTTCAGTTTCCTTACTTTATTTTTTTCAAGATTGCACTTTCCTCCTGGCTCTCTTCAACACACCCTTGATCCCTTCTTGTTTGATACCTTTTTCTCTTTACTGTTTTGTTTATTAGTTCCTTTTCTCTCCTGCTTTTATCTGGTTATATATTTCTTTCCCTTCTTTTTTTTCCTCTCAGCCAAATAGATCCCTCCCCTCCCCCTTCCTCTCTTTCCCTTCAGCTAGTCCTGTTCGGTAGTTTTGAAATTTCATTTTCTGTGCCCCTTTGCAAAAAGGATTTCTCTCATTATCTTCTTTATCCATATTCTCTTTCTGTTTACTCTAAATCCTTATTTTCTGATTCATGATCTCATAATCATCTGGCCTCTCTTTTCTCTGTATTCTTCACACAGTAAAAGCTTCCAAATTATTCATTCTAGACTTTCCCCTCTAAGTGCTTTCTCCCACTTCTTTGTAGGACATGCTCCATAAACCCCCCATTTTCATTGTATCTCACTTCCAGAACAATGCTAACTATTGCAGGTGTCAGAGAGGACACTGCTTCCATAATATGGTCCTCTTCCACCATATATCCCTGATTATGCAGTCCACTACTCATCTATACATTTTCTTGTTGACTTAAAAAAAAAAGTTTGCTTGTAAATCTCCTCCTGATGGGGCGGCTAGGTGGTGCAGTGAGTAAGAGCGCCGGCCTCGGAGTTGGGATGACGCAAGATCGGATCCGGCCTCAGAAAATGAGCACCCACACACAAATAATGACTAGCCGTGTAACCTTGAGCAAGTTACTTAACCCCAATTGCTTTAAAAAAAAAATCTCCTCCTTGTGTCCAAACTCTTCCATTCCTCCAAATGACAATTTTCCCCTGAGTCCTAACTTCCCTTCTCCCCAACCAGGAAAATAGATTTTCTAAGCACTAGATCCCCCAGAAGTCGTTAAGAATAAGGTCCTCATCTTCCTTTACCAATCATCTCTCTTCACCCATAGGATCATTCTTCAGTGGAACCCCCTCCCACCTCCAAAGTAAGGCTTCCTTCCTTTCCTCTCCCTTTTTCATCTTTCCCACCACTTCCTCACTCTTTCTCCTGGAGACTATTCTCTTTCTGACTCCACAGAGGTCACTTTCCCCCCATTGTTACCTTTTATTTTGTTCCCAGTGCATCTTATCTATCCTCTGCTCCTTCCCTTCCCTTCCCAGTAACTTCCCATAAAAGTAACATTCACATATATACATTTAGAAAGAAGCCTCTTACTGGTCTCTCTGTTGTCACTCTGTTGCTGTTACTGTCCTTGTCTGCTACATTTGCTCTTCTTGAATTCTAGTATTTCTGTCATTTGGGCTGTTCTAGTGGCAAATAATCTCTTCAGTTTTGATTTTCTTTCTAAAAATGTTTCAAACTCTATTGAATGTCCATTTTATATCCTATATTGCTAAGCTCAGATTTACAGGCTAGGTCACCAGGGCTTCATCTTGAGCCCCTTTGCTCTCTGGAGCATAATTATTTCACTTCTTTTTCTACTGTGTTGTGGTATGGAATAGTCTTGCATTATTTGAATGTCCTTTCCTTTGTATTTGAATTATTTTTCATGATGGTTTTCTGAGCTTGTTTCTAAATTGAATTGTTAAATTTAACCTCTATCTGTCTTGGAGTTTGAAGACTTGAGTTTTTTTCTGGAGGTGATTTGTGAATTCTTTGAAGTAGGGCTTCATTTTCTATGTTTAGAAGCTATGGGAAGTTCTCCTTTATTATTTTCTTTTTAAAAATTATTTGTTTATTTTTAGTTTTCAACATTAATTTCCATAAAATTTTGAGTTCCAAATTTTCTCCCTATTTCTTCCCTACCCCACCCTAAGATGGCATGTAATTTGATATAAGCTCTATACATATATTCATATCGACCCTATTTTCACATTAGTCATGTTGTAAAGAAGAATTAGAACAAATGGGAGAAACCATGCGAAAGAAGAAACAAACAAAAAAAGGAAGAAAATAAAAGAGACAGAGCAAATAATATGCTTCAATATGCATTCAGACTCCATAATTCTTTTTCTGGATGTGGACAGCATTTTCCATCATGAGTCCTTTGGAATTTTCTTGGATCTTTGCATTGCTAAGAAGAGAAAGTCTATCAGTTATTCATCATACATTGTGGCTGTTACTGTGTACAATGTTTTCCTGGTTCTGTTCACTTCACTCAGCATCAATTCTCAAGTGCTTCCAGGTTTTTCTGAGGTCTGCCTGCTCATCATTTCTTATAGCACAATAGTATTCCATTACATTCATATACCACAACTTGTTCAGCCAATCCCCAACTGATGGGCTAATATTTTCTTCATTCTGGTATTAATTTTTTTGTCCTGCTGTGTTCTTCTGCAAGGCATATATAATCCTTAAGTTGCCTCTGTGCATCCTTTCTTCAAGTTGAGTATATTTTACTTGCATAGTGAGAATATTTTCTTTAATATTATTTTTTTGCTTTACTTCTTCTAGGTTGTCCTTCACTTCTATATATTACATTTCTAATCTCTTGTTCACTCTTTTATTTCTTTGGTAAGAGCTGCCATTGCAGATTCAAAGTTTTTCTATTTTGTTCATCATTTGTGTAGGACACACCTTCTGTTCTTATAGTTTTTCAGTTCTCTCTAACTCCACTAAAATACCATGTTATGGTTCTATGTTCTTCTCCAGTTCCAGAGCATTCTCTCTTTTCACATGTTGAATCACTTTTTCTTTATTCTGTAGTATTTATTCATAAATGCTTGAACTTATTTAGTAGCTATGAAGCCCAGATTTTTTTTTCTGTTGTTACATTTTATCCTGTTGATCTATTTGTTTATGTTCAAGGTCTTTGAGTTTTCTTCCTGAAATCTTTGGTACTTTCAGTCTTCCCCCCCACCCCTTATTTTCTTTATCACTTACTTCTTGACTCTCTTTCCTCTAATTGTGGTTTCCTTGGAAGTTGGATCTCAAAGTGAAGAGATTAGGGGATCTGACATAGTGTAGGGGTGCTGGGACCCTGAAAATGCCAAGGTAGAGTTGCCTGGAATGAATTTATACATTAAGCCTTCTCTTAGTCAAGTGGCAAAAAGTTTACTGAAATGCTTTAGGAAAAGCCAGCAAGGGTCCTTAGGCAACCTATAAGCTAGTAAGTATGGTGCTGGACCTGATATGTAAAAGGGACAAGGGAAAAGAATGCCAGAGATGCTAAGTAGGTAATCTAGGTGTCCAGGTGTCTTTGGGAGCTTTGGATGGGAAAATAAAGGGAATCTGCAGAGGTAACTCTGTTGATACCAGACATTGAGAGAATTGTGAGCGGCATGGACTTTGGGGTGTGAAGGAGAGTGCTTGGGCCAGTGAGGTACAAAAATCCTTGGGCCAAGCATTCCTGTGTCTCTTCTGTGTGTTCTTCAACAAGAGAAAATTTTCTCACAGGGCAGGGGCCTACTGAGAAATTGGGAGGCATCCAGAGGCATGATCTTAGAGCTGGGGCCCAAGAACCCTATCGAAAGTGTCTCAGACTTCTCCCACACTGGCATTTTGCAGTTCAACAGCTTAGTCTCTGCTTCAGCTGACTTTTGGGTGCTCAGAACTGTCCCCAGTTGGATGCTGTGCTCTCCTTCTAGGATTTGGTAGAGTGCTGCACAGTTCCTCATATGCACCTGTCCTGATGACCTGTCCTAATCCCTACTTCTCTGGTGTTGCACTGGCAGCTCAGAGCCTGTTCTTCTCAGCCTTGGAAGTTTAGAGCTTTGCAGTGTTGGTGCTTCCAGGTTTTGTTCCTGAAGTGCTGAGGTTCCTGAAGTACTGGTTGTAGAGGCCCAAGCAAACATCTGCAACTTGGAGTTGGTGTCTCTCTGGTACTGAAAAGAGGGAGAAAGGACTGAGGTGGGGTGGGTTTTTATGTAAGCCTATGTCATGTTTTTGGGTTTGAGAATGCAGCCTTCTAGTGAGGGAGGAGGGAGAGTGATGCTGAGTGAGCTCAGTGTCAGTGAGAATCATTTCCTTTTTTGTGGGGGAGGGAATGGTAGTTTACCTTCTTTTGGAATCTTGGTATTCTAGACCATGATAACAGTTGAAATTGCTTATCTTGTTTGATGCATAATTTATTTTGGAGAGATGTGAGGATTGGAGAAAATATCTAATCTGTCACCTTGCTGTTCACATGATCTAGAAGTTCTAAATAAGCAATCAAAGGACCTTTTTTGGGGGGTAGGGTATTGAGCCCAAGATTTCATTGTCAAGGGAAATCCTACCTGAAAAAAGCTTTTATTTTTTTCTTTTGATCCAGATACCATCCCTGCTTGGTACAATGAAAAGATGACTGGATTTGGAGTCAGAAGAATGGAGTTCAAGTTTTGCTAATCTTAGAAATCTGTGTGACCCTGGGAGTCACTTAACATATCTAAGCCTCAGTATTCACATCTAGAAATAGAGGGGGTTGGATTTAGACAACCTCTCATATTCCTTCCAGCTATAAATCTATGATTCCATGAGCCTAATGTCCCACTAGTCTTAGAGAGTTGTCTGGCAATTCTGAGCAGTCGAGTGATTGGGTCAGGGCCATACTGCCCGTATGTATTATAGACCAGTCTTGAACGTAGGTCTTCCTAGGTTGACCATGAGGCCATCTCTCTATCTGCTACTATACTACTTTCATTTAAGAGACTTACAAAGCAGGCTAAATGTAATTTAAATTTTTAAATGAACATAATCAAAGGTCTAACTTCCCCTTAAAATTAGTTATAGAGTCATTTATAAATAGAATTTATGAACTGTTTTCTTTTTTATCAGTCTCTTTTTAATGAGAAAGTTAAAAAATTGCTGAGTAGCCTAATGAATGAAATTTGTTAAGACGTGTATTCATTTCCCCCTACATATTAATTGCATTTTTTTTGGCAATACAAAATTGGAAAGGATGAATGTGATCTAAAATATTTCACAGCTGTAAAGGACTAGTTCAAAAAAGAGCAACTTCTCCACAGAGCTATCATATCTATAAAAAGCATATATGCCAGAAAAAAGTTTAGCAATGTAAATGGTTATATTAAGCCTGATCCGGCAAGGCTAAATTCATCTCTTCATTCCCCCTGACCTCCCACCCCACTACCCTATCATGATGTAGTAGTCTCTTGTGTGAGTTAATGGTGCCCTATAGAGAAATTAATGATTTAAATTACCCATAAAAGTTCTTTATTCAACTGGACCATTTAAACAGACAACTTGGAAACCTTTGCTACTATCTCAGCTCATGGTTCAACTGCTGCTTTTCTAACTGTGCTTTTTACTTTAAACAGAAATCCTTTCTACCAGGTTTCAAATATACTGTGTAATTGCCACCTTCCTGCACATAAGGCAAAATCTCATTAGTTTAGTCTAATGGGGGAGGGAGGAGGAGAGTCTAGGGTGATGAATATTTTAAAAAGGAACTACATGTAGTGTTATTACTTTAAAACACATGTCGTAATAGAAATATCCCACAAAGTGCTTTCAAGTTGAAGTCCTGGGGCTTCTTTAATGAATAGACAACATCAGTTATGATTAGCAGCATTCACTCGAATACCAAGTGTGCCAAGGCCCTACAAAAGTTTGTTCTCTTAAAAAGGTGAAATATTTTCCCTTTCTTCTCAATTTACCAAAACTCTGGTTTGAACCAAGTCCTGAAATTTGTATGGGAAGCTGTTTCTCATATAGAGGTTGAGGTATATGCGTATGTTATGTTCATGACATTCAACAGAAATTACCAGTTCAATTAAAAAAATTGTCTTCATCTCCCAACCTATGAGAATGACTATATTTGGTATCTGTATTTACATTCGTTTTGTGATTGCTGACTTTGTAAGTGGGATAATGAGCAATCTCTAATCTTTTTAATGAGTTCTTTCTCTTATGAATTCCCTCTGATACAGTGCTACACATGCTCTATGCAGGCAGACTAAAAACAGCCTTCATGTTGTTGTGAGACATTCAGAGTACAGATGTATCCTTTACAACCAGGGTATTTACCACGGTGTGTGTGAATCATCTGGTTTTTTTTTTTTATTAAGAATCTTAAGAGTCTTGCTTTCTGTGTGCTTGGAACAAAGGTATTTGCTGTTTTGTTTTCACCCACAGAAGTCAAAATGGTCACTAATGAATTATGGATTCATGTTAGTCAAGCATGAAAATAACTGGAATATTGGCTTTTAAATTCTGTTGGAGAAAAATGGAATAAAAATATATTTTCCTTCCAGTGATTCCCAAGAGCTTCTGTTTGAACTTGTATACAAGTCAAGAGATTTAGTTTTGTCTGTGCATCTGTCGTTGTGTAAGAATTTAAGAGAAACAGAAAACACTATCCTTGCTCCACTGTGGCTTAGTGTTTATTTAGATATATAAAACCTGCCACATGAAACTACTAAAGGGCAATGTAAGACGTATTAGAGTAGCAGACTCTGTCTGGTGTAGTATCTAAAGTGATAAGCTTGGAGTCAGGAATAACTGAGTCAAACTCCTGACTTAGTGGTTCTTGATACTTACCTAGCTATGTGACTCTGGGCAAGTCACTTAACCTTTTCCCTAAACTCCCAAAATAAGAACTGAAGAAGAATAAACACCTTTTTCTTTGAATCAGGAGGGGAAAAAAAGCACAAATCAAACTTCATTGGTCTGTTTGGCCCCATAGGTCAGAACAGGAACAATTAGTAGAAGTTACAAAAAGGTAAATTTAAGGTTGAAGTCAGGAAAAACTTCTTAACAATGCTATCCAAAAGTGCAATGGCTTGCCTCCAGAGGTGGTTAACTTCTACCTCCTTGGGGCCTTATGGACATCCACACCATGGCTCTGTTTGGGTACTTTCCCTTCCACCTTTCCTGCTGTTTTGCTCCCTTTTTATTGTATCCTACAATTAGAATGCAAGCTCCTTGACAACAGAGTCTTTATTTTCACTTGTATGTATTCTGCAGCACTTAGCACTGTGCCTGACATATAGTAAGAGCTTAATATATGCTTCTTGCTTCGTCTTATTCAGTTTTGGCTTTGTTTTTTTTTTTTTTTGTGTGTTCCATTCCTGACTGATTTGACTTGTTTTCCTGTTCCTTCTTCTTTGGTCTAAGATTTTTCTCTTTTGAGTCTCTGCTTTTTTTCATGTCATGTATCATACTAGAACCCTTTATTACATGTTACTGGCTTTGAATGTTATATAATGTCAAATTGTCTCAGTATCAATTTGATTCAATTTAACAAATATTTATTTAGGACCAATTATCTTTAAGTCACTGTTGTAGTGTGTGTGTGTGTGTGTGTGTGTGTAACTGTATGCATATCAATTGATCAAGAAGTATCATGATAATCTATTTCATTATACAACATAAACTCAGATAAGAAAAGACAAGATAATTTGAGTGGAAAGAAAATACTGAGTGGAAAATGTTGGGGCATAGTGGGAGGTAATTTGAAAGAAAACAACTAAAACTTTGAGAAGGTGGTAGCATTTGATCTTGGTCATGAATGAAGAAGAGGATGCTCAGAGTTGGAGGTCAGGAAAAGCTCCATTTTAGTCATGAACATAGTCTATTAGGACACAGAGATGGTAAATGGGCCATAAAGTTTAGGGAATAGTAAGCAAATTTAGCTGGAATCTAGATTACATTAAGGGTAATGATATGAAGGAAGACTGGAAAGGTTGGTTGGATCCAGATAGTGGAGGACTTTAAATGTCAGGCTAAGTTTATATTTTATCCTACAGGCAGAGTGACTGAAGTATATTTGGTCAGGGATTTGGTCAGTTCTGTGCCTTCAATGATTATTTTGACAGCCACATGTCTGAGAGAAGAGATACTGGCAGCAAAGAGATCAGATGAAAGCTATTGCAATATTCCAGGCAAGAGGTGATGAGAATCTGAACTAGTAGAGTGCTCATGAGAGTGACAAGATAGAGAAGTAGGTGAGCTATAGAAAGGTAGAATTGACAAGAATGATTGTTATGAGAACTAAGGGAGAAGGAAGAGGTAAGTATAACTGAGGTTGTGAACATGTGCTACTAGAAGGATAGTGTTGTCCTCATTGGAAATAGGGAAGTTTGGAAGAGTGATAGACTTAACAGTGAAGACATTAGCTCTATGTGGATACATTGAATTTGAGATGATGGAAGAGATAGGTTATCTGTTGACTTGGAACTGGAATTTGGGAAAAAAGATTAACACTTTGAATTTAGACTGAGGAGCTTCCTATGAGCCTTGGTCCCTACTCAGCAGGAAGTAGTGTCCTGGATATGACCGCTATGGATTGTTTAGTGTATTCTTTATATAGATGTACTAGTTTCATCTAGATTTTTCTGTGTGCTGTTTATACCAAATTATCATTACACTTTTATAAAAATCCGTCTATATTTTATCTTTGAGCACTTTGAGGCTTTCTTATTATACCACTTTTAATAGTAAATCAAAGCCATTAAGGTCATCTGTGAATAATAATGTAATTAAGGAGTAACTGAGCAATAACTAAAGGGCAGCCAGACGATTAACTATTCAGTCTTTTCCCAAAGAAATAACATGGTTCTTTGTTATAGCATTATGTAGGAAACCATAATAAAAATATTAATTATCAGCAAACTCAGCTAAAGGAGGAAAAGTCTTTGTTATTTGTTCTCTCTTGAGTCTCAATCAACTCATTGAAATGCTGCTTCTGGGTTGAAAAATATATAAATCCAATGACTTTATTTTTCTTTCTGAAAGCAGGCTTAATAATAGCCTGACCAAAACCATGGAACTAAAATAAAACATTAAAAAATCAGTAATTTTAGAAATTTTAAAGTAATTCATTTGAAATTACTTCAGAAGTTGAGGAAGATGAGAAAGGTGTGTTATTTTATGGCTCTTAATGGCCAAATACCCAATAATATATAAAATTTGAAACCAAACTAAAATTCCAACATGTACACTATTGTTGATGTAGGAGAAATGACTAATGATTTCTGCTTATGCACTATGAAAAGGGAATTGCTGGTGGGACATTTTGGAAGAAGGTTAATAAAAGAAGAGCACATGTCTGCACTTGTTGAGTATTGCTTTCTTTCTGGCTTCAGGCTCACTAAAAGAAATACAACTGCTCTTGTAAGTAGGTGAATGACTTTTGGAAAATTTGTTGGAATTTATAAATTGTTTATAATTGTAGCAATTAGAACGAAAAGCACTATATATCCCCAAATAAAATTTAACACCTGAGAAAATAAGGTTATCATAAAGGTAGATTTTGTGATATACTTTATCTTAAGGTTTGGAAGGAATTTAAGCTTAAATTCACTTTGTCCTTGGAGGATAAAAATATCACAGCCACTACTCCAAGCAACAGAGGAA
This sequence comes from Gymnobelideus leadbeateri, assembly GCA_011680675.1. NCBI lineage: Eukaryota > Metazoa > Chordata > Mammalia > Diprotodontia > Petauridae > Gymnobelideus > Gymnobelideus leadbeateri. Next base: position 82,414 of record WOXC01009548.1, on the reverse strand, counting down.
TTAGGAGAAAATTATTTTCTTCCACCCAAACACTAGGATTTGACTGGGTTTCCTTGTTCCTCTAACTTCACTTAATATTGATTCCACCATATACATAATTCACATGGAAAGCACTTTGAAAAACAATCTGCAGTGAATGAGGTTCAGTGATACCTTTCCTGTCTCTCTATAAAAAGTGTAATCATCCATAGCCATACCACTTCTATCTACAAATCAATCATTACAGCAGGAAGGTCTTAAGCCAAGGACAATCTTTCTATTTTTTTCAGGTTTTAACCTATTAAATTATCATGATTTTTGATTAATATGATGCTCTCATCATAAAAATAGTCCAGGAATATTTGCACAGAAAGCTACCCCAATACTACAAATATCATGCCTATATAAAATCAAAGATTTGTTCTGATAAATGTATCAGATGTGTTTGTTCCCTTATGTTAGATCCCTAGTTTTCCCCAAAAGAGAAAATGAATAGCTAATGCCAACCATCCAGCAGATTTTCTATATAAGTGTTCATACTATAGTATTTTTTTCATGGATTTTAAACAAGAAGCAGCTCTCCAAAACACCCAAATACACTCCTACTTCTGGCTATTTTTTCCATGACCTCAGAGACTGCCCTTAAATTTCAACTTCTGTGAGAAATGAGGAAATAGAGTAATGACAATTTAGGTCTCACATTTCAACTAATATGAACTCTGTGAGAGATTCAGTCCACTGAGGAATTGTCCTATAAGGAAGGCTTTCAACATCCTAGAAGAGTCATCAGTAGGGCTTCCATGAGACCACAGTGCATATCTATCAGGCTTTTGTGCTTGCCCATTGTTTGCCTAGAGTTTGGGTTTGGTTTTACTGGCTCTTTATACCTCTCTTGGTGCCTCTAACACTTTTTTTGTCTTTCCTCCTTTTCTATCTTTTCTCCTTTTTGATTATCAGTTTTATAAAGGTAGGTTTTTCATGTTTAAAGTGAATTGTTTGATTTTCTTAGTGAATCAGTGTAAAGCCCAATATGAAAACTAAGTTTCCTCAGGTTAAAATAATTGTAATGAATTTTTAGAATCAATAATTTATAAATATGTATTTAACAAATGTTATAAATAATAATGACATAGTTGTTAGAGAGACATTCTTGGGGTTGGGAAGATCTGGGTTCAAGTTCCATCTATAATACATACCAGTTGCATGACCTTGGATGATTTACTCAACCTTTCATTGCCCCAGGCAACACTTTAAAACTACAGACTTCAGAACTAGTCATGACCTATACTAGTAGAGGGAGCTTCCTCATCAGGAGTTTCCTATACTGATGGAATCACAGCTTTAATCCCCTTACTCCAGTGTTTATCCTCAGAAAACCCTATGAGGTAGGTAATGCAACTGTTGTTACTACCATTTTACAGATGAACAAACTGATATGACTTGCCAAGGTCATACAACTATGATCATAGCCTGGGATCAAGCCTAGCTTCTCTGGCTCTAAAACAACTGCCCTCTTTGCTACTCTTGGATAGATAGATGGATTGATAGAGCATTTATTTAGTGCTCTGTGCCAGGGGGCAGCTTGGTGGCACAGGTTCATGAAGCCAAAGAAAATACAATGGCATGATGAATAGAGAGGCAGACCTGAGTTCAAATCTAGCCTCAGACACTTACACTTTGCATGTGACCCTGGGTAAGTCACTTAACCCTGTTTGCCTCAGTTTCCTCTTCTAAGAAGAGGAAGAGCTGAAGAAAGAAATGGCTCCAGTGTCTTTGCCAAGAAAGCCTCAATTGGGTCACAAAAAGTTGGATATAAGTGAAATGAGACAAGAACAACAAAAACTATGTGCAAGGCACATACCAAAACAAGAAAACAGGATTGTCTCTACTTTCAAAAATCTCTCCATTCTAGTAGGAGAAAATATCACATAAAGGAGAGCTAGAAAAGGTGGGGAGTGGAGGGCACCTGTGCAGGGGCAAGGCAGCAGAACTGGAGAGCCTCAGGGTGGAATCATCCTTAATGAGGCAAGGCAGCTGGTGTGGAGAGATTGAGCCCCATGAAAGAAAACTTTCCAAGTGAACACCTTGTGAATCATCATACTCGATCTATGTGTTATCCATACAGAGTACTTGCTGTAATAAGAGGGAGGAAAGACATTTGTACAACCTGAGTGATTTAAAAATTGTGCCTCCTCTGTGTATTACCATCCTCTACCTATTTTGCATATATGGGATAATACAGCAATGTATAACAGGTGAAATACCCATTTATCCTAGACGGCAGATTTTCTGGCATTAGAATATGTGCATTTATGTCAGTATTAAATATATAGTAGCATAGTGACTAGGACGTAGAAATGAGGCATCAGTAGGAAGCACAAAGAAACCTGAGAAAAGAAGATTTTACCCCTGTCCAGATTTTAGAGAATGGGAGAAAGGAAGGAAAAGGATAGTAAAGCAATTATAGCATTAAAACAGATTTAAGGTGGAGGTGTGTATCAGTAAAACAGTTTTAAAAAGCAATTTAGAATTATACAAATAAAATGATTAAAATATCTATATTCTTTGATCCAGAGATTCCATTACTAGACTTACACCCTGAGGAAGTCATTGATAAGTAGAAAGTCCCCACAACACCAAATATTTATAGCTACACTTTTTACAACAGCAAAAACTTGGAAACAAACTGTGTCCATTGATTGGGAAATGGCTAAACAAATGAACATGAATATACATCTATGTGATGATAATGGAATATTGCTGTGTTGTAAGATGGAATTATCATTTGCATGATAACTTTATTATATATTTAAAAAGAATAGCAAGTTTTGCAGTTTCATGTGCAATCATCTTTTTTATTTTGCTATGTTATAGAAATGCTTGTTTTATTCCATAAATTAAAAAAAGAAATGATGAATGCAGAGCATAGAAAGATATATATGACCTGGTGAAAAATGAAGCAAGCAGAGAAGAAAACACTACACACAATGACTAATGCAATATAAATACAAAAAAACAAGCACAAAACAATAAAAAAATTCAATATTGTCAAATTATTATATAGAGTGACCATGACCTGGAAGAAAAGAAAGAGAAGGTACCTCTGCTTTGCTCCTTTGAAGAGGAAGAAGGTCCTCAAATGTAATACTGTGCATTTATTTTCAGACTTTTTCAATGTATTGCTAGGTTTTGCTGAATTTTCCCCTTTTCTTTAAAAAAATATGGTTCTCACAGAGGTGGGGAAGTGAGGCTTACTGAGAGAAATGCTGATGAAGTCAAAAGCAAAATATATCAATAAAAATTATTTAAAAACACATTTAAGTCTTTTCCTAAAGAGGAGAGAGCTGGATGCTCTGAGGGGGAAGAAGCTGTCTGTCCCCCAAAGAATGATATAGAAAAGTCATAGAATCTATAACATAAGAGATCATCTAGAAGGAGCTAGGAGAAAGAAAATAGGAATAGTGGTCAGGAATTGCCTGCCTACAGGTGCTGAGGCTACTGTTTGTCAACCTGAAAATGACAGTAGAGAGGTCTGCTGTCTACTTGGGGCATGTATCCAATACAGAGAACCTCCAAAGATTTATCCGAATGAATAAAAACTACCAATTTCTGTTGATTGATGTGCTCCCAGAAGACACTACTAGAAGTAACCTGAATGAATGAATGAAAAAGCATTTATTAAGCATTTACTATCTGCAAAATGCCATTCCAAGCTCTGGCAAAGCAAATAAATAAATCTAGAGTCCCTGTTCTCAAGGAGCTCCCGTTCTCATAGAGGAAGGCAATAGATAGAGGAGGTTTCTGCTGCAAATCAGATGGAAAGGTCCAATGGTACACAGGGAGCAGCAATGAAGCAGATGATAGTGCATGTCCTTTAATGCCATTGCCACTTTGCCACTGATCTTTCTGCCATATATGTTTCTGAAAAAATTTATAAATTTAAACACCAAAAAGTACACAGAAGGAGATTCTATGTGAAATTGCAAATCACTATATCATACTGCTTGCTTTTCTTTTTTTGGGAAAAAAAGTCTTCTGAACTCATATCTGTTTCTGATTTTTGACCATCTGACAGTGCCAAGGACTTTGGTGGTGAGAAATTTCTTTCCTGGCTATTTAGGAACTGTAGATGCTGAGGACATGGGATATGTAGCACCTACAGAGGAAACTACCAATTCTCTCATCTCTACAGAGGTTGCTACCCTGGATGATGGCTGCAGGGGCTGGACTGAAAGCAAGACTAGTCCTCTGCGTGGTATTGCCTGAACCGAGAAGCCATTTATATTTTTAGCTTGGAAAAGATAGAGGAAGGAAGAAAGGGAAAAAATGATTAAGCACCTTCTATCTGCCAAGCACTCTGCTAGGCACTGTACAAATATAATCTCATTAGATTTTCAACAACCCTGGGAGGAAGGTGCCATTATTACCACTATTTTACAGTTGAGGAAAATGAGTCACACGGAGAATAAGTAAGTAGCTGAGCTAAAATTTGAACTCAGGTCTTCTTGACTCCAGGCCCACTGCTCCACGCAATGTACTACCTATGTGAGAAAACAGAGATGGAGGTTGATAACTTTGTTCAAGCATCTGAAGGAAAGGCTGACATTTGAAGGATTTGATTTCTTCTCTGCTCCCCCAGAAGGTAGAGCCAAGAGCAATGTGTAGAAGTTATGAAGAAATTAATATGAGTTTGATTTCAGAAAAAGAAAAAACAATAAGAAAACCCCTATGACATCATTCTAAAAGTGGAATGTGCTACCTTGAGAGGTGGTTGATACACTTTCCTTGGAGGTCTTCATACAGAGGCTGGATGACCATTTGTTAGGCACATTGTTTGGGATACCTAGGTGGCACAGTGGATAGAGTCAGGAAGACCTGAGTTCAAATCCAACCTCAGAAATTTATATAACCCTGCACACTTCACTTAACTTCTGTTTGCCTCAGTTTCCTCATCTTTAAAATGAGGATAATAATAGCACCTAGTTCCCAGGGTTGTTATAAGGATCAAATGAAATGATATTTGTAAAGTGTTTAGTATAGTGCTTGGCACATAGTAAGTACTGTATAAATATTAACATATTATTATTGCCTAAGAGTGGGAAATCCTTTCTTCTATGAGTTGGGCTAGATGGCTGCTGAAGGCCCTTTTAACCCTTAAATTCTGTGATTTTGTCATTGATTGCTGACGTTTTGCTAATTTGGAGTAAGCTTAAGCAGAATGGCACTAAACTATTTGCACCTCCTTTCCCCTGCCACACTCTTAAAAAGGAACCTATTCTAAGCAAATCTCTTAGCTTGTAGCACTGTTCACTCCTCAAATGCTAAAACTGAGAAGATGTCCATTACTGATGTCTAATCTCATGGGTGTGTTGGCAAATGTTTAAGAAACAGCTCTAAAAAAATGTATACACATTTACACTTTTAAGTTGAATCTATGTTATTAACATTTTCTCCATTACTTTCTTAAGTATAAAGAATCAACAAAACAATAAATCAATCCCTGGTTTATAAATTTTGTCAATTTTTGAGGTGTAAAAATTCACAATGAAGATTTAATGTTGAGTTCTAGCACACCATTGTTCCATTTTCATATACTCTTAGTAGAGTTGATGCTCTCCTAGTCACTATTACTTCCCTAACATTATTCATGATCAATTAGGGTTATTGGTTTATTGCCCTCATTCCTTAGAATTCCTTCTTTTTCAGACTTCACAGTTTTTCTTAGAGTGTGTCTGTGTCTTCTCTGAGTAGCATTGTCTGCTGTAGTCCTAAATTAAATGCCTGTAGGCAAAATGACTTTATGAAAGAATATTATGGTAAGCCTGTTTAATTGGCAACCCCAAGTAACAGCAAGGTCACAAATTTGGTCTTCCTTGAATAAATGAACAAATCAATTAGAAAACATTTCCCATCTACTCTTCTCTAGACATGAGAAGCTGAAATAGGACAAATTCATAGTTTGAGAGATTGATATGTTTAGTCACTAATTACTAGAATGGGCATTTGGGAAAACAAATTGAAGAAGACAGTTTTCTCTGTTAGCTTGAGGGTCCCTTAAGTATGGAATAATTTTCAGGAGAACTTGTTTCAGCTATTTTCATGCCCAAGAAAGATAAATTAACATGTGGACAGTTATGACAGTCTTCTAGCTGATATTCCATGTAGTGAAAATATGTCAACATGTGGAGATGTCAGAGTCTTGGTGATTTTCTTTATGAGAAACAAAATTTGCCATTGGTATTCTTGGCCATAATTTCTCTCAGAGGATGAGACAAGCAAAATGTTTGTTGTTGATGATGCTCTGTCTGCTTTGGCACAATCAAGTTATCCTTTCACTTCTTTTGGAAGGATGGGGACAGCAAGTTCCTTGTGTTTATTCCAAGTATCCATAAGTGAGGAATATTCCTGGCTTTTTCTGTTCTCAAATATCAGGGACTCCCTGTTGTCTGCTGAAATAGTTGAAGAAGCTCACTTTTCTTTATCGTTTCTGGCAAAACCACAGAGTACTCAGTGAATGCAACACACACACATACTCTCTTTCTCTATCTTCCTTTTTTATCATTCATTCTTTCTCACTTTCTTTTTCCCTTTCTCATTCTCTCTCCTCTTTTTCCTCCCTTCCCCTCCTTTCCTTCCCTACTTCCTTCTCTATCTCTTTTCCTCTTTCTCTCCTCTCCCCTCTTTTTCTTTCTTGACCCCCCCAGGATGTTCATTTTCCTCACCTTTCTTGTGATTGTTTTATTTTCTTTCATTTGAGTAAATCAGATGGTAGGGAAGGAACAAGTAGATAGGGAAAGATAGAAGATTAGAAAGAAAGAGAATGGTATGGATGGTAGTGGGGACACTTTGCTAAACAAGATAAAGAGATGGGATTAAAATTTTTTTTATTTTTAGTTTTCAACATTCACTTCTATAAGATTTTGAGTTCTAAATTTTCTCCCATTCTCTCTCCTTTCCCCTCTCCAAGACAGCATGCAATCTGATATGGGCTATACATGTACAATCATATTAAACACATTTGCACATTAGTCATGGTGTAAAGGAGAATATGAACCAAAGGGAAAAACCGTGAGAAAGAAGGAAAAAAGAGAGAGAAAATAGTATGTTTCATTCTACATTCAGACTCCATAGTTCTTTTCTGGATGTAGATAGCATTTTCCATCATGAGTTTTCTGTGATTGTCTTAGATCCTTGCATTGCTGAGAAGAGCTGTCTATCAAAATTGGTCATTGCACAATGTTACTGTTGCTGTATACAACATTCCCTGGTTCTGCTCACTTCACTCAGCATCTGATCATATAAATTTTTCCAGGTTTTTCTGAAGTCCACTTGCTCATCATTTCCTATGGAACAATAGTATTTCATTACATTCATATACCATAACTTGTTCAGCTATTCCCCAATTAATGTATATCCCCTCAATTTCCCATTCTTGGCCACCACAAAAAGAACTGCTATAAATATTTTTGTACATGTGGATCCTTTTCCCATTTTTGTGATGTCTTTTGGGATATAGTCCTAGAAGTGATATTGCAAAGGTTACGCACAGTTTTATAGCCCTTTGGCATAGTTCCAAATTGCTCTCCAGAATGGTTGGATCAGTTTAGAACTCCACCAACAATGCATTTGTGTTCCAATTTTCACACATCTTCTCTGTTTTGTCATGTTAGCCAATCTGATAGGTGTGATGTGGTACCTCAGGGATGTTTTAATTTGTATTTCCCTAATCAATAGTGATTTAGAGCATTTTTTTCCATATTACTATAGATAGCTTTAATTTCTTCATCTGAAAACTGCCTGTTCATATCCTTTGACCATTTATCAATTGGGGAATGACTTGTTTTTTTTTTTTAATAAATTTGGCACAGTTTTCTATATATTTTTGAAATATCACTGTTATCAGAGACATTGGCTATAGAAATTGTTTTCCCAGCTTTCTGCTTTCTGCTTCCCTTCTAATCTTGGTTGTCTTGTTCATGTAAAACTTTGAAAAAATTTAATGTAATCAAAATTATCCCTTTTGCTTTTCATAATGTTCTTTATCTCTTGTTTGGTTATAAATTCTTCCCTTCTCCATAGATTTGACAGTTAAACTATTCCTTGCTCTCCTAATTTGCTTATAGTATCACCCTTTATATCTAAATCATGTACCCAATTTGACCTTATCTTGGTACATGGTGTAAGATGTTGGTCCATGCCTACTTTCTGCCATAATGGTTTTTAGTTTTCCCAGTAGTTTTGTCAATTAGTGACTTTTTATTCCAGAAGGTCGGATCTTTGGGTTTATCAAATAATAGATTACTATAGTAATTAACTATTATGACTTGGGTACCTAACCTATTCCATTGATCTACTGGAAGAGATGGGATTTGATGGAGAAAACATAAGGGAAGACTTAAGAAGAGAGTAGTTCTAGAATAGCTATTGTGGTGAATAGAATAGAAAAACACTTGTGGAAGAGTAAGAGGATTATTTTGTGACAGCAAGGGTTCCATGTGAGATTAGATAACAAATTTGAAGTGGGATCAGCTAATGCAGTTGTGTGATTTCATCAAGCAGCATGAGTGGGATTGGAAGAGGCAGATGGTGAAAATAATTGAGGGCTAGGATTTGGCATAGTGTGATTAGTGGTACAACAAAGGGGCAAAGGATTTGAGAGTAGAGGATAATGAAGAATTGAATTGTTTAACTAAAGAGTTGAGTTTAAGAGATGAGGATAGTGTAACTAGAGTATTTGTGAGGGCTTAGAAAACTACCTACTATTTTTATAAACTTCAGTTCTTATGAAAATTCATTGAGATTTTATATGTATTTGTGTATGTTGTATATGTATAAATAATTTTATTTGTATGCATAATGTATATGCATTTATATGTATGTGTGTAGTATTATTGTATGTACTCATTATACACTATGCTCAATAGATGTTTATTAATGATAAATCAATGAATTTTAGAGTAGTACCTATGGTCTCTGACTTAAAAAAAAAACTTAGGCAACCTTATGAGTCAGCGAGGTGGTTCAGTGGATAGAGAGTTGGGCCTGGAGTCAGGAAGATGGGCTTAAATCTGGCCTTAGTAGTTTACAGGATATGTGATGCTGGGCATATCACTTTGTTTGCCTCAGTTTTCTCATCTGTAAAGGTGGGATAATAACACCTACTTCCCAGGGTTGTTATGAGGACCTACTGACTTATTTGTAAAGCACTTAACAGTGTTTGACACCTAGTCGGTATTATATAGATACTAACTATTATTAACTATTATAAATATAGCTGTAGATTGTCTATCAACAAACACCAAATGCAATGGGATCTTATATTTTCTACCCCGGCGTTATCAGACTCAGAAATAGGGAACACTAAATAGTTGAAAAGGATTATTGCAGGCTGCATATTGATTGAGAAAACAACTTATCACTATTATCTTCATTATATTGTATTTTTATTTATTTTGGTTAAATATTTCCCAATTACATTTTAATCTAGTTCCTCTACATGAGAGTGCTGCTGGCTGCAATAAGCCCCCCTTAGGCAGTGTTTGACATCTCTTCTCTACATCTTTCACTCAATTGTGTGAGTAAGAAGATGTGTTCAACTGTGGAATGTCACTTTTAAAAGCCTGCCTAGTTTCTTCTCATAACTTTATTAATTATGCTCTCAATCCATGTATTGATTGTACTTAAAGATATTCATATGCATTGGTAATTATTAATCTCTCTGTTACTTAAAAACACCCTAGTTATGCCAGAATTTTTCCCCTTATACTTTTGGCATCTCTTCTCCTTAAGGACTGACCACCTCAATACCCTCAAATTTGTGTCATTTCAAGAATTGGCCTTCTTTTTTATATACCTGGTCTTGTCTAGTTCTTTTTCCTTTCTTCTTTTTCTCCAATGACATCTGGAACTATGATGTTAGGATACAAGTGTAATGGCTTTACTGTCCCTGGTGGTTATAAGATCATTCTAAAAACCTTTATAGATATTTTCTATTTTTTAATTTACTTGTTTCATCCTTCCAAATTCATCTTTAAATGCACTTTGTTTAGTTTATGGGACATTGATGAAAACTGCACAGAATAGACAGGCATGGATAGGTTGAGGTATAAGTTATTGGATGGAATATTCACATTGATGAGAGCAAAGATCCCTGCATTAGAGATTTGAATAAAGTGACTGATAAGAGAACACAATTTTGTTAGGGCTAAATTCTACTTTAACTTGAAAGATGGATATATCAATGCATTTAGATCAATCATTTAAGTGCTTAGCATTGACTTGGGTTTCCTTTTCTGATAGAATAGAATTCTCATATGTATTTGACTTTAACTTAATTGTAACTTGATTTTGCATTAATATAGGAAGCAAGAACTCCTCTGGTATTGATATATGGGAAACTAAATCATGGCAACAACCAACTCAACAACCATATCAAAGAAATCAATCCTTACTACCCAAGGGGTTTGGTTATACTTTTATTTTTATTAATATTGCCAACTAAATATTAGTTTTTCTGAGAAAAACTACCTCCAGTAGTTGGTACCAACAATTAAATAATGTCATGTTGGTATATTGTGGAGGTTGGCATGGGAGCTACTGGAGCTTTTCTAGCACTAGCAGGTTCACTCTTGATCTGGGCAGCCAGAAGGACAGCATTGGAGACATAATAAGGAGTTAATTAATCTTAACTTTATTCTTGTCTTCTCAAAGGGGGTTGCTGATAATGAGAGCATGACTCCTATAGCATCCCCTAATTAATCTTCTCACAGGGGCAGGCAAGAATGTAGTAGGAGCTACAACTCTTACAGGTCCCCTAAGTCTTGCTGTGGACCAGTAGAGACTAACACACATTAACAAATGTCCCTAAGCCTTGATGGAGGCCAATCAAGGCATGCACATCATTCCAGCTTGTGCATTCCCCCCTAAACCTCAATGAGGGCCAGTTGAGGCAAGCATATATGCATATTCCCCTCATGCATTCCTGCTCCCCACTTACTGACCAGTGCCTACTTGATTTATAGGGTAACAGACAAAGAGGGCAATTTGCCAGCAATAGCCTCAAATGTTTACATTATCTTTGGCAATGTCATGATGACTTAGCATAGAGTGTGCACAATGGGCATTTACACGCTCAACTCAAATGTTTACATTATCTTTATAATATTGTGGTAGAGAGGTTTGCAAGCCATGAACTTAGGAACTAGATGATTATTATGGCCATGGATCCTGGGTACTACTAACTTAAAAAGAATTAACAGAAATCTACCCTACACACACTAAGATCTACCTTACATACAGGGTATAATTTAGAATAATTCAAATTCAAATTTAATATATATTTTGTAAATGTCTATCATATAGGTGGAGAGGAAGTTTGGAGAAGTTTCTTGCCTTCTTGAAGCTTACAGTATGGGAAGGGGGATGAGACACAGAGGTAACTATAACAAATACTATTCTATAATAAGAGGAAAGTGGTTTTTTTTTTTTTTAAAGTGTTATATGAGGTAAGGGAAAAGTGAAGAGAAGGTTGGTAGCAATGGAGCCGGGCAGAAATCTGGGAAACATTATGGAGGAGCTAACACTGAAGATGGATTTAAAAGAGAGTAGGAATTAAAGAGGAAAAAGTGGAGATTTTGCCTTTTCAATTCCTACTCTCCTTTAAATTTCAGATATAGAAGAAAACTTAACATTCTATTTTAAAGCTTCTAGTGACTGCATATAAATAAAATTATTGTGCTACTGCTCAGAATTTTCAGGATATACTCTCTTGAGGGTTTCCAATGCATTTTAAAGGCAGGTAAAAACAAACCCATGCATGTTTTCCTCTCTCTTGATACAAGTAAAAATTTAAGAGTATCCAAATTTCTGTTTGGTGCACTATGCAATCTATTCATTTGGATTCTGTAATAACATAAAATGCATGAATATATATATATATATATATATATATATATATATATATATATATACATTTTTTCAGTCTGGACTTACGATTTCATTGGTGAGGTTAAGTCCCTCAACAATGGAATGGTATGGAAACACCATACGACAATACATTTAGATTGATCATTTAAGTGCTTAGCATTGACTTGGGTTTCCTTTTCTGATAGAATAGATCCATTTGACTTTAACTGAATTGTAACTTGATTCATTCATCTGTAGCTTATAGTCTTAGAGAATAGCTTGGAGACACTGAGAAGTTAAGTGACTTTTCCATGGTTATGTAGTAATAATAATAATCATGATAACTAGAATTTATATAATGTCTACTGTATGTGAGGCACTAAGTGCTTTACAAATATTATCTCATTTGTTCTTCACAACAACCCTAAGAGGTACGTATTACTATTATTTCCATTTTAAGGAAATTGGGGCAGATAGTGCTTAAGTGACTTATTCAAGGACACATAGCAATTCTGTGTCCAACGTAGGACTTCTGCTCAAATCTTTCTCACTCCAAGATGAGCATTTTATCTACTACTTCACACTGTCTTCTATTTATATTCCTGATCTTAAACTAGAAATTTTATACCTGGGCAAGCACCACAAATTCTGCCTAGAGGTAAAGTGAATGAAGCATATATAGAGATCCAGGGATAGTACTTAGTTGGGGAACCTGCCTAGAAGTTCACTGCAGACCACCATCTAATTGTTTCTTTATTTTAACTAATCATTCTGGCTGACTAGGTGCTAAGATCTGCTCTTTGTAGCCTGTCAAAGGCCTGAAAATGTTGTTAGCACCATTTAAGTTCACTACCCTGGGGGGCAGTGCCAGCTTCCTTGCCTCTTATGGCTCTGAGACACACTATTTTGATAAAAATTGAAGAACATAGATCCTGAAGAAATATATTATCATGTGACAGTGGGAGCTCTTTTCTCCAATTCTAATATAATGATAATAGCTAATATTTATATATTGTTTTAAGGTTTTCAAAGTCCTTTGCACATATTATCTCATATTGATCTATCTTATTTAGATAGAACCACCTGTATTGTACCTACACATTAAAAGAGTTTAAGTGAATCAAAGAACAATTGGGCTCAAAAGCACTTGAATCAAGATAACTTTCTACCCACATCCAAACCTAGTTATTAGAAGTTGCGCTTCGGTTTGCAAAATGTCCAAAAGAGATGTCAGTCTGGTTGGTGATGCTTAAGATGGTAGAAAACATGGACTGAGAATATGATAGCAGACTCCATTTGCAAGGGATAATATGTTCATGTTTAGATAATTAGATTTGTAGGTGACTTCCCATTGTAGGTTTACCATTCAGACCTGTTTCTACCCTGAAAACCACAGAAATATGAGTATAATGAATAGAGTTAATAATGAATTAACCTCATTCCCTGTAAATGCTTGAATTAGTTTACAGTAATTATTATTTTTTAAAATTCAGTGATTTCTAAAGGAGGTGATACAGGTGCATTGATCTTCTTGCTGATTCACAAAGAGAGCAAACATTTAAAATCATCTCTCCCCAGTGCTGTGACAGCAATTATTTCTTGTAAAAGAATTTCAGCTGTGACCTTTCACTGACTTTAATACATGATGCTTTCCTTCTCTGCAGAAATAATTTATTTTCCTCATCCCTCTTAATTTTGTATACATTTGCTTTTTATTTTGGATTTTAAGCTAACGTTGATTTTGCTGCTTTGTTTTTTTTTCTTTTTTAAAAAATTGACTTTAGTATGAAACTACAGTAAGTTGTTAAATTATCCTTGACATTTCATCATCAACGAAGTGTAAACTTTTTCCCTGGAAATCACAGTGTGTCCTCACCTTACTATTTCAGCTGCTCCGTTCATGTCAATAAATTTGTCAGCTCGGTGTGCTCACCAAGCCATCCAAATGTTCTGTTACTTTGGATGATTTACAATAAAAGTCTGATTTGTCTGGGTTGAGAAATCCAGGATTCATATGAATTCTTTTTTGACTCATCCTTATCCTTCCTCTCCTTTACTTCATGCTATTCTTTTTATTAACTTCTCTCCAGGTACATATGCTAGTATTAATATTTCTTATAAGTTTGAAGATTCTCATGATATTACATGCACATCTTGACCATAGCTTTAAAGGAAGGGAGTTGTGATTGTTCCAAGAAATCATTAATCAATAAATATTTTACTTTTGAATATAGAGAAACAGTGCTGTGATCTCCTTGAGGTCAGTGATGGTATTTGTTTTGTCTTTGTATTCCCATACCTGATATCCATATTGTATGGTGAATGCCTATTGTGAATTTGAGGACCCTGACACCCATATTTGGGAAAAGTCCTAGACATGAGCTTTATATAAGCACTTTGGTGTTTTATTTTATTTATTTTAGACATATTTCCAGAAAAATCCAGGTTGGATATTTATCAACCAAAGAGATACTGACCCCTCTTGGTTTCAGGTCTTCACGATGGACCTGGATACATGTGAGCTTAAAGACAGTTGTGGGGGACCCCTGATGTTTGGGATACACTTGTAAAGTATGTAAGCTGTGGCTATATTATTTTAAAATCATTTATTCATAACCACACCAGCAATCATGTAACCAACCCCTGAAGGAGAATCCAAACCTTCAACCCAAATTCTTTTCCTCTGACTGGAGGGACAAATTACAATGGCATATTTGCCGCTAGTTAAAACAACTTTAACATGGAATCTTGTGCCCAGTGGAGAATAATGACCTTGGATGTTTCTAGCTTTATGATTGCCTGCTATTTTCATTATGGCAATCTTCATGATCAAACAACCTGGCTGTACTGAAGAGGCTGGGGAGACGTTTCTGAAATTTCAAGGGATCTCATTACAGAAATCCCAGATGAGTCCATTGAAATGGCCTTAAGTCCATCAAAAGATTATTTTGAATAAAAATCCCCTAATTATTTGATTTTGTTTACCAAAAAAACTTGATAATCATTAGCTCTTTGAGAACAGGCACTATATTTTTTGCCTTTCTTTGTATCCTTAGAGCTTAGCATGGTGCCTGGCACATAGTAGACAATAAAAGCTTATTGATTGCCTGGCTTATTGATAATAGGTGGTATAATTTACTCTATCTTTGTTGAAAAATCAAGTCCCTAATAGCCCATGCCCACCCTGCTCAATTAGGATCTGCTGCTAAGTGAGAAGTAGTACTCTTCTCCTCAAGAAGAGTAGAAGCTGATGTGATGTCAGTGTCAGAATCCTACTATGACTTTTATGGAGGAGATGTCAACATAGAATTTCATTGATTTCTCAAACCAGCCCCTACAACTTCTATGATGAGCTATATTTTAATTAGTGATGGTGATGAGGATGGGATATCTCACATTAATAAATTAATAGATAGCCCCTAACTTTTGGTACTTTGATGGATTCCTGATTTCATTATGCCATTGATACAGATCACACCCCCACCCCATCTTCTCATCCTGTGTTATTCTTGTCCATATCTTTCCATAAGTTATCTGTATAAAAATTATATGGGGAAGGTCTTCCTCTGGCTTCTTTAATATCCTATAGGTACCAATGTAGCACTTAGGCTTATTATCTCTCATTATTGATACTCAACAGGACAAACCTGTTCCATTTCTTCACATGCTTGCCTTGGAATCTCAATATTCTTCTATATCACTTTGTCATTGGTAACTACTACCCAGGTAAGCCTATCATATTTCTTTCTCTGACTTCTGGGTAATATCATTTAAATTCTTCTGAGATTATGGTGTTTTGTGACATTTATAAAGAATAAATGAGAAAATATTAGTGTGAAAAGAATAATAGGCTTTTGGTATATGGGAGTACTGCAAGTACTGCAATCAGTTTCCCAGATGGGATTTAGTCTGAGTTCCCCTTCCTATTCAAATTTGGGTCATAACTAACCAAGATATAAATATTGACAGGATAATTCAGTGGGCTGCTTGCCCATCTTTACTGAGCAATATACCCTTTTCATATGTAGTGTTTCATACATGAATCAGAGTATCTGATTACACCGATCACTGACATTGCTGCAGATTTCACTGAGGACACTTTGTTGTGGCTTAATTTAATCAATACAACGCTATTTGCAAACAGAGAACCTATCCATCTATATTTAGTTTGTACTTTGTCTAGGGCCTTTCCCACAACATTGATGAAGATCTTGGAAGGCACATCTCCCTGTTTTATGCCTTGATTGATATGTATTCTTAATGGGTCACTGAACAATTACATCCACAATCATATTATTATTGTCACATATGATTTTGATATGTGTGTGGGAGACTTGTGTCTAAGAAAGATCTTCAAAAATATATTTTGTTCATAAATTCTTTTTCAAAAATATTAACAAAAATACAGCAAGATCTAGTCAGATGCGAAAAATAATCTACAAAAGTCTGCTTGTTTTCTTCTAGTGTTTCATCAAGCATCTTGTCAATTCATGTATAGAATGTTCTTGCAAAGATATCATCGAGATGAGAAGGGAGGGAAGATATTTGCTACCTAGGATAGCAATAATATTTACTTATTCACATTAAAAGGTAAGCTCCATGATGACAGGGACTTTTGTCTTTGTGTTCCCAGAGCCCAGCACAGTGCCTAGCACTTGTTGGCAATTGCATGCTCATTGATTAATTGATTGATTTGGTTTTTTTGTCCAAAGTATCATTTCTATTCCTCTCTGCCCCACTAAGTCCTATGTCTTATAATTTAACTACACTTTGACTTTCACAACTCTTAATTTAAATGGAGTATTCCACAGATCAATTCTTTGCTGTCTAATATTTTTGTCAACTTGAATGAAGGAATGCTTGTCATTTTATGGATGACAGAAAGCTCAGAAGCAAAACTCACCTGTTGGGGGATATCTATAGAGATCTTGACAGGTTAAAATGAAGACTTGGGGAAAGGGGAAGGGATAATAGCTATTTTCAAATATTTGAAGGATTGTCAAAATAAGTATTAGACTTTTTTTCTTCTCCTTTCGTCCAGAAGGCAGGAAATACTATGATGAAACTTAATAGGGATAAATGTAGAGCTCTACATTTGGATTAAAGAAATTATCTATAGCACAAATATAAGATGAGGAACAAGTAGCTAGGAAACTGGGTGAAAAAAGATTAGGGTTTTTCATTAATTTTAAGCTCTATATGAATCTAATGATATAATATGGTAGTTCAAAAGGCTAATAATTTTAGACTGCATTATTAAATGAAACATGGTATTCAGGAAAAAGAAGGTAATAGTCTTGGTGTACTTTGCCCTAGTCAAGTCATATGGAGAATAATGTATTTAAACTCTGGGTACATTTTAGGAAGAATACTGACAACAAAGATTAAGTCCAGAAGAGAGTATTCAGCTTGGTGAAAGAACTAGAGATCATGTTATATAAGGATTTATTGAAGGAACTGGGGTTATTTAGATAGAACAGGAGACAACTTGGTTGCAGGAAGGAACGTGATGACTGTCTTCAAATATTTAAAGGACTATTACACAGAATGATGATTAGATTTGTTCTTCTTGTCCTCAGATGAGAGAACTTAAAGTAATAGATTGAAGGTTCAGAGGATCAAATTTAAGCTTGATGAAGGGAAAGCTTCTTAGCAACAATGGCTGTCTAAGAGTGACAAGGGTTGCCTAGGGATGTCATAGGGTCCCTGACCATAGAAGTTTCCAAGCAGAGGCCAGATAATAATTTGTCAGGGACATAGTAGAGGGCACTTTTATTCAAGACTGAGTAGACTAGATGACTTCTGAGGTCTTTCCAACCTTGAAATTTTATAATAATAAACATTGAATGCCCCAATTAATTTTTAAGGTCATAAGAAGGGTTGAAATCCTTAACTTTGAAAAGGACATTTTAATTTTAAACAATGGAGGTTTTGTAAAAATTGCATTACAGAAGATGGCTATGGAATTGATAAAAGAGATATTAAAGTATTACACACATACACATACACACACACACACACACACACACACACAATAAGTTAAAACTTTGTGGAATCATGAGTTCCAAAACCTAAACCTAACATCCAAGAATGTGACATTATATTTCTGTTCCAAAATTAAGCTTGCCAGACTCAGGATACTTAGAAAATTTAAAAATGAAAGAGGATCTCTGTTAATGCTCCCATTTCCATACTAAAAAGTCAGTGTGAAAGGAAAATCACTTGTGATTTCTAATAATCAAAGCCTTCTCTCTGTTGAATAGCTTGATGGTACAGTGGATGGAGTACTAGGCCTAGTGTTAGGAAGACTCCTCTTCCTAAGTTCAAATCCATCCTCAGACACTTGCTAGGTGTGTGTTTTTGGGCAAATCACTTAATTTTATTTGCCTCAGTTTCCTCATCTGTAAAATGAGCTGGAGAAGGAAATGGCAAACTACTCCAGTATTTTCCAAGAAAATCACAAATGGGATCACAAAGACTTAGAAATGACTAATCAACGTAACAACAACAATCTCTCTCTTGATTCTCTTCAGTTTTTCTTGTATACTTATTTGTATACAGTTGTTGGCATGTTATCTCCTTCATTAGACTATAAAATCCTTAAAAGTGGGGTCTTTCTTTTGCTTTATTTTCTATTTCCAGCACTTCAGTGTCTGGAGTGTCTGGCACATAGGTGCCAGATAATAATCATAACAAATAAAAACAAATAATAACAAAATAACAGCAATAACAAAATATTTTTGTTAACCTAAAATAGTTTTAAAATTCCATATTTCCTATTGCTTTTTGCTTGTTTTTGAGCTGTTGGAAACTACCAGTGGATTCTCTGAGTACCCTCTCTCATTTTTGTTGTGAATAGTGGGAAAAAACTTCTTCCTCACCCCCACTCAATTAATCAATCATTATCTTTTCTATTATTTGTTGTTGTTGAGTTACCTTTACAAATATGCCTCTGGAGAAAATTTAAATAAGGTTCCAAGTGTTACAGTTGCCATTTGGACATCCTTCTGGCCATTTAAATTCTATAGCCCAAGGGATTTTAATTCTTCAACTGAGTTTAGGTAATTGAAAATGGGGACTGATATTGAAGATGAAAGAAACAGTTTGAATAAAATTCAAATAGGCCCAACCTTGCTCCCATATCTTTGACTGAACATTAACCTTTTTAAAAAATGAAAAGTAAAACAGCACATTTCTATACAACCCGAGTTCTCCTGGGCCCTGATGTGAAAGAATTGAAATGCAGTCCAAGAAAGTCATTTAAAATAGAAATCTTGCACTGAAGCTTGTTCTTGAGAGATCTCTCGCTTGATTACTCAGCCAAAAAGTTTCAAACAAGCATCCAGATTTAATTTTTTTCTTTGAATAGATTTAATATCTAAAGATGCTCAGACTGACAGGGCTAGAGAAATGTGTGAATTCTGTGCCTCCTCAGGCCTCTTGAATAAGTTGGTACCTTGAAGAGGTAAGGGGATCAAGGAGAGTTCTGCTGTTGGTTTTGAATTGTATTCTCTTGTTTGTTTAGTATTAGAGTAAGAGAAATTGGGGCACATATTTATATAGATGGAGCTGGTCGAGAGGGATGGGGTTTAAGATAAAAAAGAAGATAAATTGATGGAATTAGAACCTAAAGAGGTAATGTAATAACCTCAGGTGGAAAGATTAGCCTTGCAAAGGAGGAACGTTGTTACTCAAGTGCCTCAAGCCTTCTGCTTTGACTCTCTTGTTGAATGTTACCATAACATGCTCATCAATGTTCTAGTATGCTTCTTGTTTCCACTTGATTACTATTTCACATATCTACTCTGTCACCCATCTTTCTTGGATGGACTAAGGGCTACAAATCTGGAAGGAAAAGTGTGAGTTGTTAACAGCTGGGGACCTAGTTCTCCTTTTCTAGCTCAAATGTGACATAGACATGATACAGATTTGTTTATTTGGAGTAGAACACAGATCATCCTCCAACTCATGTTATCTTTCATGATACTTGACAAGAGGTACTTTAACTAGGGCCCTAAATATATGACTTTTTGAGATTCAAGTATTATTTACCAAAAGAAAAAATAAATCAAAAGCATGTAGTAAGTTCTTACTGTATGCAAAGCACCATCCTAAGTGCTTTAGATATAAAAGAAAAAGCAAGACAGCCCCTGCTCTCAGGAAGCTCACAGTCTAATGGGGGACACAATACATATAAAAAGCTTTAAGCAATGTCAGAAGGAAAAATCTCATGGTCCGCAGGGTGCAGCAGCAGAGCAGATGTTAATGTCTCTACTCTAATGTCTTTTCCACCAATAAAATACCAGTTTCTGATGTTGAACCATTTGACAGTACCAATAACTTTAATAGCAAGAGCATTCTTTTCTAGGTCTTCAATAGCTGTGACAGTAACATTTGCAGGAGCAGTTGCTGGACTGCATCTACACAGGTGTTGCTTCCCAGAGTGATGACTGAGGGCACTGGGATAGAAACATTGCTATTCCCAAGACTTTTGGATTTCAGGATCCTAGGGCATCATCGATTGTATTTTTGTATATAAAGTAAACTAACTCATGAAAGAAGTGTTTCTTAGAGACTAAGTCTACACATACCAACAACAAAACTGACCGTTTGGTAAAGAAAGAAATTCTTTTAGTGACTTTGGGTGTCAGTCACCTAACATCTACTCAGAATAGGTGGAAAAGCATTTGGGCAATTTGAAAACACTAAGTCTGACTTTAAACAAAACAAAACAAAATAAAAATTTACCTTTGAGGAACTTGAAGAAAAGGATGTAGAATCTCGTGAAGATTTTGTTTTAAATCCACAGAAACACTATTCATTTGTGTGTGTGTGTGTGTGTGTGTGTGTGTGTGTGTTTTGAGCAGATTCACAGAAAAAAAATCGATACAAATCCTGTGGACTCTAAAGCAAAACCATTTTAATATAATTTTCTGTGGAAGTGATTTAATATAATTCATTGCCTAAATACTTTGATAAGAGATAGCCTGATGTTGTAGATACTGCTGTCTCAAGTCAGGAAGACATGGATTCAAATTCTCCCTCTGACAATAGCTACAAAGCCCTGGAAAAGTCACTTAACTTTCATGTGCCACAGGCAACTCCCTGAGATTTATGTAGTTAGCCAGAGATTGGTTGTGATCTGCACAAGTGGATGAAATTTCCACACTAAAAGTTGACTGTGCTGCTAAAATCACACCTTATTTGGCTATTTGTAGGTGTGTGCTGATACATAGTCAGTCAACAAACATTTATTAAGCACTCAGTAGGTGACAGGAACTGTGCCAAATACTGGGAATATAAAAAAGAGTCAAAAGGCAGTCCTGCCCTCAAGGAACTAACAATCTAGCGAGGGAGACAATAAGCAAACAAACATGTACAAACAAGTTAGATATCCACCGAAGTAGACTGAGAGGGAACTGTTAGATAGGTGTGAGGAGAACTAGGATAGGATAGTATTCCCAAAACCTAGACAGAAAGAAGTGTCAAGGAAAAGAGTGATCAGCAGTGGCAAAGGCAGCAGACAGGTTAAGGAGAATGAGGGTTGAGAAAAGGCCATTGGATCTGGTAACTAAGAGATCATTGGTAACTTTGGAGAGAGCAATGTAGGTGGAACAATGAGGTCGAAATTTTAATTGTTAAAGGTTAAGAAGAGATTGAAAGGAGAGAAAGTAGAGGCACCTATTTTAGATGACTTTTGCTGGGGGTTTAGACACAAAAGGCAGAAGGGATGTAGGACAATAGTTAGTGGGGATGGAAGAATCAAGTGAAGCATTTTTTTCCAGTGGGCATATTTGTAGATGAAAGGGAATGAACTAGTAGATAGGGAAAGGTAGAAAATAAGTTATAACGTGTAGATGACAGAGGGGAAAGTTTTTAAAGGATACACGCTGGAATGGGATTATTTGAGCAAGTAGAGGGTTGCAAGAATGTTAGTCACTGAATGGAGGAAGACACCATTCCTCTTCCAAAAGGAGGCTGGAGATCACACTGTAGACAAGTGCAGCATGAGATGGGAAGAACATGGTTAAATGATTAGATGGGAGACCCCACTTCAATTATTCCTCTTCCCTTGGTGGACTGGAGATCACAGCAGGAGATGGGAATTGAACATGCAAGGCAGGAGAAATAAATTCTAGTCACCACTGACTTTCTTCTTCCTCTTTCTTCAAGAGATAGGAACAGGAGGAGATGAAAGGCCTGAGGTCAAAAAGAAGGTTGCTCTTTTTTTGTGCCACAGGCTCTCCACATCAAAGCTGAGAGATTGGCTGGCAGCAGGAAGTAGAAGTTGCCTTGTGCTGGTGCAGATGGAAGGTGTTGCTTTGGGGCAGATGGAAGACATGGCCTACCCTCTTTCTGAGTTCCTTTAGGGAACAAACAGTATTATTATGATAATAAAAATTATGTTCATTTATGAGAATAAGTTCTACTGATCAAAAAATATAACACTTTCTTCAGTACAGTGATATGGATTGGAATCTCTGTCTTGCTAGATGGTTTTTATGAATTGCTTGGCCAAAACATTCATCATCTCAGGGCCAGTCTTCTGGTGATGAGTTTCTCCACACTTAGCTAGTTTCTCCACACACTGGTCCTCAGACAATAGATCATCAACAACCCATTTTCAGACTCAGAGTCAAAGCCTTTCCATGTTAGGAGGACCTGCCAGAACTTGGGGTGTTCTGGCATAGCCTTTAAGATCCCATATCCTACCATGAGACATCAGAAGAGATAAGCTATGAACTGAAATAAAACAAAGGATAGATATTATCATGGGAAATTTAGATGAAAAACTGCTTTTATCTGAACTTAGGTGAAATAAAATTAAGAAATAACAAAAGCCAAAAGACACAATATTAAGTAATTTTGAAGGAGTATTGTCTATCATTGGTTGAATTTCTAGCCAATGAGAAGTATGTTGAGATGTTAGATAAATTTCAGATATAGATCTTCACTTTAGGAAGTTTTTTCTTTAATGTCTGATTTTCTTTTTTCTTTTTTGTCATTTGCCCATCAACTAGTTACTAGATATTGGACTCAAGTCATCTGAAGTAATAGTGATAGATACCATAAATACAAAAGAAGTTCTAAATGTAATTGGATTTAAAGATCTTGGCATTGGAGGAAGTTGTATTTGATGCGTTGTTTACATATTCTGACTTTGGTCCTCAGAGATTAAAAAAATTGGCTTTGGCTCCTGATCTCCCCATGCTATGATTCTGCTTCTATCCTATCCTCCAATATGATACCAATGTGGCCAGACTGAAAGAGGTCAGAGAATGACTCAAGAAATTACTGGGATGTGAATAAGTTTTCATTAAGACTACTTCACTCTTCCTCCTCTGCTTTTCCTGTCCTATAGTTGTATATTATGATTCTCCATAGTTATGCCAATCCACTAAATCCTAAAGGCCAAAGTGTTTGTAATCACTCGTCTGTGAGTGAAACAAAGCAGACACTTAGATAGAAATAAAGAGACTTTGGTGGGTTCTAATCCCCAAAACAACCATTAACCAGATGTGAACTTGGATAAATTTAATCTCTTTTGCCATTTTACATCAAATTCTGGACTTCTTATCACAGAGATATTATGAAAGTAAATGGGAATATCCTGGGAGAGTGTGTTCAACTTTTTAGAAAGAGAAAACGGATGAAATATGGTATTAGGCACTTTTAAGATCAAGCCTAATTTTTTTTGTAGCACATCAATTAGTCTCACAGTAGATATTTTGCAAAATTATGAAGTAAGCAAAGTTGCTTTTCTGTCCCCTCTACCCTAATTTCTTAATCTTCTCCTCTATTAATTTTCATGCCTATCCTGAGCCCAGTGTCCTTAGGTCTCCTAGCTTTGTAGAACTTTCCCATTATGGTGTTTTCACTTCCTGGGCAGCACCATTAACGAACTCCAAGGTCCCTCTATCATACTTTTCTTTTCCTCAGGGAAGTGCTGTCTCCTAGAGTTGTGACTGAATAAATGAAGAGGTATTTATTAAGGGCTCATATCTATGACCCAGTCAAAATTTTGGTAACTCTTATCTAGCAATTTCCAGAACAGTCTTCTTTCTTCTTCAATGAATTCATGGTAATACCTCCCAATCATCCTTTCCTCCCCAATTCATGCCCTCATATTAAGGGACTTCAACATACAAATTGAATGGAACCTTTTTGTTTAAAAATTCCTATATAGGGGCTGCTAGGTGGCACAGTGAGTAGAGCACCAGCCCTGGAGTCAGAAGAACCTGGGTTCGGATCTGGCCTCAGACACTTAATGCACTCACAAACAAAAACCTAGCCGTGTGACCTTGGGCAAGTTACTTAACCCCAATTGCCCTCCAAAAAGCAAAAAAAAAATTCCTATATAAGGTTGAATTCTGGGTGGCTTAGGGTCTGTGAGTAGAGTGTTCATTCTGGTGCATGTTGGAGCCACCATTTGCTGTCCACAAGGGTTATACACTTTTTCTATTCTCCACTGGTATCTGTTTTTCCATGGCTGCCATCACTGAATGGCAGTGATGCTTTGGGAACAACTCCTTCTCCTTTTATACTGCAGCAACTCAACAAAGACTATCTACTCAGGTATATAGGGATTTCCATCTGTGCTAATGATGGTAGTACCAATGGACAAACTCAGGAATCTTTTGAAGTATGGTGAATGCAATGATTTAGGGTACTAATTAAAGTGACCATATATCCCATCTGTCCTCTCTACAGGGCACCTGAGATTTGGCCTGTGCCAAGAAATCACCTTCTTCTTGATAAATTGCTGCTTCAGTATACTAAATAAGTACCTGAGGGATTTTACTTGTTTTTTTCTTGTACATTGTTTTCACTTTATATTTCATTTTAATTTCTTTCAGGGTATGCCATTCACATGTCTGTCATGGCTAGAAAAAATAAATTAATAAAGACTATTGCTCTTCTAATTTAATACAGTTTATTGCCAACCTAAAAAACCAGGGATGGAAGAAAAGATAAACTTAGTTATATATATAAGCTCCACAGATTTTAGAAGCCTGCCTCTGTGGTTTTGTGTCTTACTGAATTTATGGCTTGCTGAATGGATTCTAACTCCCTCCCTTCCCCAAACTCCTAAAAATTTCTCCAACTTAAAATAGAAAGAAGCAATGAAGGTCAGATAAAGAAACTGTATGCCATTTCCCATTTTGTATGTGCCAAACCATCACCTGATGGATGACTGTGCAAAGGAAGGGACTTCTAATGCTTTCTTTTCCTCTGTTTTTGGAAAGATCAGATAGACTCAGACAGAGTAAATTATCTGTGACCCATGTCTGAAAATCCAGACTGGAGTGTTGATGGAAAGAGTGAAAGAGAAGTTAAAGAATAGCAAACAAAATAAATTACTCCAAAATACTAGAAAGAATAGGTTTTTTTAAATCCTATTGGCTTAACAAAGTGGTGAAAGGTATTGCAATATTATTAGCTATTTTGGGGGAGAGTTGATGTAAAATAGGACCTTAATAACTGGAAAAGGACAAAGGATAAAATAAATCTCTCCCAAGGGATCAGAGAGTATTCCTTTTTTATGGCAGACCAGTCAGCCTATCATGTAGGACTGTTAGTATGGAAAGAAAGAATAAAGAAAGGAAGGAAGGTGAATAAGTATTATAGTGCCTACTGTGTACTAGGCACTATACTAATTGCTTTACAAATACTCTCATTTGATCCTCGCTATAGCCTTGGGAAGTAAGTGTTATTATCATCCCTATTTATAGTTGGGGAAACTGAGACAGCTGAGGCTAAGTAATTTACCCAAGGTCACATGGTAAGAGTCTAAGGTCAGATTTGAACTTGCTGACTCCAAGTCAGCTTTCTCCCCTGCACCTGAGACTAGATGGTTCAAGATTAAGATGTTAGGATCATAGAATGTTAGAAATAGGGGGACTTCAGAAATTGTTTAGTATAGTTGTTTATACCAATTGGTCCTGTTGTTGATCACTCTTTTGTTTCATTCTCTAGTAAACCAGAATTCCTGTAATCCCTGAACTTGTGCTATTTTTAGCCTGTTAATGTTCATCCCTCAATGATTTCTGCCTACTGATTTTTCTGCTGTAGCTCCAATAGCTGATAAATGTTGTGCTAGGGTTTTGTTCTAACCCCCTCCTTTCTGTCTACACACATTCTTAAAGATCTTATTTGATCCCCTGTATTGAACTATCATCTCTATGCACAAGACTCCCAGTTCTACAGATCAGCTCTTATTTCTTTCCTGCCTTCCAGTCCCACATCTCCAATTGCTTGCTTGACATTTCCTTTTGGATTTCCCATGAACACAAAACCCTCAACATGTTCAAAACAGAACTCATGATCTTTTCCCCTTAATCATGCCCCTCCTCCTCACTTTGTCTGGCATCACAATTCTTCCAGATTTGTAGCCTATGAATCATCCTTGATTTCTTATTTTCTCTCACCCTCCATATCCAATCATTTGGCAAGTGTTATTGATTCTATTTGGTCAATACCTCTTGCATCTTTCCTCTTCACAATCTCATTCCAGCCTATATTTCCAGGTAGATTACTTGGCATTTCCATTTTGTGTCTAGACAAACTGACCTTCTTGCTGCCTCCCTTCCACAACATGCCATCATCTTCCTCCAAATCCTTGCATAGTCTGTTCTCTACCAGAATGCTCTCTCTTGTCCTCTTGGAATGCCTAAGTCCCCTCAAGGCTAAGTTCAACTTCTACTTCCTGATTCTTCCAATTGTTTGCTCCATACCTAGCCACTGTGTGTTAATTTTGCATATATTCTATATTTATCTGTGTAAATGCTGTATTATGCCAGTAGAACATAAACTCCATGAGGATAGGGAATGTCTTCTAGCATAGTTCCCAGTACAGAATAGGTGATCAAGAAATGCTTGACTGTTTGATTGATAACCTAGCATTCTACTTCATTGAAGAGATTGAAGTCCTATATCAGCTACCCTCTTCCACTTCTCAAACCTTCTCAGCAACCTTACCATCTTTTCTCCCTTACTCTGGTCACAAAAGAAGAAACATCTCTATTACTTGGGAAGGCTATAATTCCTCTATTTGTATATATTCCTCTAGTACATTGCTGTTGTAATGCTAATTTCCATCTTTCCAGGAACTTACTCTGTCTTTTTTGACCTTTGAACTCCATTTAGTTGCCATTTTTCTCTTTATCAAAAGTTTTTGATAAAAATGTTGAATAAAGCAGTTCAAAAGGACAGACTCCTGGAGTATTCCATTAGAGACCCCTACCATTCCCATTTAATCATTTAGCAACTCCAAATCTATTTTTTTTTTTTTTTGCTTTTTTGGAGGGCAATTGGGGTTAAGTAACTTGCCCAAGATCACACAGCTAGGTCTTTTGTTTGTTTGTGTGTTAAGTGTGAGGTCGGATCCGAACTCAGGTCTTTCTGACTCCAGGGCCAACGCTCTACTCACTGTGCCACCTAGCTGCCCCTCCAAATCTATTTAATTTTATTATAATCCAGTTCTTAACACAACATCTTGATCACCAGGATATAATGAGAGACTTTTTCAAGGGTCTTGCTGAAATCTAGTAATTGTTAAAAATTAAAATAAAGTTTATCTAATATTTGTCCTTAATCCATGCTGGTATTTTGTGATTTCTGCTACCATTTCTAATAACTCAGAAACCACTCTTTTAATAATATATTATAGAATTTCACTAGGAATTAACTCAAGCTTACTTAACTATAATTTTCAGACTTTCTTTTCAGAAATTGTGATAATACTTACCTGTCTCCAATTTTGTAGCACCTCTTCCATACTCATCAGTTACTGGGGATGGGTGTCTTCACTGTGTGGCCCCCAAGAATTTATGAGATCTCATTCTAGAGAAATCTATGGGCATATTATTATTTCATGGTAGGTCCTGAGAATTATTGGGTTCATTGTAATGAAAATATGGCAAAGAATTCTGGAATGAGTGCTGGCTTAGTTCAGAAACTATATTTCAGATGGGAAAAGACAGCCTATTGTAGGTGATGTCTCTGAGCACTTTACCTTCTTGTCAGATTCTTTTTTGCCCAATCTCCATATATTAGGGGCCACATTCAGGCAGGAAGACTTTGTGGACTAGAACAAGTGCTCACTAGTGGTTCAAGGGGTGGGTCATAGAGATGGTGGAATAGATACCTGGAACAGGCAAAATCTGCATTAAGGGCCAGGCATATATTACTGAAATCATTGCCTTCATTTGCATTTGTACTATTTTCCATATAGCAGAGGTAGAATTATACCTTTGAGTATTTGTGGGCATCTTGATCTCATGCTGATTATAAGAAATTAAGAAAGTCTTCCTTTAAGGAAAAAAATGTTCTTGCTATTTTTAGTTCTTAAATCTCTATTTTTTGTTGATGCCTTATTTTTTTTCTCCCAATTTACAACTAGTATCACCTTAAAAATCAAAGTCTAGTAAAACAGCACTAGGCTATCAAGAAGATTTGATAGAACATTATATTTGATGGAATCAGACGATAAATAAGAGAGCTAAAATACTGTGGGATTAGTTTTCCACCAAAAGTTATAAGAATAGTTAGTGTCACAACCTGAATCTATTCTTGTGCCAATTTTTGCTGCCGAAAGAGAAAATAGAAAATAGTTCTACTGTGGCCAATGGGTACACTTGAGAAGGTCAACAGTTCCAGACTTATTAGATATTCTGTTTAGCACACCTGGCTTAAATATTCATCCCATCTGAGAAAATGCCTGCAGCTCAGTCATTTTCTTCCTGCGGAGAGGAAGCAGTTATATAGGGCTATTTATTATCTCTGCAGCAGCATTGAAAGCTAGCATGTATACAACTTGTAGCAGAAATGGCCATATGATGGAAATCCTTGGTAAGTCAAACTGTGGAAGATTCAAGTGAGTCACTCTCAGCCAAGACAGAATTCTAATGGTATTATTGAGTGTCAGTTATTTACTACAGAAATACTTAATTTTTTCCTTTGATAAGAACATATAAAGTACTGAACAGGAAAAGATGCTTAACTTCACTTACAGACTATGGAACATTTTCAGCTCTGTCTATTTAATTTTGTTATTAGTCCTTTAAAATATGCTCCCATTTCTGTTAATTGCCATAGATCTTACAAAGGAATTATTCTCTTTTTAATTTGTTCGTGCCAGTCCTCACCTGGGACACAACCATTTGATTAGTGCTTATGACACTGAAAGGTAATGTGGTATAAGAGATCTGAGTTAAAATTCTGTTTTAAATACTGTGTATCCCTGTGGCACACATTTAAGTGCTCAGCCTCTATTTTCCTGGAAAATGGGAATAACAATGCCACTTATCTTACATAATTATTCTGAGAATCAAATGAGGTAATTTATATAAAGTATTTTATAGGTCTTAAAGTGCTATAGAAACATGAGCTATGATGATGATGAAAATTATAGACTCTTTAAACAAGTTTATAAATATAAATACTTCACCTTCTTATACATTGATGTAACAGACCTCTTAAATGTGCAACATAGGTTGGATACATATTGTAAGGATTTATGGTGTTGATTTGCTCTAATTTCTTCCATGGATCTATGATCTCATGCATGTACATGTTTTCTTCAGTGATATAGATATAAGTCCATTTATTCCTTCACATCTGGGGTATTATCTCTCTTCCTTGTCCTCTTACAAATCCTCCATAGAGCAGAGGTTTTTAACCTTATTTGTGTCATGGACCATTTTGGCAATTTTTAGAAGCCTATGAACTCATCAGAATAATGTTTTTTAAATGCATTAAATAAAATAATGGAATTGCAAAGCAATCCAATCATATTGAAATAGAATTTTATATATATATATATATATATATATATATATATATATATAATTCAGGCAAGAAACTCCTGATCTAGAGTTTGTCAGATTTTATGGATAAAAAAACCATAAAGTGCTAGTTTAGTGTGTGGGGAAAGCAGTACTTCATATGCCCTCAAGCCAACTTTGTAATTTATTATGGGATAAAACACAAGAAAAAATTGGGACAAATTCAGATGAGGGCAAAGTGGGTAGTGGTGGTGAACTGCTATTATGTCTCACAGATGGATATAATTAATGATGAAATTCTTATTTCAGTGAATTTTTCTTGTTGACTAGGATCTAGGCCCTTTAGTTGGTTAATAAGTGTTTCTATGCTGCTGAATGAGTACCTGTGCTAAAAACCTTATACTTTCTATATCTCAGTGCTCTGGGTTGAAGCTTCAGTTGGTTGACCCTTCTTAAAGCTTTGTACTATTGTAATACTTGGACTACCCATTATTCATTATATTACTTTCTCACCTCTTTTTTTTCCAACCACATATACTTGCCTGATATCTTTTGTACCACTTGAACACACTATCATTTGTAATATCCTTCAGACCACTTACATCCACCAGGAATCACTCCATTGATTTTTGAATCACTTGTAATTTTGAGTCTTTGGGTATTGTGGTGTTGCATGCTTTGTGGCTCATATAGGAAGAATGTTGATACTAAAAAGGTTTTGGTTCTTCAGGGAGCCAGAAAGCAGTATGTCATGCCCCTAAATGCTGCACAGTTTTTCAAATCATCTTCTTTAATTCTGGGTCTAGTTCCTTAGTACCCATGTAAGATCTATGTTCTGATGGGCCATCTCAATAGTCACACTTCATTTATTCATTTTTACTCTATGGATTTTTAAATCTATCTTTTTTTGAATGGTGATAGATCTTCTTGAGCAAGTTCTGTTGTAATCTGGGGTCTTAAGAAGTTAACTCAATGTCATACACACAGAGAAATATCTAGAGGACCTCACAATCCATAGGGAATGCTATTTCAGGTTCATGTAACACTTGCATGTAGAATATCATTTCTTAAAGCCTTCTCAAATTTCATCAAGGTTATATTTCATAATATTTGTAGGTCATTCTTTATTTTTTCATAAAGATGAGAAAATAATGGGTAGGTAGTTAATTGAGGTCATTTCAATTGACTTTTTTTCTGTTAATACTATTGTATATTTTTTCCCTAATATTTGGTACTCTTGTTACTTTGAAAATCAATAACTCAGTATGAGTAAGTACATTACTGTCAATATTTCTTCTGTGTATGCTTAGTCTGATGCCAACTTCATCTTCTTCATTGCCATTTTCATTTTTTCATGGAGCACCTTGAAGATTGAAGTGATTCCAAATGCATTGGTTCTGTTTCTAGTGATGATGAGAAAAGCTTTTTATGGCAATGCTGACTGGTTTGTTTCACTCTCAGGTTTGTTGCTCTCCTTTCATTTCATCTTTAAATACATTTGGTATGATCTAGTTTAGTTGAGTATCATGCCAAACTTTCTGTAGTCTTATTTTCCCTTTTCCTGTTTCACTGCTTTTGTGTGTGTATGGCAATGCCAATTGTAATTTTCTAATACTCTTTATCTATATTGTTTAGCAAATACATTTCTGTTATTAACTGGTTTGTTCATTGGTTATCATGCCTCTTTGCTTGGCAAGGAGGTCAAGCATTTGCTGACCAAAGTACTCTCTGGGCTATTTTTGCTCTACTTCTTGTGGTAATTATTTTATCTCAGTTAAATCTTGGTAGGGAATGTGGCTAGAAGGATCATTAGCAAAGGGAGCTTGTGCTATATACACTGACACCGTTCTGGTCCCCTTATTGCAGATGTAGAAGAAGGCACATAAAAATGAAACTCATTTTGTACTTTTTACTTGTTTCATCAATTCTATGGCTAAGAACTTTCTACCTGGAGTCTCTCTGTCCTGAGTGGTCCTCAGGTAGCAAATAGATTTTTTTTTCCAGCATGATAGAACCTTCCAGTGTTTGTATTTCACTGGCAAAGTCTTTAAGAATCTACCATCAGGGTCACATGATAAAAAGATGAGGGACTAGACGTTTTCTCTAATCTTTACACCTTCTTAAAGTCTCTGAGAAATAGGAAATATGCACAAGAGATAAACAATTTCCATTGATTGATCTTCTAGGACACCAAGAGCCCCAGTGAGGTAATAACTCAATAAACTAACATCAGAGAAGGCTAATACTTAACCCCTAACAGACACACTCAGCAATCCTTCTCCGTCCCTCCACAAATATAAATGGGAAAGTGGGGCTGTACATGGTGACTCAGGAGCTTGTGCTCAGCTCTATTTTCTCCCTTCCTTACCTCCCTTTCCCCACAATGTGTGGTTGTCTTAGTTAGGAAAGGACCTCGGTAGTTCTGTATTACAAAAGAGTTCGGCCCCAAACCTGAGGAACAGAGGAAACTGCAGTAGGACAATAGCTATGTGGGACTCTGTTAGGCCTCAGGGAAAGAGCTTAACATTCAGTTGGAGTTGGAAAAGAGACCTATGTGATGAACGTGAATTGCCCAGAGTAGGAGAAGGCAGACACACTGAGATCTAGCCACCAGGGAAATCTCCATCAATGGTGATAGAATCAGAAAGTGAGTGACAGGGGAATATAAGAGAACCCATGGTTACTTCCATGCCACAGTAGAGGACTGGAGTAGGGATTTTGTGGAGGTTCCAGCTACTCAAGGTAAACATATAACAAAATATGAATGGGCTATTTATTTTCAGATACATAGGAACTAACCTGTAGATATACCAGTGACAAAGCATGTGCATATGAAATTATGGCCTAGGTAAATAAATAGATTGTACCCCAGTGTCAAAGCTTACTCAAAGCTCCATTGTCAAGATGGCAGATCTTATGACATGGGGTGAACTGTGAATACTCCCCTTTACCCCATTATAAAAGTAATTTTAAAATGACTAGAAGTTCCAGATTCATTAAGTCTGTGTAACTTCAGGCACTCACAATAATTCTTTGTCACTACTGGGTCCAGAGCTTTGCAATAGGGACCATAGAAAATTATAAAAAAAATGTAGCCCTTCTTCATTGTTTTCAAATTGTTAGCAGTTGCTAGATAGAACAACAGATAAGATTTATAACAATACAAATGATGAAACCACACACACACAAATCCGAAACAACTTTAAATAAATACATACAAGGACTAAGAGGGTTGAGTTGCTGAACTGGGGCATTTATAGAACTTGTAGATTTGTGCCTGGAAATGCCTATATGTCAGTCAGAGAACAAAAAGAGATGAAACACACAAAGAACTAAAATTTTTCACTGTCTCATTTTATGAAAAACTACATAGCCCAGTGGAGCGTGTGCCTGAGGATTAGTGATTTGATCTGTCTGGTCTATTTCCCTGGTAAATAAGAACACTGATTAATAATAGCTACCTTATAAGGAAGTTGTGCTATTCATAAGAAACTATCTTTAAAATTTTATGAATCTTTTCCTGAAGAATAATATTCCAAATATATTGTGTTTATAACATAATCTCATATGGCATAGGCTAACAGTGATTTTTAATCTTGTATGGTTATTAATGTAGTAATTTGCTCCAAACATTTTAATCTCTTTTATTTTTGATGGTGTCTTCCTGTTTTAGACAACTTTTAATTATAGGCATCTGAGTGAAGATTAACCTTTAGTTAGAGGTAGTCTATGGCTATTAAGATATGTTTGTCACATTCAATTAGGCCATTGACCTACAACTTTGATAACCTCCTTCAGGCAGGATTCAATATCAAGTAATTCCCAGTCTTAAATGTATTCCAGTATTCACCTTGTGATGAGAAGTAGAAAATGTGAAAAGTGTTTCACAACATATTCCCCTTAAGCTGTGACCCAGAAATTATTGTTCAAAACTAGAAGTTGTAAAAGTGGACTTGGAAATTCAGGATTTGAGGAATGAAGTGACTGTGTGATATAGTGGAAGGGATGTTCAATCTGGAGCCCAAAGAGACCCAAGTTCAAATTCTACCTCTAAGCTTAAGAGTTGTGTGACCACAGGCAAGCCACTTGATTTCTCTGAGCCTCAGTTTCCTCATCTGTAAAACAAGGATAATAATACCTGTAGTACTTAGCCTATATAGCAGCAAGCACCCTCGCATACCCAGGATGGCTGCTAACATAGGTTCTTAGATCTGCTTTTCTAAAGGAAAGCAACTCAAAATGGATTAACAATCTTACTTTAATCAATCAAACATATAGCATTTACCTAGTTCAGGGGAAAAAGTCAGCACCCTGAAGTTCAGAGAATACAAACAGAAGTTAAAACAGAAAATAACATAATTCAGCAGACAGGCTTCCAGCTATCTGATCATTACATCCATACCTAGTTATCGGAGGGGGAAGCACCAACACCTGGGTTTTCAAAGCCAGGGGTGGGGGTGGGGGTGTGGGGGGCGGGGGTGGGGTGGGGTTCAACAGCTGCCCAGAGTCTCATCTGGCCAAATCACATGACTCTTCCCAGAGTAAGCCCCAAAGCAAAATCTTACATCAGGGTATATATAGCCTTCTCCTGGCTCAGAGAATGTCATAACTCTCTTGACCCACTGCCCAATCACAAAGTAACAAGGTGTGGGCATTCCTGAAAAATAAGCTTCCCACCACAGGCTCCATGTGACCACATTCAGTCTATTAGGGGGCAGAGTATATTTTTAAATCAGAAAAGGTTCTCAGAGTCATTTAAGCCTATCAAAGGGCCAAGGGGCAGGGAAGATCTTTAGATTTCTATTCCCATAACAGCTTGTTGGATGGTTGTGACAATGAAATGAGACAATGTTTGTTAAATGCTATACAAATGTTAGCTATTATTATTTGCACCATTGAGAATTTGTATTTTATTTTTAATTTAGTTTTTATAACAAACAGCTATTTTATCCACTCATTACCTCTTATCATATAAAAATCCATGTAATAAATATGTATAGTTAAGTAAAATGAATTCATATATTAGCCATGTCCAAAAATGTATATTTCTCAATCTGTACCCTGAGTCTATCACCTGTCTGACAGAAAGTGGGTAGTGTGTTTCTTTATGGTCTTCTAAAATCATGAATGGTTATTGCTTTGATCAGAGTTCTTAAGTATTTCAAAGATTTTTTATTTTTATCTTTACAATATTGTTATTGTATAAATTGTTCTCCTGATCATTTCATTCTGCATCACACAAATCTCAGGTTTCACTGAAATCATCTTCATCATTTCTTACAGAATAATAATATTACATTACATTCATATACCACCACTTGGCCAAACATTTTCTAATTGTTGCCCTACCCCCTTAATTTACATTTGTTTGCCACCACAGAAAGAACTGCTACAAATATTTTTGTATAAATTGACCCATTTTCTCTTTCTTTGATATCTTTGGTAGGGGTATAGGGAGTATGGGTAGACCTTATAGTAATATTACTTAGTAAATTTTTAGGAATAGTTCCAAATTTCCTTTCCAGAATGGCCAGATCAATTTATAGACCCGCCAATTAAATTACCTGTTTTCCCAAACATTTGTAATTTTCTGTTTTCGTCATCTTTACCAGTCTGATGGGTGTGAAGTCAAATATGTATTCCTTTAATTTGCATTCTTCTAATGATTAGTGATTTGCATCTTTATTTTAAAAATATGACTATTGATAGCTTGGATTTCCTCTTCTGAAAACTGCCTGCTGCTCATATCCTTTGACCAGTTTTCAACTGGGGAAAATCCCGTGTGTTTTAGAGGGATCATCAGATCAGAGTATCATAGATTTATAGTTGGAAGGGCCCTCAGAGGTCATGAAGTCTAACCCCTTCGTTTTACCCACAAAGAAATTGAAGCCCAGAGAGGCTAACTGATTTGCCCAAGGTCATATGGATATAAGTGGCAGTACCCGGGTTTAAACTGATATATTCTGACTTTGTCAGTGTTCTTGCTATTCTTTCATGATGCAAAACATGCCAAATTAGCTGGGCAATGCTGTACACAGGGGAAAATAAAATCCCTGGCAAGTGTCTGGCAAGCTCATCACATCTTGAAAATGGAATTGGTCTAGTTCATTTTAATTTGCACTAATGACAATATTTCTGCTCTAAAAATATTGCTTTCAAAAGGGACAAAGGTACTCAGTGGTTTCAAATTTTAAAAAGTGACTAAATTTCCTCATTCAGCCATTCATGAACTTCAATAGCATTTAAAACCTTTTCCAATTTGGATCTAACCTATGCTTGACATCACATTACATCATCTTATGCACGTGTTAGGCCAACAGAACTGGCTTACTTGGTATTCCTTATATAAGACTTTTCCATTTTCAGCTTCTATGCTTTTGTTTTAATGCCCAGAATACTTGCACTACACACACACACACACACACACACACACACACACACACACACACTCCACATGTATATATCTCATCTACTGTGTGCTGGGAATTGTGCTGGATGCTGGGGACACACACAAAATGAAATAGTCCCTGATGTCAAAGAAGAGTTATTGTCTGGAAACAATATATATGTAGGAAATCAAAACCAAAATATTTACAAAATAATTTCCCAGGAGGAAGACACATGTTTATTATGAGGGCGGTTTGTTCACAATAGAAAAGGTGTGTCAGAGGGCACAATGGAAGAGTGCGGTAGAGGCCTTTGGAACATGGGAAGGATGAGGCTGAGATGGACAGTCATGAAGTGGTATACTTTGTGACTAGGGAAAGGAGTTTCTGCTCAGGAATTCCAAGTGGAGCAATAACACCAAAATGTTGTCCACAGGGCAAACAACACTAATAGTACTATTCATTTGAGTATAATTCCCTGACAAAAGGTAGAAAGGGAGTTATGCAAGCAGTGGAAGGTAGATGATGAATCTTTGGTCCTAAATGGGAGTCAAGGAAAGTCAAGGATATCTTGGAACTGAGGCATTAACCTTCCAATCACCTGCTTAGTCAGCTCTTCTCCTCTGCTCCCCCTCCCCCATACTCCAGTATTGAGTAGATAATCTTGCCATTTCTCCCTCTCTCTCTCTCTCTCTCTCTCTCTCTCTCTCTCTCTCTCTCCCCCCCCCCCACCCCCTGTGTTTCAAATTCAAGAATCACAAATTTTTCAAGATACAGAGAACAACAGGCAAGAGGACTATAAAGCAAATAAACTGCCATGTACAGGGAGTTTCAAAAAGGTCTATCTATTATCTATATATCAATTTTCTATCTTTCTATCAATCATCTATGTTACATATAATTACTATTAGCCTCATGTCTATGGAGCAGATTTTAAAATATGGCTCATATTAATGGCAATTCAGCTAGTGGTTCTGAAATGGCTCACTCTATGACCACAATTAAAGAGCCAAAACTGTCTAACATTAGCCTGTGGGTTGAGGTCCCAGCCATGTGCTAGGAAAGGTCCCTCTTTCTTGGGGAGTTCCCAGAGCTCTCCCATGACCTTATTCTGCAAACAGAGTCACAAGGCAACATAAGAACCAGAAAACTATAGGTACTTATGAGAAATAAAATAAAATCTGACTAAATGTATTCTTTAAGAACATAAAATTACATAAAATAACCAAGCATAATTAAGAGAAAGTAAGCAGGTTGGAAACCTCCATTCAGTGTGCCTGGTTTTCTCTCAGTGTTCCTGCTAATGAAGTAAGAAGAACCAATGATAAAAACCCAGGGCCATACCTCTCTACTTATCCACTTGGAAGTCATTTCTCATGGTTCTGAAGTGAACCGAAAATCTCACAGATATAGGCTACCATAGTCATGCTGCTACCATGGTGCAACCACTATTTCTTCTTTCTTCTCATTCTCCTCAATACTTCTGGCTGTATTCTCTATATGAAAAACCTCCAGCCTCCCATGTGAAATCTGATCTCTTTCCAAGATGAGAAGAATAACAAATCCCAAGGTCTCCATGGCTAGCCAGTGCCTTGCCAGAGTTTGTTATAGTCAGATAGTATCTATAACTATTTATCTATATCAATATCACTTTAACAAGGTAATAACAAATTGTCCCATTTGTGTTCCCTTCTG
This sequence comes from Gymnobelideus leadbeateri, assembly GCA_011680675.1. Classification (NCBI taxonomy): domain Eukaryota; kingdom Metazoa; phylum Chordata; class Mammalia; order Diprotodontia; family Petauridae; genus Gymnobelideus; species Gymnobelideus leadbeateri. The sequence goes on along the minus strand of WOXC01009548.1, from coordinate 44,664 downwards.
TGTCTCCCTTTCTCTTGTTAAAGTTCATCTCAAGTTCTACCTAACAATCAGACTTTTCTTTATTTCTGCTGTGTAATTCATATTTATTAACCCATTTATATGACATATCTTCCCTAGGAGAATTTAAACTCTTTGAAAGAAGAGACTTGTATTTTTTTTGCATCCCATCACTTAATTGGCATGTAATAAATGTTTGAAATTTAATTGAATTGAATTGAACAGAGACATCCCATAAATTGAGAGACACCTGAATATATGATCAGAAGGATTCTTTACGAGATTTTGCAAGTTTAACTGCCCAAAATCTAGAGTGATCTCTTTGTTTCCTTACAAATAGTTCTGAGTCTGGTGGTCATGTCCTTGACAAACTGGTGCCCTGCTTCCCTGAAGCAACTAACTCCTGTCTATGATTTTGCTTTCCCTGAGGGAGGAGGGGATTAAAGGAGAGGGTTAAGGTTCAGGCTGACTCCTCAGAACTAACTTGCTCAGATGTACTGTGAATGCTGCCAAAAGACTTGGCCATCTAACAAATATACACATTTGTGTCAGAGACAAGCCTATTGCTATAATTCTTCATTAACTTATTCAACACTGTGCTTCCTTATCAAGGCAACCAAAAGAGAACATTAAAAACAGATGCAAATGGACTGAATTCTCAAAGTAGCAAGTATTTAATTTAATTAAAAACCCCAACAACTTTAAGCTAAATTGGTTAAATGATTGGTCCCTTGAATGTCTACTTTTTTACTTAGGGAAATGACTAGAAGCAATCAGGCAAATTCTATTTCTCCAGAGACTTTGTCTTTGAGACATTGTCTAAATTTGCTTTGACTTCCTTTTAGATACCTAATAACTTATAATGTATAGGGACCCCTTATGGGTTCAGTTTGCTAATCAAATGGTCAGACCTAGGGCTACATTTTACTATACTCTGTCACTTTTTCTTGATGGAAAGGAGGAGGGGATTTTAAATGAAACGTGCCAATAAACCAGAGGCACTTCGTGATTGCTTATGTTGCCTACGCCTAAGAACATCTAGGAAGTGATACGCATCTTGTATAACAAAGACCATCAATTTGACCAAGAGGTATGGGCAGGATTAACTAGTGTTACTAACAAAGGACTATAGTAATAGTTCTAAAAATGTTAATATTTAGTTTATTACGGCTAGTTAGCGATACATATTTCCTTGGTGTTATTTTAGGCTTCATATACCTTTAACCAATGTATTTCATGATGACATTTAATTCTTAACCTTTTCTTCAAGGGCCACTCATGAAATATGAAGGTTTTGGAGCCTTAGATGACTATGAACACTATCTTGGTGATCTCATAAGCTCCTAGGGATTTAATTGTCATTTTTATATAGATAACATCCCCATCTATGTATCTAGCCTGAGTTTCCTTTCTGAGCTACAGTCATATAGGTAATAGGTGATGGAATGGATAGGGCATTGGCCTGGAGTCAGGAAGACTTTGTTCAGTTCTGGCCTCAGACACTTGGGAGTTATGGTCCTTTGGGCAAGTCACTTAAATTCTGTTTGCTTCAGTTTACTTAAATGTAAAATGGGGATACCTCACAGAGTTGTGAGGATCAAATGGGATAATATTTATAAATAGTGCTTAGCACAGTATAGTAGGTGCTGTATAAATGCTCCTTCACTTCTCCTTTCCTACTTATCACCATCTACCTATTAGACATTCAGAAACATATGCCTCATTTTTTGTTGTTGTTTAGTCATTTTCAACAGTCTGACTCTTTGTGACCCCATTTGGGGTTTTCTTGGCAAAGATACTGGAGTGGTTTGCTATTTCCTTCTTCAGTTAATTTTACAGATGGAGAAACTGAGGTAAACAGTGTTAAGTGACTTGCCCAGGATCACACACAGCTAGTTAGTGTCTGAGGCCAAATTTGGACTCAGGTCTTTCTGACTCCATGTCCAGGAACTGTCCAGGGTGCTGCCCTGTATGTCTCATAGGCATCTCAAACTCAGTATGTCCAAAATACATTTCTTTGTGTTTCCTCCTAAAACCCACCTGTCTTCTGAACTTCCCTATTTATTTTGAAAGTAACACCACTCTTCCATCAATCTTGGTTTGCAGCCTTAGAGTCATTCTTCTCTCTTTGCCCTTTCTTTATTTTCCTTTTCCTGTTCCTTGTCTGCCCCCCACCCCCATATCTAATAAGTTGCCAGGCTTTGTGGATCCTACTTCCACAATATCTCTCACATTCATTCCATTATATTTATAAATATGGCCACCATTCTACTTTTGGTCCTTATCAATTATCCCTGTAATATTGACATAATCTATTATTTGGATTCCATTCTTCTACTCTCTCTTTTTTCCCCCTCTAATCCATTATATTACTAAAGTAAACTTGTAAAAACTCAAGTCTGATCATGTCATTCCCTTGTCCAGGAGATGTTTATGGTTTCCCATTACCTTTGGGTAATAAATAAACTCTTTGTTGTTGTTGTCAGCTTGGCATTTAAAGGCTACATGCTCTGCTTCAGCCAGCCTTTCCAAACTTACTGCATATTACTCCCCTCCCTACACTGTAACTTCCAGTCAAAGTGTCCCACTTGTTCTTCCTTGAACTATGTATTCTATCTCCTGCCTCAGTTTCTTTGTATGAGTTGTTCCTAGTACCTGGAATATACTTACTCTCTCCTCACCCCACTGTCTCTTTGAGTAATTAGCTTCCTTTAGATCTTGGCTTATGTGTTTCCCTTGGGAAGACTTTCTTATTCCCTTTCATTGTTAGTGCCCATTCTTTTCTCCTCAAATTATCACAATATATTCATATGTTTATGTGTTGTATCCCCAAGTAGAGAGTAAACTTCTTGAGGGCAAGAATTGTTTTTTGTTTTTGGATCCTCAGCACTTATTATAGTCTCTTGAGCATCATAGGTGCTTAACAAAAGTTTGTTGGTTAGGATTGGATTGGATCACACCTGGTTTAGAAGAAAACCAAAGCAGATAATTGAGATGAGGATGTGGTGGAAAGGATAAGGGCCCTGAAAAAAAGTATAATGATAAAAATTATAGCATACCCAATTGTACTAAATTAGGAGATAAAAGAATGAACAGTTTTCAAAGTAATGCCAGCTATAATTAAAAATAGAACTTAAATTTCTGTCTGCAACCTAGCATGTAGTCCTCTTTTGGAAAGTTTCTAATTTTTAGGCTTATATAATATCTGTAATCATATGTAAATTATATAGGATATACAGAATAGATTACTCCCTCTTGCATACTAGCTTTCAATAAGGTTTGAAGATAAGCATGCATCCCCATCTAGTTTGGGCCATGAAGAGAGACTTAAAATGGTAGCAAAAAGAGGGAGAAAGGGAAGGAAACATTGCATGGGTGAGCATTCTAGCTTAGATGAGAATTCTAATTTCACTAATTTCAAAAGCTTTCAATATGTATTTCTTATAGCTCAGGTTTCACAAAATGGGAAGAAACATGACACTATGAGAATATCTTGATTTGTCAGTCTCATCAGAGATCCCATCAAGCTCAATTTGTTATAGAAAAAACTTCACAAAAAAGGAATAAATTGTTTTACTTTTCAATTGATTCTTGTGATTCTTGAGAAATTATTGAGAGATACTGGAGAATTAGCTTGCTTCAGACTTTGGCTAATAAGGCAGACAGGAACTTGGAGATCCTAAGCCAGGGGCGGGGAACCTGTGACCTCCAGGCCACATGTGATCTTCTAGGTCCTCAAGTGTGGCTCTTTGACTGAATCCAAATTTCACAGAGCAAATCCTTTTGCTAGATCCTCAAGTGTGGTTTTTAGACTGAACCCAAGTTTTACAGCAAATCCTTTTATTGAGGGCATTTGTTCTGTGAAGTTTAGATTCTGTCAAAAGGCCACAATAGAGAACCTAGAGGACTATATGTAGCCTCAGGGCTGCAGGTTCCCCACACCTATGTCCTAGGCTTTCATATTTTTATGTTTTCATCTTTGTGGGTGTATATATGTCAGGAAGTCAGGAAAACTCTTCTTTCTAACTTCAAATCCAGCCTCAGACATTTAATAGCTATGAGACCTTTGGTAAGTCATTTAACCCTGTTTGCCTCAGTTTCCTTATCTGAGTAAATGAAGTAAAATGAACTGAAGAAAGAAATGGCAAACCACTCTAGTATCTTTACCAAGAAAACACTCAAATAGAGTTACAAAGAGTTAGAAATGAATAAAAAAGGACTGACCATCACCACTACCAACAAAAGGAAGGATTGTTCTTCAAGTCAGGAGGACCTGGGTTCAAGTCCTGCCTTAGAGAGATATTGAAGGTATGATTACAGGCAAATTATTTACTCTCCCAATGCCCCAGGCAATTCTCTAAAGCTGTGAATTGCAGGCAAGGTGATGGTTTGCATTAGTACAGGGAGTTTCTATATAGATAGCTCCTCAAGTCAGTGAAATTAGAGATTTAGTTTCCCACTTCCCTATCCTTCCCCTCCTCCCATACCATAAAATGAATGACTACAAGTGAAGAATAATTCCTATATGGTCTCTTTTGGAAGATGATTCTACAAATAGTAACTGTGATCAATGTATATAGGTATCACTGAAAAAGACCAATATATGACCAACAATTCTTTTCTTTTCACTCTATCTACAGAAAATTTATTTTTTTAGTTTGTAAATACGTTTTTAAAGATGCTGTTTCTCCTTATTACTCCACTCTTTTGCTTAGAACTTTGCTTAGAACTTTCAAACAGTTACCTTCTATCCAAAATTGCACACTGTCCACTGTCTTGGCCCCTCTGCTTCTGCTGCTTCCCAGCTGTTTGTAGCCACATGCTATGCTGAAGATGCTTCTCCTGTGGGGCTGTGACTGGGGCTGTTGGGTTTATTTTAGGAAAGGCAGTGATGGTCTTGGAAGCCTTCAAAGGAAGGTGTCCTGGATGGTGAGGGACCTTAAGACCAGGCTTGTGCAGTTAAAGGAACTGAGAATATTTATGCTGGAGAAGAGAAGACTTGGGGGAAATATAAAAGTTGCATTCAAGTAGAACTGTTTTGTGGAAGAAGGATTAGATTTATCCTGCTTGGCCCCAGAGAGCAGAACTAGAAATAGTGGGTTAGAACCTTCATGGGGACAGATTTAGGCTCAATGTAAAAACAACAACAACAACCAAAAAAACCCCCAAACTCATTTTAATAATTTGAACTATCCAAAATGTAATGGATTGCTTAGGAAAGCAGGTTCTCCTTCACCAGAGGTCTTCATACATAGTCTAGAATCTAGAGCCCATATGGAGTTGTGACCTACAGTTTAAGAAGTGCTGAAGGTGTCTTAAGTGGACAAAGTTTTAAGAAGCCTTGGTCTAGGGGCGGCTAGGTGGCGCAGTGAGTAGAGCGCCGTCCCTGAAGTCAGAAGGACCTGAGTTCGGATCCGACTGCAGACACTGAACACACAAACAAAAACCTAGTCTTGTGACCTCAGGCAAGTTATTTAACCCCAATTGCCCTCCAAAAAAGAAAGAAAAAAAGAAGGCTTGGTCTAGATAACCAGTTATCAGCTCTGTTGTAGTGATTCCTGTTCAGGTATGGGCTGAACTAGATGATGTCTGGGGACTAAAAAACACTTGTTAAATGAAACAGGTTAAAAAATATCTAATGGGGTTGTGGAGGTGGTGGTTTAAACTGAGAAATGAGATGTTACTCTGAAAGTGTAGGTCACAAATTTAGTGTCTAAACTTTTATTGAAAATACTAATTTTTGAAATTTCAAATAAGCAGAACTAGAAAGATAATTTATACCATAACATTAAAACATTACAAAAAATCAACATATTTTGCAATTTTTGTCAACTTATGAAGAATGACATGAGCCTCACCAGGAGAACAATTTATATAGTAAAAACAATACTGTAAAAACATACAACTGATTGCTATAAGAATTATGATCAACACAATGGCCATTCATGATTCCAGAAGACAAATGATGAAACATGCTATCCATTTTAGAGAGCTGATAAATTTAGGCAGAAGAATGAAAAAAATATATACATATATATACAAATGTGTGTTTTCCATGGAGGTTGTGATTATGCATATGTGTTAGAAGAAATTTGTGGGTTTTTTTTCTGTTTCTTATTTCAATGGGTGAGTTTAGGAGGGAAGGAAAATAGATTTCTGTTAATTAAAAAAATAAAGAGGTGGGCCTACTATAGATATGAGGTATTTCATGTATTTTCTAATGAAGTCGTTGTATTATTAGTTTTACTTAACTGTTTTGCTTTGTTTTAAGAGATCTCTCATGAAGTGGGAGTAATCTGTAACTGTTTGTAACATAAAAATAAAACATCAACAATTTAAAAAAGAATTTCCAAAAAGTTTAAAGAAAAAATCCATAAAACCTCACTTGGCAGAAGTTCTAAAACATTTAAGCATTTTTGAGGATCTCAATCCCAGCCAGGGGTAGAAGCAGACTAAAGATACTGTACATTTTTAGGAACTGAATTCAGTCTCATTGTCTGGTGAGATTTTTACATCAATCCTAGGATTTGTGACTACAGTTTGAGATAGTTGCCACTAGATGCCACTGCTGCTTTATTAGGTAACACTGACAAAGATTTCATTTGTGGTTTTTCTGCCTCAATTCAGTCAGTTTTGCTTTTTCTAATAAAAAAAAAATTAATATAAAATTTGTGTCAATTTGAGTTTTTTAATCAACTGAGATTATATGTGTAAAGTAATCTGTAAAGTTTTATGTTAACATTAGTTGTTATTATTATTATTAGTATAACTACAACTCTGTTAGCTACAGGATAGGTGGTTTTGGAGATAACCAAAACCCAAAGGTTCAGGGCAAGAAAACATATATTTAAAGATCATCTAAAGATGATCAAATTTAATCTGTACCTGAGTAGTCTGCCTCATTTTTCATATGAGATAATTGAGCAAGAAAGGGGTAAAATGATTAACCTAGGGTCATATGATTGGAAAGGTCTGAGGCAGAATTTGAATCTGGCCTTCCTTAGACTACTTTCCAGACTCAGATCCTAGTTTTTCCTGCTGTGTAGGAAATTCAGAGGAGATGTAACAGATAGGTGGCAGTGTTTGAGGGGGTTTTAGGTCCCTTGAGGGCTAAAAGATTGTTGGTGGTGATGGGGAGATTGATTGATGTAATTGTTTACTAGATAGTCATCTTTATAAAAAACAACAACTAGGGGTGGCTAGGTGGCGCAGTGAATAGAGCGCCAGCCCTGGAGTCAGAAGGACCTGAGTTCGGATCCAGCCTCAGACATTTAACACAAACAAACAAAAAACCTAGCCATGTGACCTTGGGAAAGTTACTTAACCCTAATTGCCCTCCAAAAAGAAAAAAAACAAAAACAACAACAACTATTTGTAAATAGTAAACAACTATTTACTATATTACTTGGAGTATAGGTGGGACCATGTGGGAATATACTATGGAAGGATTATAAATAGTCTAAGATTAAGGAGACAGATTAGAAAAAGTAAAGAGGGCTAGAAAAATGTGTCCATTGTTTGCTTCAAGGTGTGTTTGCTCTCTCTGTCTTGGTGTAGTGGATAAAGTGCTGGAGTAGGGTTAGGAAGACTGGATTCAAATCTTATCTCTGATACTTATTGGATACATGACTGTGGGCAAATCACTTAAATTTTCTAAGGCAAAGTTTCCTCACCTTTAAAATGGAGATATCATATATGGTACCTTCCTCATTAAAGTAGGAAGAGAAAGAAAAATCAAGACTCAAGCCCTAAAGGAACTAGGTTGCTAGACGAGGAACCAAAAAGAGGCAAATAAAACAGGGATTGAGTTTCTGGAACTGGAATCCAGTGAGGGTCTTGATTATATGGGATTAAAGGAAGAGCCCATTTACTTGAATTGGTAAGAGAATAAAAATTAGAGTAAAACAACAGTAAGATTGATTTGATGCCAAGCCAGTAAATTCTTAAACTTCTCTGCCTACTACTAGAATTGGCTATACTTATAATTAATTGGAGGCTAAGTGGTTCCAGCTGTGAAGGTTAGCAATCAGAGGGATCTTGGAATATCACTAAGTTTCTATCAAGACAAAACCAAAATATTATTAGGAACAAGACTGAAAGAAACTAAAACCTAGAAACAATTGCTTTTTCACTCTGCTACCACACGTTCTATCAATACTATATAAAGTAATCACTTTCTAGTGTATATCTAGCATGAGTCCCTTTAAGTCAAAATTTACTTTGAAGCTTGTAGCCATTTAAAACTTGCTTCTTTATCTTAGCTGGTGAGCTTGATTTTAGACTGTTACTATGGCAGGCTACAATCTAGGTGTGAATTTATGCACATTTGCCATTATTGCCTTTATTCACTTTCATACTTCTAGTGCATAATCTCTTCCTGAATAGTTTGCTATCCTGATAGGAATGTGGCTTCTCATTCCTCTATAACAACAATGCAATATTCACAATACCCACGGTGGCTATAAATGTGTGAATCACAAAATGTAACAGGCTCTCCACATGGAGGAGAGAGTCAAAGCATTTATTCAAATACCAGAAAGCTGAGTCCCGAAACCAGAAAGTCAAAGTCATTACAATAGCCACAAAGTTGGTACACATAGTTAAAGCAGTTAACACCCACATTTCCAAGCCTTCAAAACAAAAAAGGCTCCCTCAGGCAAAGATCCTCCTCTCCTCACTCAGGGTAGCTGCTCAGCCTCCCATGCTGCTCACTCCTAGCAGTTCTAGCTCCCAGTAGTTCTCAGCAGAAATCCTGAGCAGGACTTCTGTCTGGCTCTCAGAAGAAGTTCTGCCACTACCAGTTCTGTTTTCAAAATCTCTTCCCTGCCACACCCCTTCCTGCCATGTCATCAAGTTCATCCCACTGCACGATTCACAAGTTCCAGGTCTCAATACTTGACACAATTATGAACTTGAAATGAAATGCCAAGTAACCGATAGCTTGCCAATACAAGGGGCATGGAAGATCTTCAAATCCCATTACCATTACATCTTCCTTCCCCTAATGTTAGATGCTATAAGGATTATTTAATTTAGTATTAAGGCATCTTGCTCTTGTTGCTTCAGCATGATTTCATTTTGTCTTGTCTTACTTGCTTTCCCTTTTTTTTAAGAGGCTGAGATTCTTTTGAACAAATTTTAACTTAGTTTGAAATAAAATACTTTGAATAATTAAGAAATAACTTCCCTGAACCTGTATTGAGATTTCTCATATGCTTTATTAGAACAATCCTTAGGAAAATTTCATCTAATCAAACTGTTGGAAAACATAATGTGAGTTATCTGTCCTCAATTTCTCCTTGAACTATCGTATCACTTAGGTCAAAGATATGGAAAGAATTTTAGAAATAATTGAGTCCAAAATCCTCAGTCTGAGAGGAGTGATCTATACAAGGTCACAGAGATAGTAATGGAGGAATTGGGATTAAAACTCAAGTTAGCAGTGCTCATGTTAAACATCAGTTAAGAGATCACTATGAAGAAAATTGTAGCTAATACATCAAAATCTGCTACAGAGGATGAAATGGAGAGATTCTGTAAAGAATTTGAGAAATTCAATTCAAATCTATACATACCTTGCTACTCAATAATGTACTGCCTCATTCGCTTTCCAGTCTGCCAGCTGGGCTGGGAAACTGCTGGAGTAGGAAGTAGAACATGTCCAAAAACGATTCATACTATAGTTCGAATTCTTTGCTGACCTGGAACATAGAGAAAGAGAGATAAATGGAGAAATTCTGGTGCGGATAGAGTTTAGAAGTTTGGGATCAGACAGACAGTGTATTTACCTGACAGGGATTAGAGACAGAAGGCAGTTCCAGGGACAGAAATAGATAGGTCCAGGAAGGGACTGGTGAAAGATAAGGTTTAGAATTTCATGCTATGGTTTGGTATAAAGATACAGGTGAGAGATTGAGCTAGGCAATGTGTATGGTGATAATTTATCACACTCAATGACTACAGGGATGTATGAGAATTTTAAACTAAGTTGTAAGTTAGTTGACCCAGTTTTTTTTTTTTATCACATCCATCCTTGTCAACTGGCCACTTCTCATGCATCTACTACCTTCTTTAGTTTTTGTGGAATAGGTTTGCCCACACCCCTATACCTAGAGCCTTTTTCTTGTTGGAAGACTTTTTTCCAATTCTCAGGCTCAATGTATAGAGCTAGGTTTGAGATTCTCTTTGGTTTATATCCTATCACCAAGTACTGGGGATGACACTAGGCTTTATCAAAAAACACAGACAAAAATTGCAAAGGTTGAGATATATACTGGTACAGGATACAACAAAATTGGTATCCAAGATGAATAATGCATTAAGTCTTATCACAAGTGGCAACAGAAGAATGAGAGTTCCAAGAGGAAAAGTGTGTGTTTCAAAAACTGAAGATAGACAATGGAAAAAATGTGTTAATAGGTTCTATATCTTAAATAACAGAAATACATTCATGTCTCCCTTCAGTCTAACTATTTATTTTTTTTATCAATAGCTATTGATAACGACACTATTGAAAAACTCATTGGAAAAAAGGTACCAAAAGACACCAGCTTTCACCCCCCCCCCCCATCACCTGTGGGTTCTGATCATGCTCTAATTCTGGAGAAAGAATCTGTAAATTTAGAAACAAACAAGGACAGTGGAAGTGATTAATGAAGTAAAACCTTGGAGTAGATGAGAGTAGATAAGATGATAGGTACAAGAGGGGTAGGCTTTGGCAAGCAGAAAGGCTACTCTTTCCTTAGGGATTTGATTAAAGCAAGAAATGATGGTTCAATATGCAAATGAGTTTTGAGGAGTAAAGTAGGAGAATTGTGTGAGCTCACGACTGATGGTCCTGATTTTCTCCTTGAAGTAGGTTAGGTCATCTAGACTGACAAAAAGAGGAGAGGGAAGGTGACCTTGGGATAGAATTAGGAGAGAAGAAATGCTTTAGGAGAGTTACTGAGGGAAGAGGGATAGAGAATTAATCATGAAAGAATAATCTAAGGACTGTTACATAGCAGTGATAATTCAGCTGAGATTAGATTACATGAGTAGACCCAGGGAGCATGATTATGTAACTTCTTCCAGTGGGTTTGAGTAGCAGCATGGCAATAGAGGCGGGCTAGTTATGTGGTACGGTGGATAAAGTGCTGGGCCTAGAGTCAGCAAGACTCTTCCTTTTGAGTTCAAATCCAGCCTCAGATACTTATTAGCCACATGACCCTGGTAAATCACTTAACCCTATTTGCCTCAGTTTTCTTATCTGTCAAATAAGTTGGAGAAGGAAATGGCAAACTAGCCCATTATCTTTGCCAAGAAAAGCCAAAAGGGGTCACAAAGAGTTAGGCGTGACTGAAAAATGACTAATTAATGGGAGTAGATCAGAGAAAATGGGTTTTGGGGGCGGGGGTGATTCAGGGTTGAAGATCAGCAAGGTATGAATGCTTTGTGGAGTACATTGGGTTGTGATCTCATGTTTTACAGTCTTTATTCCAAGCAAGTTTTTCCCCTTAATTTTAATTTTTTGAGACATTTTGGACAAGTAAAGTGTATGAAGAGTGGGACATAAATAATTGTACACATTATCCTTTAAGTCTTCAGAAACACATACTATGATTCAATCCCTGTGCAGTTAGAGTGTGTTGATTATAGACTTTTTGACAGCTTTAGTTCCTTCAGAAGAACACACTCGGTTCCTTGAAGCATGAAAAAAGAAGAGTTAAAGTCCTTGGCTCTCAGGAATATTTGTTTGCATTGATTCACTTTCAATCTCTCAAGCTGGATCTTCACTATAACTGCGTGAAATTTTTTTCATCAGGTATTTGGAATGTGTTTTTGGATAGGACAGAAATCTACAAAAAGGAATCTCAGGCAGAGAAACAAGAGCAAAAGAAACAAACTGCACTGTAAAAGAAACATGAAATGATAAGCTCTTCCTGTTCTCAAATTTTTCTTTTTTGCCTGTCAGCTCTTTGCCATCCCTAGCTCCTCTTTCCTTTTAGTGAGCCAACCTTTCCCCTTTGCCATCTAAATCCAAATAAAGGTACAGTAACTAATTTTTCATCCTAGCAGGTAATTAAAAATAGAGGGTCATATTTAGTAGAATCATTGATACAGAGTTAGAAGGGATTTTTGAGGTCCTTTATTTTATAGATTAAGAAAACAGGGTCCAGAGATATTAAATAATTTCTTCAATGTTGCACACTGGTAGAGCTAGGATTGCACCTTAGTTCCTTTGGCTCTCAGAGCTAGCAATATTTTCATACTGTCTCTTGAGTGGAGAAAAGTAGTACTTCTCACAGAATCTCCTAAAGTCTAAGGGGGTCAGTCTTTGTGATTCCTATAGAAAGTAGGACTGGAAGTAGTATAAAGGATGGGTTGGAGGGGGCCCCTGTGGGAGTAGGAAAAATTGTTATGCTATTTTGATATTCTGGGCAGGTGGTAATGAGGGCATGTACTAGGTCAGTGTCAGTACAAAAAGAGAAGAAAGGTTGGATGTGATAGATATTGTGAATGTGAAATTGATAGGACTTGGTAAAGAGTTGAATAGGTGAAGAAAGTGAACAAAAATGAAACTAAATGAATGTTTGTTGCATTTCTATTATTAGTGATTTGGGTAATTTTTAAAATATAATTGTTGGTAGCTTGGATTTCTTCCTCTTCAAACTGCCTGTTCATATAATTTCACCATTTGTTAATTGGAGGATGGTTCTTATTCTTATAAATTTGAATTAGTTCTTATATATCTTAGAAATGAGACTTTATTAGAAAAATCTGCTGCAATGATTTTTTTCTCCTTTACCTGTTTCTCTTCCAATTGATTTTGTCTGTGCAAAACCTTTTAAGTTTTATGTCATCAAAATTATTTATTTTACCTTTGGTTATCTTCTTTAGCCCTTGTTTGGTTGTGAACTCTTCCCTTATTCATTAATCTGAAAGGAATTTCTTCTTTGCTCCTCTAACTTGTTTATGATGTTACCTTTTATGTCTAAGTCCTATATCCATTTGGAGCTTAACTTGGTAGATGATGTGAAATGTTGGTCTATACCTAATTTATGCTAAACTGTTTTACATTTTTTCAGGCAGTTTTTGTAGAATAGTTAGTTCTTAACCTAATACCTGGGACCTTTGGATTTATCAAACACATGTCAATTACATTTTATTTTGTATGATATGAAGCTAATCTGTTCCATGGATTGACTACTCTGTCTTAAACAGTACTAAAATGTTTGATAATTAGAGATCTGTAGTATAGCTTGAGATCTGGCACTGCTAGGCTCCCTTTATTCCTGCTCTCCCTTATTGTTTATTATTGTTTTAAAATATTTATTATTTATTAATATTTATTATGAGTATTTTATATGAATGTTTTATTCATATAAAACTTATTTAGACATTTTATTATAAACATTTATTATTGCCATATCATTATTATTTACATTTGTTTTTAATTTTATTATTTTTCCTTATTATTTTCCTCAAGATTCTTGATTTTTAATTCTTCCAGATGAATTTCATAATTTTTTTTTCTGAATCTCTAAAGTAACTTTGGTAGTTTTGCTGTTATGGTACTAAATGAGTAAATTAATTAAGGTGTATTGTTATTTTTATTATATTGCTTAGGTCTATCCATGAGTAATTAGAGTTTCTCCAATTATTTAGGTCCATTGCAGTTTGTCTAAAGAATGTTTTTTCTTGTATTTATAAATAATTCCTGCATGGGTCTCGGGTCCCAAGTATGTAGGAGTACCATTCTTTACCATTGTTCCTTCGGAATTATGGTTGATCAGTGTGTTGGTCAAGATAAAAATCAAAGATTTTAAATCAAGGAGTGAAGGAAGCTCTGATAGAATTTCAGTGGGTGATTTTTTTTTTTTTGGACAGGGAGTAAGATTGTTAGGGAGGCAATTTGAAATTACATTGGCACAATATGTTTTCTGTGAAAACTAAGTATTTAGATCTTACAAAATGCTATTTACTAAGAAGAGGCTAATCCTTCTCAATTCATATTTGCATGGTTCTTTTGGTAGGCTTTATTTTGTACCACATACATCCTCTCATTTCTGTATTGTGTTCATTTGAAATGAGTTACAGCTAAAATTTTATCTGTATTGTAAGACTCAATGTGTGCCATTCTCTTTCTGTTATAGAATTTATGATAAGAAGCATACTAAATACAGTAATGACAATTTAATAAATATTTTTAAAAAAGGTGTATTTCTGGAGGAAAAATGTGGTTTGGGAACTAGTCAAATAATTTTCTCAAAACCTTCATACAATATAGGCAACATATATGTGTGTGGCTATGTATATATTTAACACACATTAATTAGAGTGGTGAAATGTAGTGGCATAAGCAGAAAGAAATAAAATGGACTGCATAATGTGAGGCATATTGATATTATTCCAAGCCATTATTTATATTATTTAGCAATTTTAATTATATTTAGATGATCAAACCTAATATAAAATTAAACTTCCTTTCTTCTGGTTGATTACCATCAAAAATTACATATCAAATTTATTTTTTTTGGAAAATGAGCAAACTGTAGTTGTTGATGCTTTTGGTTTCTCTTTTATAAAGTAACTATGATTTTAAGTTTCTCAATTTTCTCTCCTTTCTATCTCCCTCACTCTTGTTGTCTGTTCTTTTCCCCTTCCTTCCCTCTCCTGAAGGGATAATCATGACTGAATTCTGATTTCTGCAAAGCCAAGTCCAAAGTCAAAAGTTCAGAATGTAAACTTGGTCAGAATTTTGTTATAAAAAACCATTTGCTTTTTGTCCAAAGGATTTGTTTTTGTATCCTTAGTGTGAAAGTTCCTGTGTACAAGTATGCCCCAACTCTGACTTATTTTGATGGATTGTTAATAGAAAAACATCTTTCCAGGGTTAATTAATCATAATCACTCATTTTTATTATTAAGCTGTTAGAGATCCCCTTCACTCAAAATTTTGTTTCTCTTACATGCCTTGCCCTACTGTTAGACTGAGAATCATAATATGGCACTGTTCCTCACGAGATGATTCTTTTCCTTGTAGGCCAGAATCATAGAATTCCTCAGCAGGTAAATCTATTCCCTTAAGTATCTTCTGCTGGAATGGAGGTAGGCTCAATGTTTTCTCTGGGGGCAACATCAGTCAGCATTTTATTATCTTTTCCAAATCATGGCACTCAATGAAGTGTGGATCAGATAAAAGAGGCATTTATTTTAAGGTCCAAGAGGGAAAACATAATAGAAAATGAGGAGCTTAATCATCAATGCACCACTGAAGTTGCTCGGAGAGACTTTTGGGATAATGAACCTGATAGCCAAAGGAACTCCATCTCACCTTACTCATGACTGAAACTCTAAGGAAGTTTCAGATTGTTTTCATAGGCCACCTAGTCAAGTTTCGTTTTCTTTTTTTGGGTTGCAAAACAGTGATTTTAGTTTGACCCATTGTCCTAAGTCGGCCAGAGAGCTCCTTTGGCAAGAACCCAAAGGACAATAGGGAAGCAATCCTGATAAAATTACATATTGATCTGGCTCTCCAACATGAATCCTTTCTGGTTAAATTACCTAACTCCTTCCTGATGGGACCATGTGTCTTTAAAACTACCTCCTCTAGCCTCTCAGATGGCAGTTTCATGTTAAGTACAGACTTCAAAGTTGGATTTTTCATCTATTTAGACCCATGATTATTTTTAAAAGAAGAATATTTCTGATCACTGTAGGTGCAAAAAATTTGACAAAGGGAATGCCAGAAACAGGCAGAATTGGAATTTTATGTGTGATGTAAGTCACAAAGAATTTAATTTTCATATTTGTTCAAGGCTGAACCTTCCTTTTTATCAGCTTCCTTATCTCTATCTTGTAGCTTTTCTTGCAATCAGTCCTTTATATGCTGCTGCTGGTCTTCATTCTTACCTGCTTGATAGTAAATACACTCAGGAGATAGGCTCTGCCTTCTGCCTTGCAAAATGATCACATTTGACAGCATTTACTCCCTGAGTCATTACCTTTCTGCTGAGAAGAGGGAAGTATGCTTCATCTATGCTCTAGGACTAAGATCGGTCATTGAAATTAACCGGAGTTTGGCTGCTTTTTTAGTGTTGTTTTCATTTTGTTTTTGTAGTCTCATTTATGTTCTTCTAGTTTTGTTTATGTTAATCTGTGTCAGTTCATACAAGTTGTTCCAAGCTTTCTTGAATTCTTAATTTTTTTTGTAGTGCAATAATATTCCATCATATTTATGTACCTCAATTTGTTTAGCTATTTTGCAGTTGATGGACATTCACTTTGTTTTCTGCTTTGTGGTACCACAAAAGAAGGTCCTAGGAATGTTACTTAAATAGAAATACTTTCTTGTAGTTATTTGCTTCTTTAGGTGATATGCCCAATAGTGGGATGATTGGCTCAAGAAGTCTGAATAGCTTAGTGAACTTTCTTAAATAATTCCAAATCATTTTCTAGAATGGCTGGATAAGTTCACAGCTTAACCAACCATGTATTTCTGTGCCCATCTTTTTATGTGAGAGAAATAGTCATTTTTCACAATAGCTACTCATCGTATGTAACATTTTTGGTTATGCCCTCCTGTAAATCCATTACAAGCTTCCACACAACAGACTAGTGACCTTCCTCTCATTTTTTATGACATTGAATGGCTACCAATGGAGAATGTGGGTTGACATTGTTTATCCCTTATTCTCACTATGTGGACAGATTATCTTTTTTTTTCCCTAGGCAGATATTTCTATGATGTTACTATTTATATTGATTCACCTGAATAATTCCTTATTTGTAACATGTCAGACTATTTATAAAAACCATATAATTTTACATAAGTCTCACACTTCATATCCATCAAATTGCCAAAGATAATAATAGACAAAAATGGTCTATGTTGGATGGTGATGAATTGTTGCATCATCAGAGGGAGTACTTTTATTGTCGAGATCATAGATGGATAAGGATGAGAGGCAAAACTTCTGTTTTAATATATTTTTCTCTTAGTGGTTTGGAGCATTTTTTGGGGGGAAATTATTTGTAGTATGTATTTCTTCATTTGAAAACTGTTCATATCCTTTGACTACTTATCTATTGGGGAACTATATTTGTGTTAATTATCCATAAATCTTTGATACCAGACTTTTATTAGATGCAAAGATTTTTTTCTGCATAGCTGTTTATCTTTTTATTTTAGCTGCCTTTGCTGTTTTCTCACAAATCTCTTTAACTTTACATAAAAGAAATTCTTTTTTATATTTTATTACTTATATATTTCATTTTGTTAAAAGTTCTTCTTTTAGCTACATTTTTGAAAGGTATTGCCTTCTGTTTTCTTCTTTTTTATTTTATTGATGTGACCTTTTATATTTAGGTCGAATAAGCACTTGGAACTTACTAAGCTCATGCTGATGAAGTCCCTACTGTGCGTAGGTCACTGTGTTAGCCAGTGAGGGTCAAAGATGAATAGCTCCTGGTACCCATCTTCAAGGGTAAGTCTAGTAGGGGGATAAAACCTTCACACAAATAATTGAAAGTGTAATTGGAAATTGCAATAAGAGAGGAAAGAAATCATCTGGAGCCATTTTATTCTTTGAATTGCTTTCTTATTAAAAGCCTTTCTGTTTATTCTGGAAAATTTAATCATTGACCACTTTATTTTTGATCAGCAGTAATTTTTTTAAATGAAGGAATTTGGAAACATCTTTATGAAATAATGCAAGTGAACAAAAACAAAAACAAACAAAAAAGTATAGTTAGAACAATGGAGTACATACTAACTAGACATTTGAGAAAAAAAATGAGAATGAATGGACAAAGAATTCTGATAGGGAATCATTGAAATAGTGCTATGACATTTATGTTTTGAAATTATTTAATTTAAATTATAAATAATGTCCAATGGTGTTGCTTATATTTATGCTGAATATTAAGTTTTTAATAAAATATTTTAAAATATCTGTATACATTTAATTATGTGTTGACTCAGCCTCAATTTCAGTAAGAGCTGAATGAACCTTCTTCTATGACCTTGGACAAGTAATTACTTCTCTGTAGGGTCTCAAGTTTCCTCTTCTACAAAATAAAGAATTTGAATAAGATGACCTTTATGATTCTTTAGAGATGTAACATGATACATTAAGAATTATTTTGAGGGGAGTGGAGGGCAGGAGGGTGATTGTTCTTAAGACTTCTTAGTTCTTTCCCCAAAATATCTGTTTTTTAAATATATTTTTATTTATTTCATTAGATATTTCCCAAGTATATGTAAACGTTTTAAACATCCATTTAAAAAAATTTGCAAATTCTCTCCTTGTCTCCCATCCCTCCCCCACCTCTTAAGAAGGCAAACAATATGTTGATTATACATATGAAATAACATGAAACATATTTTCAAAATATTAGCAAAATAAAATATACTCACACAAAACAAGAAAAATAAACTTTAAAAGGTATGTTTCAGTATGCACTCATAGTTCATCAGTTCTTTTTCTGGAGGTGGATAGCATTTTTCATCATGGGTCTTCACTGTCTTTGATCAGCAGTAATCTTCTGGGTCTTAGATTGACCATTAACACAGACATTCCTCTTGCCTTACCAATACTTCATTGAGCTGGACATATGCAGCATGGTGAACATAGTAGGATCATTCATGGAAATAGAATTTACATCTAAAAGAGATATTAGAGATGATTTACTCTAACCTTGCCAGATGGGGAAATTAAGGCCAAGAGAAGTTTAACTGTGAAAGATTTGAACCCATTAACTCCAATTCTTGTGATCCTTCCTCTATCACTTCCTGTTCCCACAATCCATCACCCTTATTCTAGCTTCAATTTCTTCTTTTTATAGTCTTGCCCCAATAGTTAGCCGTTTCAACTTGACACTGTCATTCACTCTAAAATCCTTTGCTTCTTTTGAAAAGGTACTGGACTTGAAATCAGGGAAGACTTGGGTTAATCTCTTGCCTTTGATATTTGCCAGCTATGTGGCCATAGGTGAGTCTTTTTATTTTGCTAACCTCAATTTCCTTATTTGTAAATTGGAGAAAATAATACCTGCAGATCCTACTCAAAGGATTGTTATGAAGATCAAATGATATAAAGTATACAAAATAGGGGTGGAGTCAAGATGGCAAAGTAGAAACAGCACTTCCAAGGAGCTCCAGCCCACACCACTTCAAAATTATATAAAAGGGGGACTCTGAATGACTCTGGAGCTCCAGAACCCACAAAATGACACAGAGAAGCTAACCTCCCACTGAGGACAGCCTGGCAGCCATGCAGGGAATGGCCAGCACAATGCTCTGGGAGCTGAGCCCAGGCCCAGGTGAGTTGGAGGTTTTAGCCCCAGGGTGGCCATACCAGCAGCCAGCTGGAGGGACCCCAGAACACCAGCAGCTGTAGCATTTCCAGAATTATTAACACATAGATGCCTAGGACAAAGTGAGAGGTCAGTGCCCTATGGACTTTGGGACTGGTTGGGAGAGCATGTGGCCTCTTTCCCCTGGGGTCGAGAATCATCTGAGGAGCTGGCGCAGCTTGTGCCACATTGCCACATTGCCACATTGCAGCTTCAACTCCGGGCCTACAGACTGTAGGGGGATTTGGCTATCAGTCTGGGGGTAAGCCCTCTTGCTTTACCCTTCTTGGATCTGGATTGCAGTCTGGGGTGGAGGTCTTGGGGTGGGTGACCATCTTACCAGAGCTTGTGGAGGCTTCGGAGAGGGCACCCAACTAATACCTCCGGCAATTGAGAAAACCCCAGCATTTGGGACAGAAGGTCCCCTGGCTGGTGGCAGAGTCCTACTGTGGCAACAAGCCAAAAAGTCAAGTAATTAAGTGGCAACATGCCTAGGCAAAGGAAACAAAATAAACAGAAAAATTCAACATTAGACTCCTATTTTGGGGGCAAAGAGGATCAAAGCATGGAACAGGAGGAGGACTGGGAGGTCAGAAATCCTGCACCAAAAAACCCAAATGAAAATACAAACTGGTTATAGGCCATAGAGGACCTTAAGAAACAGATAAGAGAAGTGGGGGAAAAATTGGGAAGAGAAATGAGAAAGATGGAAGAAAAGTATGAAATGAGAGTCAACAGCCTGACTGAGGAAAATAACACCTTAAAAAATAGACTAACTCAAAAGGCAAAAGAGGCTCAAAAAGGCAATGAGGAGAAGAATGCCTTAAAAAGCTGACTTTGCCATATGGAAAAAGAATCTCAAAAGCTCACTGAAGAGAATCACTCCTTCAGAATTAGACTGGAGCAAATGGAAGCTAGTGACTTTATGAGAAATCAAGATGCTGTTAAGCAGATCCAAATAAATGAAAGAATTGAAGGCAATGTGAAATATCTCATGGGAAAAACCATTGACCTGGAAAATAGATCCAGGAGAGACAATCTAAAATTTATTGGACTACCTGAAAGCCGTGATCAAAGAAAGAATCTAGAAATCATCCTTCAAGAAATTCTCAAGGAAAGTTGCCCTGATGTTTTAGAACCAGAGGGCAAAATAGAGGTTGAAAGAATCTACTGATCACCTCCTGAAAAAGATCCCAAAAAGAAAACTCCTAGGAATATTATAGCCAGGTTCCAGAATTCCCAGATCAAGGAGAGAATATTACAAGCAGCCAGGAAGAAACAATTTGAATATTGTGGAAACACAATCAGGATAACATAGGATCTGGCAGCTTCTACACTGATGGATCGAAGGGCTTGGAATATGGTATTCTGGAGGGCAAAGGATCTGGGATTAAAATCAAGAATCACCTACCCAGCAAAACTGAGTATCTTGTTTCAGGGGAAAATATGGTCATTCAGTGGAATAGAGGACTTTCAAGCATTCTTGAGAAAAAAACCAGAGTTGAATAGAAAATTTGACATTCAGACACAAGAAGCAAGAGATGCTTGAGAAAGTAAACAGGGAAAATAAATCATAAGGAGCTTATCAAAGTTGAACTATTTACATTCCTACATGGAAAAACAACTGTAATTGATGAAACCTTTCTCAGTATGAAAATAGCTGAAGAAGGGTATATGGGCATATGAATACATATGTGAATGTGTGTATATATGTCTACAGGTATACATAGATAGAGGGCACAGGTCAAATTTAATAGGAAGGGATGATACTTAAGCAGTGAAATTGAGAGGTGAGAAAGGAACATAAGGAAAGGAGATGGGGAAAGACAGAATGGGGTAAACTATCTCATCTAGAAGAGGCAAAGGAAAGTGGTTGCAGGGGAGGGGAAGAACAGGAAGGCAAAAAGGCAAAACCTTATTCTCATTGAATTTGGCTCAGGGAGAGAATCACATACATACTAAATGGGATAGCTCACCCTATGGGAGAGTGGGAGGGAGGGGGGTGGGGGGAGATGATGAAAGGGAGGGCAGGCTGGCGGGGAGGGAAGTTGGAAGTACCCACTTCTGAAAATGGACAGGATCAAAGTGGGGAGTGGATCAGGTGGGAGGTGGGATAGGAGGGAGGGAAATACAGTCAGTCTTTTACAATATATCTACTATGGTAATGTTTTGCATAGCTACACATGTACAATATATACTGAATTGCTTATCTTCCCAGTAAGGGTGGGTGACAAGGGAGGAAGGGAATGAATCTGGAATTTGAAGTTTTAAAATGAAGTGTTTTAAATATATATAAATACTTTTATTTTATTTATTTTTTATTTTTTTATTTTTTGCTTTTTGGAGGGCAATTGGGGTTAAGTAACTTGCCCAAGGTCACATGGCTAGGTTTTTTTGTTTGTGTGTGCATTAAGTGTCTGAGGCTGGATCCGAACTCAGGTCCTTCTGACTCCAGGGCTGACACTCTACTCTCTGCGCCACCTAGCCGCCCCATAAATACTTTTATTAATACTATTTTACATATAATTGGGTGATAAGATGTTCAGGCATTGGTGCATGGGGATTCACCTTGCCCTACTGGAAAAGTCAAAGGGAGTATGGGAGAAGAGATGGGAGAGAGAAGATTGTATGAGGGGATATCCTGTGGGACTGCTATTCTGGGGTGGTGGGCAGGGGAAAAATGGGGAAAAAATTGTAACTCAAAATCTGACGGAAATGAATGATGTAATTTAAGAAGTAATAAAGCATTTGAAAAAAAAGGGGGGGAAAGTATTTAAAACACTTTGTAAATCTTATAGCTCTATATAAATGTTTACAATTGATCCCAACTCTAGGTCACTGCCATCATATCATTTTCTTGCTTCTACCCTTCAGCAATCAAGTAGAGGATGTCACAAAATTGTATTGACTGGCTCTTGTAAAATTGTATATTATCTAACTTTAATTAGACCCTCAGAAGTGCACAGCAATTTTTTTTTTAATTCACACCTGATTGACTGTTATCACATTCCTAACACTGGTTCCAAATTTTCTCTCTCAAGGCCCCAATTCCAACCCTCACCTTTCCTCTCAGCGGGTGACCTTTCTTCCTAATAGTCTGAGGCTGTTTAGAATGAGCTGTCTCATCTGTCCTCTTAAAAAGGTCTGTTTGTCCTAATCTATCAGTTTCTCTCAGTCTCTCAGGATGAGGTCATTCTCTGCCTTGTCAAGAATAAACTCTGCAATTATCCCCTTTACTCCATCCTTAGATTTTAGGGATTTCAACCTGGATGAGAGCTTAGGGACAAGCTGGTTTGACTGCCTTATTTGAAAGATGAGAGAACCAAATTCCAGAAACGTGAAGATGACTTGTATAAGGTAAAATGGGTGATAATTAGCAGGACCAAAAACTGAATTTAGTTATTGACTCCAAATTCAATTAGATTTGATAAATGTTTATTTAATAATGACTATATGAATGTCATTATATTAATCACAATGGCAGCCTTTTTCTTCAAGAGAAAAAGCTCTGCTACTACTCCATCCTATGTGACCTTGAAAAATTTGCTCAACTTCTTCTGGCCTTAGCATCCTCATCAGAAAGGATTAGATAAATTAGATAAATAATCTTTAATGTCTCTTCCACTTGTAAATCTTATATTATGTTTGCTTCCACATCCAGTGGTGGTGTTGAATACTAGATTGTGCAAATAAGTTGATTTGAGGTAAGAAATACTATTAAGTAGGGAAGATAAGAGATGAAATGAAAGAGGAGGTGATACCTGAGATGAACCTAGGAGGAAGAAAAGGATGAGAAATATATTCCAGGCAAAGGTATGGGAGAAGGAATTTCAAGTTTGAGGACTAGCTGGTAGCTCAATTTCACTGAAATGTAGTTTGTAAAAGGGAGTAACGTGAAATGAAGTCAGAAATAAATGCTTAGTTATGTCATGGATGACCATAAGTGCCAAACTAAATTTGTATTTTGTCCTAGATGCAATTGGGAGCCACTGAAAAATTTTGATTAAGACACTGAACTTCTGATGCTTTAGGAGATTATTTTGGCAGCTAGACTAGTCACAATGAAGGCCTGAATTAGGGCATAGAGATTGGGTAAGTAGAAAGAAAAAGTTGGCTATAAGAGTTGTTATGGAGGAGGTAGAATCAATAAAACTTGCTAATTGGTTGACTTTTTGAGGTGAAGCGGAGACAAGAATTCAGGCTGCCTCCAAGGTTATGGGAGTATCCTCTTTGGATATATGGAACTTTGAAGGAAAAACAGGTCTGAAGGGAAATAAAAATAGTTCTATGTTGGATATGTTGAATTTGCCTTTCTATTCATGAGATGTTGCTTAGACATATAGGTTTGGTAGTCATCTGTGTAAAGATGGTGGCGGTTGTTGAGATTATGAAGGTAAACAGTAGAGAGAAAGGAAAGAAGATGGCTAGGACAAAGTCTTCTGGGACACTGACATGAAGGAAGAGGGAAATGGATGAGGATCCAGTAAAGTGACTGATGACAAATACTCCAAAATGTAGGAGAACAAGGAGAAAGAAATGTCATGGAAGTCAAAGGAGAAGAGAGTGAATGGTCTTATCACATAGCCAATCATGTGGCACGATCAATATGCCAGGATAACTAGAGACAGAACTTCAGTACCTTGGATGTACTATTGGTTTAAGTCTTACAAAAGACATAAGCAAACATTGCATAAGATGAGAGAATATGTTTTGCGCTTAGTCATTTTCAGTCATGTCTAGCTCTTTATGACCCTTTTACAGATTTTCTTGGCAAAGATGCTAAACTGGTTTGCCATTTCCTTCTATAGTTAATTTTACAGAAAAGGAAACTGAAGCAAACAGGGTTATTTGTCTAGCTACACAACTAATAAGTGTATGGGGCTGGATTTGAAATCAGGAAGATAAATCTTCTTAACTCCAGGTCTAGGACTCTATCCCCTATACCACCTGGATATAGACAGGTTGAAATATCAAATGGAATAGTCACATGTATGGGATCATGGGCCCATTGAAGTATATTTTTGTTATTGTAGCTCTTAATAATATTTCACAATTTAAATCTCATTAAACTCTTTTTTGAGGCCAACACATTTGTTTTGCTTGTAACTGTTGGTAATCTTGAAATGAGTATAGTGCCTTCTACATAGTAGAGGTCTAATAAATATTTGTATTGACTTACCTTGAATTTGATATTAAAACCTGAAAATTAAAGCAAACCTTTACACAGTGGATGCTGTTCAGAGCTTTATACCACTGTTACAGATTACACAGTACCACCTTTATGAAATATAAACTCTGGTGTAAAACATAACACCATGTGGTATCATCATCTACTGGAGTCTTACCCCGTGGCCTCACACATGGCCAACTAGCCTCGGGATTCAGCCTCTTGCTTTCCCCCTTCTAGTTTCTAGCTGCCACCTTCTCCCCTTTATATTCTGTTCCTGTATATTCCACAGCTCACCTCAGCATAAAGGAGATTACAGGGTGTTAACTACCCATATTCCTCAGAAACAACACCTTTTATTCTTTGAAATTTTTATTGTGTATAGTCAACTTTTTCTTCAAGCTTCTACATGTGTGTGGTTCTGATAGTGGTAAATTCTTCAACATCTCTGTCAGTACTGTTACATTTCTTTTAAAGATTTTTGCCCATTTGGTGATTGTGAGATGGGACCCCAAAGTGTTTTTAATTTGTGGTTCTGATTACTAGTGGAGGTCTGGTGCATATCTAGACTCCGTCTGCTTGCTCAGCTATTGTGCCCTTTCCATATGAAGGATACTAGGGAGCTTGTTTCTTAGAGCATCCCAATGGGAAGTACCTTAGAGAGACTGTGGAGTTTGTATTGACATTCTGTAACCAGTTCTTGTTGGCTAATCATATGCTATAAAGGAGGCTCTCTTATTGGCCCTAGGAGTATTCAAAAAGTCTTATCAGCTTCATTTACTTCCTATTTGGTAATTTCCCTTCAAAGAGTGACTTTTTTTGCTCATGGTATCTGATGAGAAAAAGCAGTTAAGGGGAAAGGACCTCCTCTGGAACCAGTGAAAAGATTCACATGGCATGTTTGCCACATCTGGACATGAGCTTGGTGGCATCAAAGCTATGTTGGAACTCTGCCATGTTTTGAACCTATTCTCTCAGAGACTGCCAGTATAAGGGAGATTATGTCACAGAAATAAGGGAGAAAATGCTTGTGCATTTATTTTTGTTATTTCTTTGAAGTAAATATTTCTTTTGAAAGCTAATTGATTTAAAGTGGTTAAATAGAACTAGAGTGCTATCATTGGCCCTCTAACAATGGGGGAGGATCACAAGTAATGAGGGCTCCAGCTGATCTCAGTAGAGCAAGAGACCATTTAACCTCGCGGGGTGCCTCTCTTGTACTCTGAGGGGTGATGTAGCAGGCTTGCTTCTGGGAGTGAGGGCCAGAGCATAGATGCTATTTTAATGAGGTTAAAGAATGTTTGAAGTGATTATTAATGGCTTGCATTTCTTCTTTTGAAATTTGTTTATGTTTTTTGACCATTTATTTATTATAGACCAAGAGTTACCTTTGCAATTTTTTTTACAGTTTCTTTGTAGATTTGTAGCAGTGACCATGTCACTCTCTCACTCGGTTGTTCCCTACTTCCAATAGGATAAAATACAAAGTCCTTAACCTGGCAGGAGAGGCCATAGTTGGGCTCCTTATTTCACATTACTCTTGTTTACATACTTTGTGTCCCACCAAACTGAGACTACTAGCTGTTTATTACATTTTTATCTTTGTGGTTTTACACAGACTCCTTAATACTTGAAATGTGTCTCTGTCCCTCCTTGGCCTCATAGAAAACTCATCGTTTTATATATACATATATACTCTTGAGGTGAGGTTTTGCTTTGTGGCTCACTTATAGGAAGAGTTATGTGATTTGGCCAGATGAGACTCTGAGTAGCCATTGAGCCCCTTGGCTTTGAAAACCCAGATGTTGGTGCTTCTCTCTCTGTATATATGTAGAGGTCACACAGCTAGAAACCCTGTCTATTGGTCTGTTGAATTGTGTTATTTCCTCTGTCTGTATTTTTTGTCTGCTTGTAATTTCTGTTTGTATTTTCTGAAGTTCAGGGTGCTGACTTTTTCCCTTGAACTAGGTAAATGATATATATGTTTGATTAAAGTAAGATTGTTAACCCTTTTTGAATTGTTTTCCTTTAGAAAAGCAGATCAAAGAACCTGTACTAGCAACCATCTTGGGTATGCTAGGGTGCTTGCTATTATGAATGGTCAGTTCAGGTGCCACTTTTTTTGTAAAGCCTTTCCTTAGCCCAGTTGTGGGGAACCAGCTGCCTCGAGGTCACATGTGGCCCTCTAGGTCCTCAGGTGTGGCCCTTTGACTGAATCAGCTGCACTTAAGGACCTAGAGGGTCACATGTGACTTTGAGGCCTCAGGTTCCCTACCCCTGTCTAGCCTCTCAGTTAGTGTTTTTTCTCTTCTTCCTCAGCTTATCTTGTATTTACTTTTCCACATATAGTTTGTATTCTCTCAATCAAACATAAGCTTCTTTAGCATAGGACTTATTTTATCTTTGTCTTTGTATTTCTAACACCTAGCAGGCACTTAATTAACAGTTGTTGAATTGTTTTAAAATATCCTACTCCATTAGCACTAAAGAGTAACATACAAATTGCAATAACAAGCAAGGAGAATAGTTAGGTCTTTTCTATAAAACCTAGTCTCTCAAGCACATGTTTTGGGCATTAGCTCTAATCCTATCATTGTTTCTCTGTTCATATTTGAGTTCATTTTTTCTATTCTGTCCTTAGCATCAAGCTACCCTTCTGCTTGGGCCAGATATTATCTCATTTCTTAGTGTTCAGCCATTGGATTTCATTATGCAGTGGTGTCACTTTATCAGACCTTTTAGAATACATTTATTTATCCCTTAATTCTAGCTTTGATGGATACTGCTTTTTGATGATATTCCAAGGTGAGTTTCTTTCTACCCCCTGGTGTTGGATTTGGGAAGAGTCTTATCTTTATTTTATTATATTTATTTATCTTAATTATATTTTATTATCTTTATCTTAATTTAGAGTCTGTGAACTGCTTTAACAAATATTTTGAAAACATATTTCAGAACAATTTGTTACTTTTGTAATCATACGCATTTTATTTTATGCATTTAAAACATTATTCTGAGAATGGTTCCATTGGCTTCAACAGACCATGGCCAAAGAGGTCCATGACACAAAAAAAAGGTTAAGAAGACTCTAGAACAAAACTCTAAATGCCTAGGGAGAGTACAAAAGTGTTATATTTCCTACTTTTCTCATCTTCCTGCAATTCAAAATCTAGATAATGGAAACCATCAAGTTGGTAGGATTAAAATATTAAGTGTAATGAAAGTTTGGTCTGATTAATTATTGCAGTTGTGTACCAAATTAAGAGATTAAAGATGTTCTCATTTTTTTCAGCTTTATTCACGGCATTTATTATAGTTTAAATCACTAAGATATATGTGAAAAGACATTTTTTTTAATGAGAATTTAAAGAGAGGCCATATTTCATTTGAACATGGATGCATAATGAGTCAATTAGATTTGTCTTCAATATCATTTAGATAATGAACTTTATAAAACCAAGAGGTTTCTAGAAGTTATTATATAAGATATATTATTCTTGTTAGTTCTATTATATATTGGGTTGAGATTTCAGGCTTTATTTACTGATATTTTGTTGATCTATCAAAAGATTTGGAGAATAGTGTCCGTATAAGTGATATTTTTATTGTCAAAGTTCTATTTCATCTATGGGATTATTACAGATAAAAATTTCTCCTCTAGGAATATTTTTCAGCAAATTCCCAAATCCTTTCTATTGCATTTTAATCTGGCAGTTTCTCAGTGTTAGCTAGGAAAAGAACATTCTGATAATTGGAAGATCTTTCTAATTGGTCAGAGTCAGATCTAGAACAGCAAGTCCTTTCATTGCTTCCTGTCTTCTGAGTTTTTTGAAGAATGGGATTATCATTAAGACAGATTATAGATTTATCAACTCTTCTCTTTTCATCAGGAAGAGCTCCCCAGATGTCTTAATATTTGAAGTCTCTCATTATGCCTTCATGTCGGGTTTGTGATCTATTCCTTAAGCTTCTCATCTAATTTTTTCTTCTATCAAAGTGTCAATAGAATGTTCCTATGGCAATATAAACTCTGTTTCTTCTGCCATTTGTTTTTACCTAAATACTATCCATTGCATTTCTCCTCCACTTCCCATTTACCTATACTGCTATTTTGAATAATCCCTTCCAGAACCATATTCCAGCTATGCATGTTGTCTTATGAAATCTCAGGGATACCTGTGACATCAAACATGCCTCCTTGGATTAACATTTATAGTTCATTTATTTTTATTTCCCATTCTCTAAGCAATTGTGGGTGCCATCTGAGACCATTGTGTTTTTTTTTTTTTTTTTGGCTCTCTTCTGATATTTTTTCTTGTGAATTGTTGGTGATTTTTCTTGTTCTTCTGTTTTTTACCCTGTTATAGTTGCTATATTATTGGATTTTTTTTTCTTTTTGGATGGGGGAAGTCAGGGCAATTGGGGTTAAAGTGACTTGTCCAAGGTCACATGACTAGTGTTAAGTGTCTGAGGCTGGATCTGAACTCAGGTCCTCCTGACTCCAGGTGTTCTATTCACTGTGCCACCTACCTGCCCCAATATAGTTGCTATGTTGTATTGTACAAGAGTTGGCAGATCTATGTAGGTAGTCCTTTTCTATCTTCCTTTCTACTTTGTTTAAAGTCCTTTTGATTTGCAGAACTCCATGTAAATATATATTTTACCAGTTCTTCACATATAATCCCATACCTGGGCAAGAGCCCAGCATTCTAAATCCTGTCTTCGGGCACCATCTTCCTAACCAACTGTCCATTGCCTAAATTGGCCTTTCTTTTCTGAATCCCTGCCTTCAGCTGGGAATAGAATAGAAATGAAAAATTCCACCTGTACCCATATGGTCTTCATTTTTTCCTTCAGGGTTTTGAAAAATCATTAGCAATAACTTCCAGGCCCTTTCTCATTCTGCCCCATGCATGAATAACCAGAAATGGATAGTGTTTCTCAGGTTTGACAAGTCACAGGAGACTGTTTTGTCCAAGATACACACTCCAGAAAGGTAACTGATCTTTCTATGTTTTTTTTTAGATCACTATACAGCTACCTTCATCCTCTAGGGTGGCAAGGCACCAATCACCAATATTCTGTTCTTTTTCTATCCATTTTTGCATGTTCTCTCATGCAGTGGCACCCATGGATCCATTTCATTATTTTTTGGAGCACATGAGAAATGGCTTCTTCTTAAAATGCCTCTATTCCTTCCTTTAAGGAAAGAGCCTCCCAACTATTATTTAACTTCAAATGGCCAACATCCCTTTTTCTCTCCCTTCCATTTGCCCAAATCACTGATACAAGTGAACATTTCTCAGTTTCTTCTAGAGTCTTTATTCTTTGTTTTATGATTCAGCCACTCTTTCAATTCATTGAAGGAAGTTTAATTCTCTCTGATAACCTAAAGAGTAGAAGAGTGCCTCTCTATCCCTTTAATTTTCTCTTCTAAGACAGAAACCAATATGTACTTTGTCCATAGATTTTTGTTCCATAGAACTTTGTATTTGTTTGACTTAAGAACTTTAGTCTTTTATCTTCTGTGGTAGCTCTTCTGGTTATTTTTCCTTGCTTAATTATGTGACAAATTGCCTGCCTCTTTGTTTTAGTGGGAGCTCCTAAAGAACTGTGAGTTCATTTATGGCAGATGTCTACTTTTCTTTATGTTAGTACTGCTAAGCTACTTTTAAATGAAAATTAGCAATTTACTGTCATGCCCTAATGAAGGCAATGGGACAAAAACCATTCCACAAACAGAAATTCAATTATAGCTTAGATTTAATTACCTGCCTTGTTTCTCCTTGACCACTGAGTTTCAGATATCTACTTTACAACCCTGATTACTTGGCTCTGTCTTTTTCTGTCCTATAGCTATCCTTCTCTCTCTTCTCTTCTTTCCTCATCCTTCTTTTTCTCACTCCTCCCCTTGACCCCAAGTTTATTTTTCTCAGAGGCAGCATGATGTATTGGAAAAGGAAATGTTTTGGGTTCTATTACTAGGTTTCCTAATAATTTGGTGAGACTTAAGGATAATCACTTTTCTTCTCTACAAATCTTCATTTGTAAAAGGAGGGGGTTGGAGCAAAATGACCTTTAAGGTCTCCTACAGCTCTAAAATGTCATGTTATGGTTATTTCAAAATTGCAAGTAGAGGAAAGTATTTACACTTATGTTGTTAGTGACAAAGATTATTTGCATGTAACGTTAAGGTTGTTATTAAAGCAACCATTAGTTCATGTGATCAGGATCTGAAACATCTGGGATGGGTATAAAGGAAATCAGGTATTGGTTCAATTTTTAAAAAAATCTCATGTAAGGTTTGAAGAAATGGATAATGCTCTTCCTTTCATTTTTACTTATATCATCTAGTTTTATGAGAAGTTTAGCTGTGAAGTTGTCTGGTTTTGATTCTAGGCAGATTCTTCTATTTTTTTCCTAATGGGGGAGTGAGACTAGAAATACTGGACAATGAAAGCTAATCAAAATTTTGTGGATTGAATTTAATCTTTTTCCAACTCTAATAATTAAAAAAAAATAAAGCAAAGCATACACAATAACAAAACTATAATGGTACATTAAATGTCTGGGTCAAATATCTGGATGGACATTTCTATTAGGCTCTGAAAAATCTAATATAAATGTAATAGTGAACTTCAATATTTAGGTTACTTGAGTGTGAAATTGGGTACTTTTGTTTTATTTGTCTAGCAATGGTTAGAATGTACTTCTAACAGTATATGGGATAGAAGATGTTTGATTTTGGAGAACTAATTACTCCCTCTTGGCTGGCCCCACTATTGTCTGGGAAGCACCTTTTATTATTTATTAATATTAACATTAATTTATTATTTTATTCTAGCTCTATCTTTAGTGCAGTGACTTTCTCTTTAGTTAATACCCTTAACTCCACATTTGGAGGGGGATAAAGGGGAATAGGCTTTCTATTAAACCTTTCAGTCATGATAAATAATGGGAAAGGGGAAGTCTGCCTGTGGCACCAACTCACATACCAGAGGCAGATACAGCAAGATCCTAGATTCATTTTATGTGCACAGGGTTTAGATTCACTTGTTCTTCTCTTTGTTTGGGAATCCATACAACTATGTATCAATATCATCTCTTATGTTTATCTCAGAGCCCCCATCTAGAGAAATCCCCATTTATTAGAAAGAGAATCTCTGTCTCTCTCTCTGTCTCTCTGTCTGTCTGTCTGTCTGTCTCTCCCTCCTCCCCTTTCTCACTAACCATAGCCTACTCTGCTACTTTTGAACAAATGAAACACATACAGACCAGTGACACAAGGATTAAACACAATTTTAGCTTCACATTGACTTTTTGAGATTAGCTCAATAGAAATATAAAATGATTTTTAAAGAGAGATAAACTTTGAAGTGAACATAGGCTCTCCTTGGGAGGAGGAAGCAGAGAGGGGGAATGGAACCATTGTTTTGGATTTGCCTCTCTAGTAAGTTCAGCAAAACCAGACACTTGCATCTTTCACAGATGTGCATATCTGTATTTACTTCTGGTGTGTATCTGTATACCACTGTACTTCTTCATGAGTCTATATTTACTTCTGGCAGCAGTGGCCTGGGTTGTGGTGGAAAACATGGTGATGTTGGCCTCCCTCATTTCCTCCCCAAAGCCAGTCTCCTTTTGTCACTGCCTTTTTGTGAAGTTTCTCTCCCTCTTAGCTTCCCCTTAGATATGGGAAGAGCTAAGTCCTACTAGGTGCCCAACAGATGAACACTGGACACCAGTCTCTACTATCTCGCTACATTTTCATCCTTTCAGTGTTTTCCATGACATAAAAAGAGAAGGGAGAAAGGTCATTGGAATTAGAAATAGAAGGTGACAGAGAGGTCCTCTAGTTTAACCTTCCCATTCTTCAGATGCAGAAACTGAGACTGAAATGTGAAGTGATTTTTCCAAGGTAGTAAGTGGCAATCAGGTTTTCTGACCCCCATAGTCACTGTTTTTCTTATTTTCTCTGCTGCTTCTCAATAAATGAGGAAAAGAATAGGAAAAGAAGAGAAAGGAAGAATCATATTTTTGTTAAAAAATAATCAAAGATGTGTCATTTCTGTCCAGTTATTACTTTTTTCCCCAAGTGAAAGATCTCAGAAACATTTGTAAGAATAGACAGGAGGTAAGAGAAGACATCTCAAACAAACTCAGTGGGAAATTGTTGCCCTATAATCAGAGGAAATCCTTCCTTGCAAATAATAATTTCTGTCAGTGGTGGCAATGCATTGTTGGAAAATTAAATCTTTATCAGTAGCAGGCATCATGTTGTCAGAGCCCTCATGATTTTTGGATTCCATGATGAGAAGCAGCAGTTCTCATTTTCCCAAGTGTTTTGAAAAGTAAATAAGTCAAATCAAGTCTCACTGTTTTTTTTTAATAGGAGTTTCTTTCCAAGTTATTGGATCAAAGTGAGAAGAAAAAAATACCTTGCAGAATAAATGAGTTAGGGTGCAAAAATCAAGATAAACTGCCTGTAAGATGTAGATGGATGCACATCAAATACTTACCTTCTTTTTTGACATCCTGTAACTTTCCCATAGTGTGGTTCATTCTAATTTTTAAAAAATTGGCAAGGACCAACTTTATACTAATTTTTGCAATAGGCAAAGGATACAGAGATATGTTTGGAAGAATACAGAGATATGTTTGACATAGTTCCTAACTTCAAAGAGTTCATAGGAGCTATGTTAAACACATAAATAACTATAATATATGTCAAATGCAATGACACAAACATCAACCATAATAATAATAATAATAGCATTTAACCTGGGACTTGAAGATTTAGATAGTGATATTTGAGGCGGGGCATCCCAAATCAGAGAACATGGCATGAACGAAGGCTTGGGTA
Organism: Gymnobelideus leadbeateri; assembly: GCA_011680675.1. NCBI lineage: Eukaryota > Metazoa > Chordata > Mammalia > Diprotodontia > Petauridae > Gymnobelideus > Gymnobelideus leadbeateri. The sequence goes on along the minus strand of WOXC01009548.1, from coordinate 11,299 downwards.
GTGGAAAATTGGGAAATGTTTAGAGAGCAATTAGTAGTTCCATTTGGCTGTATTAGAGGGAAGTGGGGGGAGACAAATCTGGAAGGGTAGGCTACATTCAAATTGTGATGTGAAGGAGCCTTGAATGGCTTTTATTTCCAGTCTAATGTCATTTATTAAACTCCATTGCTAGGCATGCCAACTCAGAATGAAAAACAGTCTCTGTATCAAGAAATTAAAACACTACTGGTTATTTTTTTAAAAAGGAGGCCAAATATGTTTCCACTTAACTTCTTAGTTCTGCCCTATAGAGCAACATAGACTAAATATCTAATCACTCTTTGACATGACAGTCCTTCAAATATTCAAGACAACTGTCTTGAATAAAGACAGTTGTTTTTATTAAATAAAGAAAATAACATATCTATTACTCTATTGAATAAAAATAGTTCACATTTGTATTTTACTTTCCAATTTAAAAATACTTTATCTCATTTACTTCTCTCAAAAAATACCGTGAGGTAGATAGTACCAGTATTAAAGACAAGGCTATTGAACCTCAGAGATCCTTAGTAAGTTGCTCAAGCTCATACAAGTGGCAGAATTGGGACTTGAACCCTAATTCTCCCGGCCCAGATCTATTCTGATAGGCAGTGAGGAGCCCTTGAAAGTTTCCAAACTGGGTAGTGGCATGATTAGAGTTGCACTTTGGAAAGATTAACCTTGCAGAGCTGCCCAAGATGGATTAAAAAAGACTGGATAAAGAAAAGATTGGAAAAGAAAATCTTTCTAACATTGTAGTTTGAGCCAGAAGTAGTCATTCTTCCTCCCCCAATATCCCACCCTAAAATAAAAATGGAAAAAACTCTGAAAGCAGTGTCAGAATCAGAGTAGGATTTATTATCTGCAAGACAGAACTTGGCCAGGTTCTGCCATCTCTTATAAGTTCAATATGTCTCTGCAGAATTCTAAGCCACAGATAAAATAATCCTTTTTGATTTATTGAGCCTGGGTGTAAGAAATCTACAAAAAGAAAGGTCTGCACCAATTCTTTATTGGTAGTTCTTCCTGGGCAGTGTGGTTTTTGTCTTCTTAGAGGTATAGGGTAAGGTTATATACCAGGCTGCATTTACTTGTACATAATTTCCATTAAATTATTTTGCTCATTAATTGGAAACTAGAGCTTTTGCCCTCAAGCCAGTTCCTTTCTCAGCATATAGTTATACTTTCTGAATAATATGCTTTAGTAATGTGATATTTCCTTTTTCCCTCCTCTAATTTTCTTTACTGCTAGAGAAAGGTGCTGGATTGACTGCCAAGAAATCCATGTCCTTTTGACACAGCAGAATTAACTAGAAATCAGCCTCTTTCTACTGTCTCACCCACACTCCACAGCCCTACCAATGTTCTACAGCTCTAATATTAAGGAACTACCATGAAGTAGATGAAGTCGGTTCTTTTCTTCTTTAATGGCAGAGAAGAGCAAAGGACATAATTAAGAATTAGATCTCTGAAGAAAGGTTAAAGGAGGTAGAATTCCATAGTCTAGAGAAAAGGAGGCTGAAGGGTGATTTAATAATTGTCTTCAGTTATTGAAGGGATATTATTATAAGAATGGCATTGACTGACCAGCTGCTTTTCTCCACTAAGTACAGAATTATTGAGAATGCACTTAGATTATAGGAGAGGTTTAAATTGCAAGTGCAGTATTACCTAGCATCATAGAATCTTAAAGTTGGAAGGAACCTCAAAGGTCATCTAATTCTATTCCCAGGATCCAACACTATCTCTGGCAAGTGCTTATCTAGGTCTGCTTGAATGCTTCCAAGAATGGGAACTCATCACTTTATAAGGTAACTCATCAACCCATTCATCTTTTAATAGCATTTGTTGATTAAAAAATAATTCCTCCTCATATTTTAAAAAATCTTTTTCAATATGTCCAAAACAGAACCTATTATCTTTTCTTCCTGCACAGCCTCACCCTTCCCAACTTTCCTATAATTATTCAGGGTATCAGCATTTTTCCAGACACCCAGGCTTGCAACCTCAATGTTATCCTTGACTCCTCACTCAGTTTCACTCTATACTTCCAATCTGTTGCCAAACATTGACATTTTTACTATAATAACATCTTTTCTATCTATCTATCTATCTATCTATCTATCTATCTATCTATCTATCTATCTATCTTCCTATCCATCTATCCCCATTTCCCTTACTCCCACCACCATCACCTTAATTCAGGTCCTCATCCCCTTGTAATAGCCTTTAATCTCTCTTTCTGACACTTGTTTTTCTCTGCTACAAGTCATTCTCTGCTCAGTTGCCAAAGTGATTTTCCTAAAGCTAAGGTCTGATAATGTCATTCCCTCTCATTAAATTCCATTGGCCCCATATTACCTTCAGGATCAAATATGAGATGCTTTGTTTGGCATTTAAAGCTCATTATAACTTGATCCTTTCCTATACTTTCTGTCTTCTTATACTCTATTCCCCTCTATGCATCCTATGTTCCAGGCACAATGGTCTACTTAATTTCTTAAACTTGATACTCCGTCTCCTTATTCTGTTCCTTCTCTCTGGCTGTCCCTCAAGCCCAGAATACTCCCCCACTTCACCTCTGCTACTTTGTTTCCTTGGCTTCATATTCTGCAGACCTTTTACCTTAACTCCCCCACCTCACTCCCCTCAAGAGCTGATAGTCATTTCCCCTCTGAGATTACTTCCTATATACTCTGCATATATCTTGCATGTATCTAGCTACGGTCTATCTCCTCCCTTTGTGTTCTTTGTTGTAAGGGACTATTTTTACCTTCCTTTGTTTCCCATGGACTCATTGATTCAGAATTATGGGAGAAGGTTTTCATTTGTGAATGGAGGATTCAGATTGATGCTAAATTTTTCCAACTCTGTCCCAACTAAATATTTTGGGGTTTGATTTGTGGTTCTAGTCTGACTTGTAATGGAGTAGGTATTGGATGAGAGGTAGAGCCATATTTTCAACCCAGTAATTCCCTATGGGAATTCAAGAGTGAGTAGATGATGTGGGTTACAATTAGATAAGACACAGTTTACCTGGGGTCCTTTGGCTCTGATAGGTGAGATTTCACGTTTTGTTGCCCAGAATCAGGCCTTCTCTTCATTTCCCAGTCCATTTCAGACCATGATGACTCCATTTCAGTTATCTCCCTCAATCCTCTCTCTTTGCAACCACACCCCTGGGTCTCTGGGCTCTGACAGACCATGTTGCTACCTTATCAGGCAGCCTCTTCCACCTCCTCTCTATGGAATGATCTGGATTTATTCCTGGGCTCTGATAGATAAGCTTTTGATTATCTTCTTCAGAGCTAGGCCTCTACCCTGCTTTGCAGCAATTTCTATACAATGCTATACTTAGCCCCTCTCTCTAGCATCTCTATATGTTGTCTTTTCCTATTAGAATGCAAACCCTTTGAAGGCTGGGATGGTCTGGCTTACTTTTATTTCTATCCCTAGTGCTTAGCACAATACCTGGTATAAATCATCTAATAAATGCCTCATCATCCATCAATCCATCTATCCATCCATGTGTTGTCCTCACAGAACTTACAGTCAGTAAAGTTGAGAGGAAATTTGATGTACAGGAATGAATGTAACCTGGGCTCAAGCCTATTTGTATAGGCTTATGTAGAGGCAAGGTAAGCCCCTCTCTGAGGAATAAGATTATACAAACCAAGGCCCCAACTCAATATGACCTTTCTGTTACCCTGAGTTGTTTGGGAACAGGGATCCTGAGAAGTTGAGGGCTGCTCCTCTCCTGGGACCCTGGCTAGGTCCTTGAGAAGAGATATGATGACTGCCCAACTCCTGGAACTAGCCACTCCAAGGAAACATCGTTCTTGGGGTGGGGTGGGGTGGCTTGGAGGGATTGGCCTCCATCCCAGGCCTCACACCAGATATGATGCTTGCTAGAAACACCCGGTGGTATGCCTTCTTTGTTCTCAGCACTACTTAAACTGTAAGATTCAGACCCCCAAATTGGAATCTCACCCATGGAGAGGATGCTCTGCCTGGGACCCTCCCATGCGGGACCCTGATGGCTCTACCCGGGATTCCCCAGCTTGTGTGGTCAGGTGTTGGTGCTTCCCCACAACAGTGATGCTTGTAAATATGTAAATATGTATGTGTGTATATATATATCCACTATTAATCAGAGTTGCTCTTATTCTGCTATCTTTAAGCCTCTTATTCTGTTTTTTCCGCTTTCTTTCTCACTTGCCTATATACACATATATTCTGAATAAACATTCTAAAGAAATCGCTTTGGGTATTTCTTGGAGTGCTGAGCATTCTGTTTATGTGAATTCTGAACCTCCTTAATCGGACAGCTTATTATTATAACATTCCTTATTATTGCAGATTGCCTACCTTTTACACAATGCCTGAGTGAGGGGCAGAATTAATGAGTGCTCAGGATAGGAGAGATCCTGTTCTTACGGCTTTTAGCTTTAAGAGAGGAGATGCACACATCTAAGTTTTCTTCTAGAAGAAAGAGGCCCCTTAAAGGAGAGAAAGTCTCTGGGACAAAACTAATATGTAGAGGAGCTAGCCAGTGCCTCTATCATGTCTTTATTCCCAGGTTACCATGCAAGAGACTTCACAGAAATTCCCTTTAGGGGTGCTTAGGCCTCATTCTCACTCTCTTTTATGGTTGAGCTGAGAGATCTTGTTCCCAGTGGGAGAGTTCATTTACTTTGTGCATTTCTTGGCATATTCTAATCTGTATAACTTCTCTAATTTCTATTTGCTATCAGAATTTATAAATGGGTTTATTTGTTGTTCATTATGAGAGCAGAAGCTGTCTTATTTTCTATTTGTACCACTAACCCTTATCACAATGCTTCATACAAAGTACCAATAAATATTCTTTTCATTCATTCATTTATAAAAAGTTTAAGATGCTATGTTACATATTGGTGAAGCTGTCTTGTGAACAACTAGAAACGATGGCTTAGAGTTCAGGAAAAGAGTCAGGGTTAAGGATTTAGATTTGGGAATTATCTATGGTAGTGGTGATACTACCAAAGGAAGTACAGAGAAAGAAAAGATGGCCCAGAACAGAATCTTGGGGAATACTCATTTAAATGAATTGGAAAGAGGAAGAGGATCTAGCAAATAATGAATAATGAAATATCAAATTATCAAAGAGTAATGAATAATAAATAATGATAATAATAAAGAATAATAAATAATAAAAGAATGATGAATGTTTAGAGGTAGGTGATCCAAGACAGTATGGCTTTTTAGACATTAAGAAAGAGCGTGTAGGGGCGGCTAGGTGGCTCAGTGAATAGAGCGCCGGCCCTGGAATCAGAAGGACCTGAGTTTGGAGCCGGCCTCGGACACTTAATCCATACAAACAAAAACATAGCCCTGTAACCTTGGGCAAGTTACTTAACCCCAATTGCCCTAAAGGGGGCGGCTAGGTAGCGCAGTGAGTAAGAGCACCGGCCTCGGAGTTTGGATGACCCGAGATCAGATCTGGCCTCAGAAAATGAGCACCCACGCATAAATCAAATGACTAGCCGTGTAACCTTGGGCAAGTTACTTAACCCCAATTGCCCTAAAGGGGCGGCTAGGTGGCGCAGTGAGTAAGAGCGCCGGCCTCGGAGTTTGGATGACCCGAGATCAGATCTGGCCTCAGAAAATGAGCACCCACGCATAAATCAAATGACTAGCCGTGTAACCTTGGGCAAGTTACTTAACCCCAATTGCCCTAAAGGGGCGGCTAGGTGGCGCAGTGAGTAAGAGCGCCCGGCCTCGGAGTTTGGATGACCCGAGATCAGATCCGGCCTCAGAAAATGAGCACCCACGCATAAATCAAATGACTAGCCGTGTAACCTTGAGCAAGTTACTTAATCCCAATTGCTTTAAAAAAAAAAAAAAAAAGAAAGAAAGAGCGTGTAGAAAAAAAATGGTCAATAATATTTAAATATGCCCAAGGGTTAAGAAAGATATAAACTGAAAAATGTCAGTGATTTGGCATGCATCTCCTCAGGCAAGGAATGTTCTGGGTGCACAGCAAAATGCCTGGCACCTAGTAAGTTTTCAATAAATGATTGTTGATTGATCACTTTTTGACTGGCTCTTCATTTTATCCAGGCTAAAATGAAGAGCATTCAACTGAGTTAGAGATCTAGTTTCTAGTCATTTCTAGAATATATGCATTAGTAGTCAGATTTTGAAATCTGGAACAAGTCACTTAAATTCTTTAAGAATGTACAAAAAAAGCATTTACTATTTGCAAAGCAGTGTGCTAGAACTTGGAAACCAAAAAGAAATGAGACACTTCTTGTTCTCAAGTTGCTCACATACTAATTTAGAGAGAAAACACATATGAAAGAGTTCTGGGGAAGAGCAGATGAAAGGGCCCTTGAATGTGTGTGGGAGCAATGGTCACATCCAGGGGTGAATTAAGATATATCATCATGCCCTAGATTAGAGAAAGGAAAGAGTGTCCTTACTGGTGGTTGTTCCTACCTGGCCATCCCATGGAGTTTCAGTGCAAAGGGTTGTTTGTGGGAGGGATAAAGGGAAGGCATGAGGGAAGGGCACAATATCTCCTTGATGGAGATAATAATATTGGTCCTAATAATCTCAGAGATTTAAAAAAAAAAACAAGGTTTATGATATCTAAGCATTGCCAAAAAGCTACCGAGTTAGGTCTTGTGACCTTCATACTAAGTTGAATTTTATGGTAGGATATTTAACTCTGTCTTCTATAATTTCACTATTCAGGTCATGGCTGTTTAATAACAAAATAAGAATTGACATATAATTTTAAAAATAACATTTAAAAAATCATCCCATGTAGAAATTATGGTGCAATGGAGAGTCTTGGATTTAGAGTTAGAGGACCTGTGTGTAAACTGCAGCTTTGTCATTTGCTCCCTGTGTGATTTAAGACATAGTATAGCTTTTATTTAACCTGATCAAAGCAAAACAAAACAAAATGAAAAACAAAAATGAGGAATAGGTTCATATTCAGTTCCTTTATCAACCAAAAAAATCCTCTTCCTCCCTGCCTGGGTGAAAATAAAATAGCTCTTCTCTTTGTTGGATCTTACCTTACTTTTTGACCCATACAGTTTATTTGACTCATGGTGCCAGAGAAGGGCTGGGTCAAAGCCGATCATCAGTGCACATGGTTATTTGATATGTTAGTCATGCTTCCTGTCAGGGGCTACATGCATGATGTAGTCTGTGAGCTTCACTCCAGGTCTGAATGAAGTTGGATATTTCACTTTCTTTTCCCAATTTTTCCCATTGAGGTTCTGAATCCATTTCTTTCTCTCTTTTCAGAACTCTACCTTTTACTTTGTGCCTCTCTCTGGAACTGGCCTCCCTTAAATGGTTTCTTGCATAGGCTAGGGTATATTGTTAGGGAGATATGTGCAGGTTAGGTACCTTTCAGGATCAGACTGAACAGTATAGTAAGCACTCTGCACACCACATTAAGATCAGTATAACATTTATTTTGCACACAAGGACAATATAAAGCAGTGTTATAGGAATATAGAAAGATAAAGATAAAACTTAACAGAGTAATAGAAATATTTACATACATCACCAAACCAGGGAAGGACCAACATCTGGGTTCATGTGCTGGGGAGTGCCTTGGTTTCATCCCCCAGAGTCCCGGCTGGGAACATCCTGGGTAGGACTCCAAAGAATATAGTGATTTTTCCAGATTATGTCCAGTTTCAAGCAAAGGAAAAATGGGCACTGTGTGTTTTAGCAGCTGATAGGCTCAGTGACAAGGCTCTACACAATTCAGCATAGGATGTGTTGTGAGGGTGGACTGAACCAGAGTTCAAAGGAGCAAGACATCTATAATTGATAAGGCAAAATTTCTGTGTTCAAAAGGACACAGGATTGATTCCATATATTCCTAGAAGGGTGGCCAATCCTTCAAGGAAGAGGAATTAGCCAGGTATACTCTTACCTTTAGTATTGGGAATGTGGCCCCTGTTCCAAGAAGAAAGGATGATATATGTTGTCATGTAGGCCTATAAATGTACAAGGAAGATCTTTATATTTCATTAACCCTGCATGGGGGTGTACTGGTGCCATTTACAAATGAAGCTCAGGGAAGCTGAATAACTTGGCTCAAATGAAGCAAGCAGTAAGCACCATAAATGAGATTTGACTCTAGATTTAGCACACTTTCCATAAGCGGCCTCAGCAATATGAGGTAATTAACTTAATTCTTCTGAACTTTAGTTCTTTCTCATCTAGATACCTCTTACAGCCCTTATATTTCTAGACCCTATGGAGTAGCCTCTCCAAAATATTGTTCCACCAGTCCTTCACAATGCCTGAAATTTTCAACCTTATTCATTCCTTTGGAGATAACCCTTCTGTAAAAGCAAATGATCCATGTGAAAGAAGCACTCAGCCCATGAGCAACTTTATCACATTATTCAAGATATATGACAGATGTAATGGACAGGACAGGTAGATTTTGGTTAGAACATAGAGGGAGGTAGGTGTTGTCTAGCACACATTTTAAGGTCAGGAGTTCAGGCTCCAGAGGGATCTTACCTGAGGTCTTTGGGTAGTGGAGAGAATATGGGTCACTAAGTTCCTGGTAGAGGTACCCAAATTGGTAGAGGGTATTGTCCAAAGAGAAAAGAAGAACCCTAAACAAAGTACTTATTTTACACCTTTATCTAATTTTCAACCTGGTGAGGACTATGTACTTATATATTTGGGAGAAAACATCATATCAAACACAAGGCTAGAAAGAAGTCTATTTTGGAAACAACACTAGAGGAGAATGAATCAAATGTAAAATTACTGAGAGAAGATTTGGCTTCCCTAATTTCCCTAGTGTACAAAAGACTAGGGCTCAGTAAGCTAGAACCTTTGCCAAATATGTATTCACTATAGCTCTGGACTTGAAATGCATGATTGGCAGAGAAGAACAGGAAGATCTGCAGAGAGGTTAGCTGGTGAAACTTATTCTTTCTCAGAACCTGTATCTTTGGTAATCTCTAATGAGGAGAGAATTGATATAGTATGCTACTAATTTTCCAAAAGACAGAAACAAGAGTCATGAGACTTTTGTGAGTACCAATTTGATTTAATATTGGGTCTCTTCTTGAAGCAAATAGATATAATAAAATCATCCTATTTTATTAAATTCAAAGTCTATAAAAGATTATCATCGGGGTAGCTAGGTGGCGCAGTGAGTAGAGCGCTGGCCCTGGAGTCAGAAGGACCTGAGTTCGGATCTGGCCTCAGACAATTAACACACACAAACAAAAACCTAGCTGTGTGACCTTGGGCAAGTTACTTAACCCCAATTGCCCTCCAAAAAGCAAAAAAAAAGAAAAAAAATAAATAAAAATTATCATCTACCTATCATTTATCTATTTATTTCTTACGGATCTATGATTTTTGGGTAGATAATGCTTCATATGGAAATTCCTTATACTGTTCCTAAGATCACAGATTTTGAGCAGGAACAGGCTCTAGAGAACATTTAATATAATCCTATTATGACAAATGAAGAAACTGAGGGTCAGAGAGGTTAAGAGACTTGTCCAGAGTCACACAGGTAACAAGAGACAGGTTGATGTGGTAGCATTTTTGGCTCAGAGAATTGTCTGGGGGGTGGTGAGAGGTTAAGTAACAAACCTATGGTAACACAGCAAGTAGGCATCAAATGAAAAACTTGAACCTGGTCTTTTGACTGCAAAGCTGACCTACATTCTATCTTAGGCTGCCCTTTAATTCAGGATTGCAAAAATAAAATAAACTTTATATTTAACAAAGTAATTAATTGATCTCTTCCTTCAAATTGTAGATACAGTGTGGGCTTTCTAAAAACCTTTATTTCTGATGCAGACCCTCTGAATTTAAAGGAAAACATTAGCAGGAACCTTACACCAGTATTCCCCCTTGTATAGGCATTTTAATGAATAGGTAGGTTATCCTACTGTGTACATACTGCACCAGGAACCAAAGGACCTGAATTATTTCCTCAATTCTGCCACTGACTTGGAACATAAACTTGCTTTACTCCCTTGTGTCTTTATTCCCAATGCTGATAGAGAAAATTGGGGTTGTAATCCTGCCACTAGGGCTCCTCATGGGAATGTTGTGCAGATGAATACAAAAATGTCTATCAACCACCATAAAAAACCCTCTCTTCATAAATATACAGTGGTGTTGCTAATGCCTCTGCCCCAAGTGCTGTCATTTCATTTTGCTTGATGAAATGTGATTTCTGTACATTTTTACCCTTTATACCTGAAAACATTTATTAGAGATTGGACTAACTCATGTGATGCATGACTTTATAAGTCTAGATCTTATCGTAGCATCAAAGAAGAGAAGCAAAGCCCCTCTAGGTCACTGAAAAATCTTAGTTCTAGAACTTGTTGAATTTGGAGAAAAGGATATAAAATGTGTTTTGGGTTAGTGTGGTAAATGAGAAGCTGGCTTCTCAGTGGCTGGCACCTGAAGAGCCCATACATGCCTCCTCTTCCCCCCTAATGGTGACGTTCACATGGCAAGATTGCCTGTCATAATAACATGTTCAGCTGTGACCAGTTTTTTGCAAAAGCATCTGCCCTATTTTGAGCATGGAGCTTTGTTTAAATATTTGAGAAAACCTCGGGCTTCAGGGCAATGACAAATTGAAGTAAACCTTCTTAGGATTAGCTGGTGCAATCTTGTCAACCTGCTCTGAGCAGGAATGGCAGAGATGGCAATAATTGTCCCTCCTAATGGTACCTGAAAGCATTTAATTGAATGCTGAGCTGTGATTGGGATGAAATGTCAAGGGGAAAGGAAGAAAATCAAAGTTATTGGTTTGCCCAGTCTTATTTTTAAAAAAGACAAATGTTGGCAAATGCTGTGGCATTGTGCTCAGACTTTGGCATTAAAGAGGGGTTTCAATTCCTAATACTTTTAGCCATGGTACCAAAACCAGATCAAACTTAATTACCTCCTTACCCTGGCTGTGCTGAGAGAGAACAATTTTAATAAAAAACAAAACTTGCTTTAGTGAATACTCTTAAAATAGCAGTAGCTTGTATTTTGCTATTGATTATTATAGACTCTATAGCTGGGTAGAAAATTTTTAGTACTGTGTATATTGACTTAGACCTCTCAAATCTTAAAGATCATTAGTAGGCTTAGCATATTTAATTTGCATATGTGGAATTCAAAATGGGCACCTCTATTATTAAAAATTACAAATGTCACACGCTAACATTTTAGAAGTCTGTTATAGAACTAAAGAGCTCCATGTTTATTAAATCCACAT